>CM053153.1:98689840-99014840 GCA_028571685.1 Heterohyrax brucei | reverse complement strand
GAGAAAGTACACAGTGATTCATCTACCTAGAGAAGTTACAGACGTTTACACAGAGAATTCCCAGTATAAGAACAAGAAAATAAGAGAGACTTAGAAAACTGGTAAAACCTACATTGTTGATAGGGCTGGGAGTACTTAGCACTGTGGAAACAGCACTTTCGCAGAGAGAAATATACTTGTCTAAGACCGGGAAACATTGAACAGAGAATGTATGAGTTTCTCAAGATTGGTAACAGATAGAAACAAGAGAAAGTACACAGTGATTCATCTACCTAGAGAAGTTACAGAGGTTTATACAAAGAATTCCAAGTATAAGTACAAGAAAATAAGAGAGACTTAGAAAACTGGTAAAACCTACATTGTTGATAGAGTTGGGAGTACTTAGCACTGTGAAAACAGCACTTTCGCAGAGAGAAATCTACTTGTCTAAGACCGGGAAACAGTGAACAGAGAATGTATGAGTTTCTGAAGATTGGTAACAGATAGAAACAAGAGAAAGTAAACCCTGATGCATCTAGCTAGAGAAGTTACCCACACCCTAACCCTAAACCTAACCCTAACCCTAACCCTAACCCTAACCCTAACCGTAACCCTAACCCTAACCCTAACCCTAACCCTAACCCTAACCCTAACCCTAACCCTAACCCTACCTGTACCCCTACCCCTACCCCTAGCCCTAACCCTACCCCTACCCCTACCCTTACCCCTACCCCTACACAGGGAATTTCAAGTATAAGTACAAGAAAATAAGAGAGACTTAGAAAGCTAGGTAAAACCTACATTGTTGATAGAGTTGGGAGTACTTAGCACTGTGAAAACAGCACTTTCCCAGAAAGAAATTTACTTCTCTACGACCGGGAAACAGTGAACAGAGAATGTATCAGTTTCTCAAGATTGGTAACAGATAGAAACAAGAGAAAGTACACAGTGATTCATCTACCTAGAGAAGTTACAGAGGTTTATACAAAGAATTCCAAGTATAAGTACAAGAAAATAAGAGAGACTTAGAAAACTGGTAAAACCTACATTGTTGATAGAGTTGGGAATTCTTAGCACTGTGAAAACAGCACTTTCGCAGAGAGAAATCTACTTGTCTAAGACCGGGAAACAGTGAACAGAGAATGTATGAGATTCTGAAGATTGGTAACAGGTAGAAACAAGAGAAAGTAAACACTGATTCATCTAGCTAGAAAAGTTACCCTAACCCTAACCCTAACCCTAACCCTAACCCTAACCCTAACCCTAACCCTAACCCTAACCCTAACCCTAACCCTAACCCTAACCCTAACCCTAACCCTAACCCTATCCCTAACCCTAACCCTAACCCTAACCCTAACCCTAACCCTAACCCTAACCCTAACCCTAACCCTACCCCGACCCCGACCCCTACCCCTACCCCTACCCCTACACAGGGAATTTCAAGTATAAGTACAAGAAAATAAGAGAGACTTAGAAAGCTAGGTAAAACCTACATTGTTGATAGAGTTGGGAGTACTTAGCACTGTGAAAACAGCACTTTCCCAGAAAGAAATCTACTTCTCTAATACCGCGAAACAGTGAAAAGATAATGTATGACTTTCTCAAGATTGGTAACAGATAGAAACAAGAGAAAGTACACAGTGATTCATCTAGCTAGAGAAGTTACAGAGGTTTACACAGAGAATTCCTAGTATAAGTACAAGAAAATAAAAGAGACTTAGAAAACAGGTAAAACCTACATTGTTGACTGAGTTGAGAGTACTTAGCACTGTGATAACAGCACTTTCGCACAAAGAAATCTACTTCTCTAATACCGCGAAACAGTGAAAAGATAATGTATGACTTTCTCAAGATTGGTAACAGATAGAAACAACAGAAAGTACACAGTGATTCATGTACCTAGAGAAGTTACAGACGTTTACACAGATAATTCCCAGTATAAGTACAAGAAGGTAAGAGAGACTAGAAAACTCGTCAAACCTACATTGTTGATAGAGCTGTGAATACTTAGCACTGTGGAAACAGCACTTTCACAGAGAGAAATCTACTTGTCTAAGACCGGGAAACAGTGAACAGAGAATGTACGAGTTTCTCAAGATTTGTAACAGATAGAAACAAGAGAAAGTACACAATGATTCATCTACCTAGAGAAGTTATAGAGGTTTACACATAGAATTCCCAGTATAAGTACAAGTAAATAAGAGAGACTTAGAAAACTGGTAAAACCTACATTGTTGATAGATTTGGGAGTACTTAGCACTGTGAAAACAGCACTTTCGCACAAAGAAATCTACTTCTGTAAGACCGAGAAACAGTGAACAGAGAATGTATGAGTTTCTCAAGATTGGTAACAGATAGAAACAAGAGAAAGTACACAGTGATTCATCTACCTGGAGAAGTTACAGAGGTTTACACAGAGAATTCCAAGTATAAGTACAAGAAAATAAAAGAGACTTAGAAAACAGGTAAAACCTACATTGTTGACTGAGTTGAGAGTACTTAGCACTGTGAAAACATCACTTTCTCACAAAGAAATCTACTTCTCTAATACCGCGAAACAGTGAAAAGACAATGTATGAGTTTCTCAAGATTGGTAACACATAGAAACAAGAGAAAGTACACAGTGATTCATCTACCTAGAGACGTTACAGAGGTTTACACAGAGAATTCCAAGTATAAGTACAAGAAAATAAGAGAGACTTCGAAAACTGGTTAAACCTACATTGTTGATAGAGTTGGGAGTACTTATTACTGTGAAAACAGCACTTTCGCAGAGAGAAATCTACTAGTCTAATACCGGGAAACAGTAAACAGAGAACGTATGAGTTTCTCAAGATTGGTAAAAGATAGAAACAAGAGAAAGTACACAGTGATTCATCCACCTAGAGAAGTTACAGACGTTTACACAGAGAATTCCCAGTATAAGTACAAGTAAATAAGAGAGACTTACAAAACTGGTAAAACCTACATTGTTGATAGAGTTGGGAGTACTTAGCACTGTGAAAACAGCACTTTCGCAGAAAGAAATCTACTTCTCTAAGACCGGGAAACAGTGAAAAGAGAATGTATGAGTGTATGATGTATGGTAACAGATAGAAACAAGAGAAAGTACACAGTGATTCATCTACCTGGAGAAGTTACAGAGGTTTACACAGAGAATTCCAAGTATAAGTACAAGAAAGTAAGAGAGACTTAGAAAACTGATAAAACCTACATTGTTGATAGAGCTTGGAGTACTTAGCCCTGTGAAAACAGCACTTTCGCAGAAAGAAGTCTACTTCGCTATGACGGGGAAACGGTGAACAGAGAATGTATGAGTTTCTCAAGATTGGTAACAGATAGAAACAAGAGAAAGTACACAATGATTCATCTACCTAGAGAAGTTATAGTGGTTTACACAGAGAATTCCCAGGATAAGTACAATAAAAGAGACTTAGAAAACTGGTAAAACCTATACTGTTGATAGAGTTAGGAGTAGTTAGCACTGTGAAAACAGCACTTTCGCAGAAAGAAATCTACTTCTCTAAGACTGGGAAACAGTGAACAGAGAATGTATCAGTTCCTCAAGATTGGTAACAGATAGAAACAAGGTAAAGTACACATTGATTCATCTACCTAGAGAAGTTACAGAGGTTTACACAGAGAATTCCAATTATAAGTACAAGAAGGTAAGAGAGACTTAGAAAACTGGTAAAACCTACATTGTTGATAGAGCTGGGAGTACTTAGCACTGTGAAAACAGCACTTTCGCAGAGAGAAATCTACTTGTCTAAGACCGGGAAACAGTGAACAGAGAATGTACGAGTTTCTCAAGATTGGTAACAGATAGCAACAAGAGAACGTACACAATGATTCATCTACCTAGAGAAATTACAGAGGTTTACACAGAGAATTCCCAGTATAAGTACAAGTAAATAAGAGAGACTTAGAAAACTGGTAAAACCTACATTTTTGATAGAGTTGGGAGTACTTAGCACTGTGAATACAGCACTTTCGCACAAAGAAATCTACTTCTCTAATACCGCGAAACAGTGAAAAGAGAATGTATGAGTTTCTAAAGATTGGTAACACATAGAAACAAGAGAAAGTACACAGTGATTCATCTACCTAGAGACGTTACAGAGGTTTACACAGAGAATTCTCAGTATAAGTATAAGTAAATAAGAGAGACTTAGAAAACTGGTGAAACTTACATTGTTGATAGAGTTGGGAGTACTTAGCATTGTGAAAAAATAAATTTCGCACAAAGAAATCTACTTCTCTAATACCGCGAAACAGTGAAAAGAGAAGGTATGAGTTTCTCAAGATTGGTAACACATGGAAACAAGAGAAAGTACACAGTGATTCATCTTCCTAGAGAAGTTACAGAGGTTGACACAGAGAATTCCCAGTATAAGTACAAGTAAATAAGAGAGACTTAGAAAACTGGTAAAACCTACATTGTTGATAGAGCTGGGAGTACTTAGCACTGTGAAAACAGCACTTTCGCAGAAAGAAATCTACTTCTCTAAGACGGGGAAACAGTGAACAGAGAAGGTATGAGTTTCTCAAGATTGGTAACAGATAGAAACAAGAGAAAGTACACAGTGATTCATCTAGCTAGAGAAGTTACAGAGGTTTACACAGAGAATTCCTAGTATAAGTACAAGAAAATAAAAGAGACTTAGAAAACAGGTAAAACCTACATTGTTGACTGAGTTGAGAGTACTTAGCAGTGTGAAAACATCACTTTCGCCGAAAGAAATCTACTTCTCTAAGACCGGGAAACATTGAACAGAGAATGTATGAGTTTCTCAAGATTGGTAACAGATAGAAACAAGAGAAAGTACACAATGATTCATCTACCTAGGGAAGTTACAGAGATTTACACAGAGAATTCCCAGTATAAGTACAAGTAAATAAGAGAGACTTGGAAAACTGGTAAAACCTACATTGTTGATAGAGTTGGGAGTACTTAGCACTGTGAAAACAGCACTTTCGCACAAAGAAATCTACTTCTCTAATACCGCGAAACAGTGAAAAGACAATGTATGAGTTTCTCAAGATTGGTAACACATAGAAACAAGAGAAAGTACACAGTGATTCATCTACCTAGAGACGTTACAGAGGTTTACACAGAGAATTCCAAGTATAAGTACAAGAAAATAAGAGAGACTTAGAATATAGGTAAAACCTACATTGTTGACTGAGTTGAGAGTACTTAGCAGTGTGAAAACATCACTTTCGCCGAAAGATATCTACTTCTCTAAGACCGGGAAACAGTGAACAGAGAATGTATGAGTTTCTCAAGATTGGTAACAGATCGAAACAAGAGAAAGTACACAATGATTCATCTACCTAGAGAAGTTACAGACGTTTACACAGAGAATTCCCAGTATAAGTACAGGAAAATCAGAGAGACTTAGAAAACTGGTAAAACCTGCATTGTTGATAGAGCTGGGAGTACTTAGCACTGTGAAAACAGCACTTTCGCAGAAAGAAATCTACTTCTCTAAGACGGGGAAACAGTGAACAGAGAAGGTATGAGTTTCTCAAGATTGGTAACAGATAGAAACAAGAGAAAGTACACAGTGATTCATCTAGCTAGAGAAGTTACAGAGGTTTACACAGAGAATTCCTAGTATAAGTACAAGAAAATAAAAGAGACTTAGAAAACAGGTAAAACCTACATTGTTGACTGAGTTGAGAGTACTTAGCAGTGTGAAAACATCACTTTCGCCGAAAGAAATCTACTTCTCTAAGACCGGGAAACATTGAACAGAGAATGTATGAGTTTCTCAAGATTGGTAACAGATAGAAACAAGAGAAAGTACACAATGATTCATCTACCTAGGGAAGTTACAGAGATTTACACAGAGAATTCCCAGTATAAGTACAAGTAAATAAGAGAGACTTGGAAAACTGGTAAAACCTACATTGTTGATAGAGTTGGGAGTACTTAGCACTGTGAAAACAGCACTTTCGCACAAAGAAATCTACTTCTCTAATACCGCGAAACAGTGAAAAGACAATGTATGAGTTTCTCAAGATTGGTAACACATAGAAACAAGAGAAAGTACACAGTGATTCATCTACCTAGAGACGTTACAGAGGTTTACACAGAGAATTCCAAGTATAAGTACAAGAAAATAAGAGAGACTTAGAATATAGGTAAAACCTACATTGTTGACTGAGTTGAGAGTACTTAGCAGTGTGAAAACATCACTTTCGCCGAAAGATATCTACTTCTCTAAGACCGGGAAACAGTGAACAGAGAATGTATGAGTTTCTCAAGATTGGTAACAGATCGAAACAAGAGAAAGTACACAATGATTCATCTACCTAGAGAAGTTACAGACGTTTACACAGAGAATTCCCAGTATAAGTACAGGAAAATCAGAGAGACTTAGAAAACTGGTAAAACCTGCATTGTTGATAGAGCTGGGAGTACTTAGCACTGTGAAAACAGCACTTTCGCAGAAAGAAATCTACTTCTCTAAGACGGGGAAACAGTGAACAGAGAAGGTATGAGTTTCTCAAGATTGGTAACAGATAGAAACAAGAGAAAGTACACCGTGACTCATCTAGCTAGAGAAGTTACAGAGGTTTACACAGAGAATTCCTAGTATAAGTACAAGAAAATAAAAGAGACTTAGAAAACAGGTAAAACCTGCATTGTTGACTGAGTTGAGAGTACTTAGCAGTGTGAAAACATCACTTTCGCCGAAAGAAATCTACTTCTCTAAGACCGGGAAACAGTGAACAGAGAATGTATGAGTTTCTCAAGATTGGTAACAGATAGAAACAAGAGAAAGTACACAATGATTCATCTACCTAGGGAAGTTACAGAGGTTTACACAGAGAATTCCCAGTATAAGTACAAGTAAATAAGAGCGACTTAGAAAACTGGTAAAACCTACATTGTTGATAGAGTTGGGAGTACTTAGCATTGTGAAAACATCACATTCTCATGAAGAAATCTACTTCTCTAAGACCAGGAAACAGTGAACAGAGAATGTATGAGTTTTTCAAGATTTGTAACAGATAGAAACAAGAGAAAGTAAACAGTGATTCATCTAGCTAGAGAAGTTACCCACACCCTAACCCTAACCCTAACCCTAATCCTAACCCTAACCCTAACCGTAACCCTAACCGTAACCCTAACCCTAACCCTAACTCTAACCCTACCCCTACCCCTACCCCTACCCCTAGCCCTACCCCTACCCCTACCCCTACCCTTACCCCTACCCCTACACAGGGAATTTCAAGTATAAGTACAAGAAAATAAGAGAGACTTAGAAAGATAGGTAAAACCTACATTGTTGATAGAGTTGGGAGTACTTAGCACTGTGAAAACAGCACTTTCCCAGAAAGAAATCTACTTCGCTACGACCGGGAAACAGTGAACAGAGATTGTAAGAGTTTCTCAAGATTGATAACAGGTAGAAACAAGGGAAAGTACACAGTGATTCATCTAGCTAGAGAAGTTACAGAGGTTTACACAGAGAATTCCTAGTATAAGTACAAGAAAATAAGAGAGACTTCAAAAACTGGTAAAACCTACATTGTTGACTGAGTTGAGAGTACTTAGCACTGTGAAAACATCACTTTCGCCGAAAGAAATCTACTTCTCTAAGACCGGGAAACAGTGAACAGAGAATGTATGAGTTTCTCAAGATTGGTAACATATAGAAACAAGACAAACTACCCAATGATTCATCTACCTAGGGAAGTTACAGAGGTTTACACAGAGAATTCCCAGTATAAGTACAAGTAAATAAGAGAGACTTAGAAAACGGGTAAAACCTACATTGTTGATAGAGTTGAGAGTACTTAGCATTGTGAAAACATCACTTTCGCACAAAGAAATCAACTTCTCTAATACCGCGAAACAGTGAAAAGATAATGTATGACTTTCTCAAGATTGGTAACAGATAGAAACAACAGAAAGTACACAGTGATTCATGTACCTAGAGAAGTTACAGAGGTTTACACAGACAATTCCCAGTATAAGTACAAGAAGGTAAGAGAGACTTAGAAAACTGGTAAAACCTACATTGTTGATAGAGCTGTTAGTACATAGCACTGTGGAAACAGCACTTTCACAGAGAGAAATCTACTTGTCTAAGACCGGGAAACGGTGAACAGAGAATTTACGAGTTTCTCAAGATTGGTAACAGATAGAAACAAGAGAAAGTACACAAAGATTCATGTACCTAGAGAAGTTACAGAGGTTTACACAGAGAATTCCCAGTATAAGTACAAGTAAATAAGAGAGACTTAGAAAACTGATAAAACCTACATTGTTGATACAGTTGGGAGTACTTAGCATTTTGAAAACATCACTTTCGCACAAAGAAATCTACTTCTATAAGACCGCGAAACGGTGAACAGAGAATGTATGAGTTTCTCAAGATTGGTAACAGATAGAAACAAGAGAAAGTACACATTGATTCATCTACCTAGTGAAGTTACAGAGGTTTATACAAGGAATTCCAAGTATAAGTACAAGAAAATAAGAGAGACTTAGAAAACTGGTAAAACCTACATTGTTGATAGAGCTGGGAGTACTTAGCACTGTGAAAACAGCACGTTCGCAGAAAGAAATCTACTTCTCTAAGACCGGGAAGCAGTGAACAGAGAATGTATGAGTTTCTCAAAATTGGTAACAGATAGAAACAAGAGAAAGTACACGGTGATTCATCTACCTGGAGAAGTTACAGTGGTTGACACAGAGAATTCCCAGTATAAGTACAAGTAAATAAGAGAGACTTAGAAAACTGGTAAAACCTACTTTGTTGATAGAGTTGGGAGTACTTAGCACTGTGAAAACAGCACTTTCGCAGAAAGAAATTTACTTCTCTAAGACCGAGAAACAGTGAAAAGAGAATATATGAGTGTCTGATGTATGGTAACAGATAGAAACAAGAGAAAGTACACATTTATTCATCTACCTAGAGAAGTTATAGATGTTTATACAAAGAATTCCAAGTATAAGTACAAGAAAATAAGAGAGTTAGAAAACTGATAAAACCTACATTGTTGATAGAGCTTGGAGTACTTAGCACTGTGACAACAGCACTTTCGCAGAAAGAAATCTACTTCTCTAAGACCGGGAAACAGTGAACAGAGAATGTATGAGTTTCTCAAGATTGGTAACAGATAGAAGCAAGAGAAAGTACACAGTGATTCATCTTCCTAGAGAAGTTACAGTGGTTGACACAGAGAATTCCCAGTATAAGTACAAGTAAATAAGAGAGACTTAGAAAACTGGTAAAACCTACATTGTTGATAGAGTTGGGAGTACTTAGCACTGTGAAAACAGCACTTTCGCAGAAAGAAATCTACTTGTCTAAGACCGGGAAACAGTGAAAAGAGAATGTATGAGTTTCTCAAGTATGGTAACAGATAGAAACAAGAGAAAGTACACAGTGATTCATCTACCTAGAGAAATTACAGAGGTTTACCCAGAGAATTCCAAGTATAAATACAAGAAAGTAAGAGAGACTTAGAAAACTGGTAAAACCTACATTGTTGATAGAGTTGGGAATACTTAGCACTGTGAAAACAGCACTTTCGCAGGTAGAAATCTACTTGTCTAAGACCGGGAAACAGTGAACAGAGAATGTATGAGTGTCTCAATATTGGTAACAGACAGAAACAAGAGAAAGTACACAGTGATTCATCTACCTAGAGAAGTTACAGAGGTTTACCCAGAGAATTCCAAGTATAAGTACAACAGAATAAGAGAGACTTTGAAAACTGGTAAAACCTACATTGTTGATAGAGTTGGGAGTACTTAGCACTGTGAAAACAGCACTTTCACAGAAAGAAATCTACTTGTCTAAGACCGGGAAACAGTGAAAAGGGAATGTATGAGTTTCTCAAGATTGGTAACACATAGAAACAAGAGAAAGTACACAGTGATTCATCTTCCTAGAGAATTTACAGTGGTTGACACAGAGAATTCCCAGTATAAGTACAAGTAAATAAGAGAGACTTAGAAAAGTGGTAAAACCTACATTGTTGATAGAGTTGGGAGTACTTAGCACTGTGAAAACAGCACTTTCGCAGAAAGAAATCTACTTCTCTAAGACCGGGAAACAGTGAAAAGAGAATGTATGAGTGTCTGATGTATGGTAACAGATAGAAACAAGAGAAAGTACACAGTGATTCATCTACCTAGAGAAATTACAGAGGTTTACCCAGAGATTTCCAAGTATAAGTACAAGAAAATAAGAGAGACTTAGAAAACTGGTAAAACCCACATTGCTGATAGAGTTAGGAGTACTTAGCACTGTGAAAACAGCACTTTCGCAGAAAGAAATCTACTTCTCTAAGACAGGGAAACAGTGAACAGAGAAAGTATCAGTTTCTCAAGATTGGTAACAGATAGAAACAACAGAAAGTACACAGTGATTCATGTACCTAGAGAAGTTACAGAGGTTTACACAGAGAATTCCCAGTATAAGTACAAGTAAATAAGAGAGACTTAGAAAACTGGTAAAACCTACATTGTTGATAGAGTTGGGAGTACTTAGCATTGTGAAAACATCACTTTCTCATGAAAAAGTCTACTTCTCTAAGACCAGGAAACAGTGAACAGAGAATGTATGAGTTTCTCAAGATTGGTAACAGATAGAAACAAGAGAAAGTACACATTGATTCATCTACCTAGTGAAGTTACAGAGGTTTATACAAGGAATTCCAAGTATAAGTACAAGAAAATAAGAGAGACTTAGAAAACTGGTAAAACCTACATTGTTGATAGAGCTGGGAGTACTTAGCACTGTGAAAACAGCACGTTCGCAAAAGAAATCTAGTTCTCTAAGACCGGGAAGCAGTGAACAGAGAATGTATGAGTTTCTCAAAATTGGTAACAGATAGAAACAAGAGAAAGTACATGGTGATTCATCTACCTGGAGAAGTTACAGTGGTTGACACAGAGAATTCCCAGTATAAGTACAAGTAAATAAGAAAGACTTAGAAAACTGGTAAAACCTACTTTGTTGATAGAGTTGGGAGTACTTAGCACTGTGAAAACAGCACTTTCGCAGAAAGAAATTTACTTCTCTAAGACCGAGAAACAGTGAAAAGAGAATATATGAGTGTCTGATGTATGGTAACAGATAGAAACAAGAGAAAGTACACATTTATTCATCTACCTAGAAAAGTTATAGATGTTTATACAAAGAATTCGAAGTATAAGTACAAGAAAATAAGAGAGTTAGAAAACTGATAAAACCTACATTGTTGATAGAGCTTGGAGTACTTAGCACTGTGACAACAGCACTTTCGCAGAAAGAAATCTACTTCTCTAAGACCGGGAAACAGTGAACAGAGAATGTATGAGTTTCTCAAGATTGGTAACAGATAGAAACAAGAGAAAGTACACAGTCATTCATCTTCCTAGAGAAGTTACAGTGGTTGACACAGAGAATTCCCAGTATAAGTACAAGTAAATAAGAGAGACTTAGAAAACTGGTAAAACCTACATTGTTGATAGAGTTGGGAGTACTTAGCACTGTGAAAACAGCACTTTCGCAGAAAGAAATCTACTTGTCTAAGACCGGGAAACAGTGAACAGGGAATGTATGAGTTTCTGAAGATTGGTAACAGATAGAAACAAGAGAAAGTAAACACTGATTCATCTAGCTAGAGAAGTTACCCACACCCTAACCCTAAACCTAACCCTAACCCTAACCCTAACCCTAACCCTAAACGTAACCCTAACCCTAACCCTAACCCTAACCCTAACCCTAACCCTAACCCTAACCCTACCTGTACCCCTACCCCTACCCCTAGCCCTAACCCTACCCCTACCCCTACCCTTACCCCTACCCCTACACAGGGAATTTCAAGTATAAGTACAAGAAAATAAGAGAGACTTAGAAAGCTAGGTAAAACCTACATTGTTGATAGAGTTGGGAGTATTTACAACTGTGAAAACAGCACTTTCCCAGAAATAAATCTGCTTCTCTACGACCGGGAAACAGTGAACAGAGAATGTATCAGTTTCTCAAGATTGGTAACAGATAGAAAGAAGAGAAAGTACACAGTGATTCATCTACCTAGAGAAGTTACAGAGGTTTACACAGACAATTCCCAGTATAAGTACAAGTAAATAAGAGAGACTTAGAAAACTGGTAAAACCTACATTGTTTATACAGTTGGGAGTACTTAGCATTTTGAAAACATCACTTTCGCACAAAGAAATCTACTTCTCTAAGACAGCGAAACGGTGAACAGAGAATGTATGAGTTTCTCAAGATTGGTAACAGATAGAAACAAGAGAAAGTACACATTGATTCATCTACCTAGTGAAGTTACAGAGGTTTATACAAGGAATTCCAAGTATAAGTACAAGAAAATAAGAGAGACTTAGAAAACTGGTAAAACCTACATTGTTGATAGAGTTGGGAGTACTTAGCACTGTGAAAACATCACTTTCGCAGAGAGAAATCTACTTGTCTAAGACCGGGAAACAGTGAACAGAGAATGTATGAGATTCTGAAGATTGGTAACAGGTAGAAACAAGAGAAAGTAAACACTGATTCATCTAGCTAGAAAAGTTACCCTAACCCTAACCCTAACCCTAACCCTAACCCTAACCCTAACCCTAACCCTAACCCTAACCCTAACCCTAACCCTAACCCTAACCCTAACCCTAACCCTAACCCTAACCCTAACCCTAACCCTAACCCTAACCCTAACCCTAACCCTAACCCTAACCCTAACCCTAACCCTAACCCTAACCCTAACCCTAACCCTAACCCTAACCCTAACCCTAACCCTAACCCTAACCCTAACCCTAACGCTAACCCTAACCCTAACCCTAACCCTAACCCTAACCCTAACCCTAACCCTAACCCTAACCCTAACCCTAACCCTAACCCTAACCCTAACCCTAACCCTAACCCTAACCCTAACCGTAACCCTAACCCTAACCCTAACCCTAACCCTAACCCTAACCCTAACCCTAACCCTAACCCTAACCCACACCATAAACCTAACCCTAACCCTAACCCTAACCCTAACCCTAACCCTAACCCTAACCCTAACCCTAACCCTAACCCTAACCCTAACCCTAACCCACACCCTAACCCTAACCCACAACCTAACCCTAACCGTAACCCACACCCTAACCCTAACCCTAAACCTAACCCTACCCCTACCCCTACCCCGACCCCGACCCCTACCCCTACCCCTACCCCTACACAGGGAATTTCAAGTATAAGTACAAGAAAATAAGAGAGACTTAGAAAGCTAGGTAAAACCTACATTGTTGATAGAGTTGGGAGTACTTAGCACTGTGAAAACAGCACTTTCCCAGAAAGAAATCTACTTCTCTACGACCGGGAAACAGTGAACAGAGAATGTAAGAGTTTCTCAAGATTGATAGCAGATAGAAACAGGAGAATGTACACAGTGATTCATCTAGCTAGAGAAGTTAAAGAGGTTTACACAGAGAATTCCTAGTATAAGTACAAGAAAATAAAAGAGACTTAGAAAACAGGTAAAACCTACATTGTTGACTGAGTTGAGAGTACTTAGCACTGTGAAAACAGCACTTTCGCACAAAGAAATCTACTTCTCTAGTACCGCGAAACAGTGAAAAGATAATGTATGACTTTCTCAAGATTGGTAACAGATAGAAACAACAGAAAGTACACAGTGATTCATGTACCTAGAGAAGTTACAGACGTTTACACAGAGAATTCCCAGTATAAGTACAAGAAGGTAAGAGAGACTAGAAAACTGGTAAAACCTACATTGTTGATAGAGCTGGGAGTACTTAGCACTGTGGAAACAGCACTTTCACAGAGAGAAATCTACTTGTCTAAGACCGGGAAACAGTGAACAGAGAATGTACGAGTTTCTCAAGATTTGTAACAGATAGAAACAAGAGAAAGTACACAGTGATTCATCTACCTAGAGAAGTTATAGAGGTTTACACAGAGAATTCCCAGTATAAGTACAAGTAAATAAGAGAGACTTAGAAAACTGGTAAAACCTACATTGTTGATAGAGTTGGGAGTACTTAGCACTGTGAAAACAGCACTTTCGCACAAAGAAATCTACTTCTCTAATACCGCGAAACAGTGAAAAGACAATGTGTGAGTTTCTCAAGATTGGTAACACATAGAAACAAGAGAAAGTACACTTGATTCACCTACCTAGAGAAGTTACAGAGGTTTATACAAAGAATTCCAAGTATAAGTACAAGAAAATAAGAGAGTTAGAAAAGTGATAAAACCTACATTGTTGATAGAGCTTGGAGTACTTAGCACTGTGAAAACAGCACTTTCGCAGATAGAAATCTACTTCTCTAAGACCGGAAAACAGTGAACAGAGAATGTATGAGTTTCTCTAGATTGGTAACAGACAGAAACAAGAGAAAGTACACAGTGATTCTTCTACCTAGAGAAGTTACAGAGGTTTACACAGAGAATTCCAAGTATAAGTACAACAAAATAAGAGAGACTTTGAAAACTGGTAAAACCTACATTGTTGATAGAGTTGGGAGTACTTAGCACTGTGAAAACAGCACTTTCACAGAAAGAAATCTACTTCTCTAAGACCGGGAAACAGTGAAAAGGGAATGTATGAGTTTCTCAAGATTGGTAACACATAGAAACAAGAGAAAGTACCCAGTGATTCATCTTCCTAGAGAAGTTACAGTGGTTGACACAGAGAATTCCCAGTATAAGTACAAGTAAATAAGAGAGACTTAGAAAACTGGTAAAACCTACATTGTTGATAGAGTTGGGAGTACTTAGCACTGTGAAAACAGCACTTTCGCAGAAAGAAATCTATTTCTCTAAGACCGGGAAGCAGTGAAAAGGGAATGTATGAGTGTCTGATGTATGGTAACAGATAGAAACAAGAGAAAGTACACAATGATTCATCTACCCAGAGAAGTTACAGAGGTTTACACAGTATAAGTACAATTATATAAGAGAGACTTAGAAAACTGGTAAAACCTACTTTGTTGATAGAGCTCGGAGTACTTAGTACTGTCAAAACAGCACTTTCGCAGAAAGAAATCTACTTCTCTAAGACGGGGAAACAGGGAACAGAGAATGTATGAGTTTCTCAAGATTGGTAACAGATAGAAATAAGAGAAAGTACACAGTGATTCATCTACCTAGAGAAGTTACAGACGTGTACACAGAGAATTCCCAGTATAAGTACAAGTAAATAAGAGAGACTTAGAAAACTGGTAAAACCTACATTGTTGATAGAGTTGGGAGTACTTAGCACTGTGAAAACAGCACTTTCGCAGAGCGAAATCTACTTCTCTAAGACCGGGAAACAGTGAACAGAGAATGTATCAGTTTCTAAAGCTTGGTAACACATAGAAACAAGAGAAAGTACACATTGATTCACTTACCTAGAGAAGTTACAGAGGTTTATACAAAGAATTCCAAGTATAAGTACAAGAAAATAAGAGAGTTAGAAAACTGATAAAACCTACATTGTTTATAGAACTTGGAGTACTTATCACTGTGTAAACAGCACTTTCGCAGAAAGAAATCTACTTCTCTAAGACAGGGAAACAGTGAACAGAGAATGTATGAGTTTCTCAAGATTGGTAACAGATAGAAACAAGAGAAAGTACACAATGATTCATCTACCTAGAGAAGTTACAGTGGTTTACACAGAGAATTCCCAGTATAAGTACAAGTAAATAAGAGAGACTTAGAAAACCGGTAAAACATACATTGTTGATAGACTTGGGAGTACTTAGCATTGTGAAAACATCACTTTCGCACAAAGAAATCTACTTCTCTAATACCGCGAAACAGTGAAAAGAGAAGGTATGAGTTTCTCAAGATTGGTAACAGAAACAAGAGAAAGTACACAGTGATTCATCTACCTCGAGAAGTTACAGAGGTTTACACAGAGAATTCCAAGTATAAGTACAAGAAAATAAGAGAGACTTAGCAAACTGGTAAAACTTACATTGTTGATAGAGCTAGGAGTACTTAGCACTGTCAAAACAGCACTTTCGCAGAAAGAAATCTTCTTTTCTAAGACTGGGAAACAGTGAACAGAGAATGTATCAGTTTCTCAAGATTGGTAACAGATAGAAACAAGAGAAAGTACACAGTGATTCATCTACCTGGAGAAATTACAGAGGTTTACACAAAGAATTCCAAGTATAAGTACAGGAAAATAAGAGAGACTTAGAAAACTGGTAAAACCTACATTGTTGATAGAGTTAGGAGTACGTAGCACTGTGAAAACAGTACTTTCGCAGAAAGATATCTACTTTTCTAAGACTGGGAAACAGTGAACGGAGAAATTATCAGTTTCTAAAGATTGGTAACAGATAGAAACAACAGAAAGTACACAGTGATTCATGTACCTAGAGAAGTTACAGAGGTTTACACAGAGAATTCCCAGTATAAGTACAAGTAAATAAGAGAGACTAAGAAAACTGGTAAAACCTACATTGTTGATAGATTTGGGAGTACTTAGCATTGTGAAAACATCACTTTCTCATGAAGAAATCTACTTCTCTAAGACCAGGAAACAGTGAACAGAATGTATGAGTTTCTCAAGATTGGTTACAGATAGAAACAAGAGAAAGTACACATTGATTCATCTACCTAGAGAAGTTAGAGAGGTTTATACAAAGAATTCCAAGTATAAGTACAAGAAAATAAGAGATACTTAGAAAACTGATAAAACCTACATTGATGATAGAGTTAGGAGTACTTAGCACCGTGAAAACAGCACTTTCGCAGAAAGAAATCTAATTCTCTAAGACTGGGAAACAGTGAACAGAGAAAGTATCAGTTTCTCAAGATTGGTAACAGATAGAAACAACAGAAAGTACACAGTGATTCATGTACCTAGAGAAGTTACAGACGTTTACACAGAGAATTCCCAGTATAAGTACAAGAAGGTAAGAGAGACTTAGAAAACTGATAAAACCTACATTGTTGATAGAGCTAGGAGTACTTAGCACTGTGGAAACAGCACTTTCACAGAGAGAAATCTACTTGTTTAAGACCGGGAAACAGTCAACAGAGAATGTACGAGTTTCTCAACATTGGTAACAGACAGAAACAAGAGAAAGTACACAGTGATTCATCTACCTGGAGAAGTTACAGAGGTTTACACACAGAATTCCAAGTATAAGTACAAGAAAATAAGAGAGACTTAGAAAACTGGTAAAACTTACATTGTTGATAGAGTTGGGAGTACTTGGCACTGTGAAAACAGCACTTTCGCAGAAAGAAATCTACTTCTCTAAGACCGGGAAACAGTGAACAGAGAATGTATGACTTTCTCAAGATTGGTAACAGATAGAAACAAAAAAAAGTACACAGTGATTCATTTACCTAGAGAAGCTACAGAGGTTTACACAGACAATTCCCAGTATAAGTACAAGTAAATAAGAGAGACTTAGAAATCTGGTAAAACCTACATTGTTGATAGAGTTGGTTGTACTTAGCATTTTGAAAACATCACTTTCGCACAAAGAAATCTACTTCTCTAAGACCGCGAAACTGTGAACAGAGAATGTATGAGTTTCTCAAGATTGGTACCAGATAGAAACAATAGAAAGTACACATTGATTCATCTACCTAGTGAAGTTACAGAGGTTTATACAAGGAATTCCAAGTATAAGTACAAGAAAATAAGAGAGACTTAGAAAACTGGTAAAACCTACATTGTTGATAGAGTTAGGAGTACTTAGCACTGTGAAAACAGCACTTTCGCAGAAAGAAATCTACTTCTCTAAGACTGGGAAACAGTGAACAGAGAATGTATCAGTTTCTCAAGATTGGTAACAGATAGAAAGAACGGAAAGTACACAGTGATTTATGTACCTAGAGAAGTTACAGAGGTTTACACAGAGAATTCCCAGTATAAGTACAAGTTAATAAGAGAGACTTAGAAAACTGGTAAAACCTACATTGTTGATAGAGTTGGGAGTACTTAGAACTGTGAAAACAGCACTTTCGCAGAGCGAAATCTACTTCTTTAAGACCGGGAAACAGTGAACAGAGAATGTATGAGTTTCTCAAGATTGGTAACACATAGAAACAAGAGAAAGTACACATTGATTCAGCTACCTAAAGAAGTTACAGAGGTTTATACAAAGAATTCCAAGTATAAGTACAAGAAAATAAGAGAGTTAGAAAACTGATAAAACCTACATTGTTGATAGAGCTTGGAGTAATTAGCACTGTGAAAACAGCACTTTCGCAGAAAGAAATCTACTTGTCTAAGACCGTGAAACAGTGAAAAGATAATGTATGAGTTTCTCAAGATTGGTAACACATAGAAACAAGAGAAAGTACACAGTGATTCATCTACCTAGAGACGTTACAGAGGTTTACTCAGAGAATTCCAAGTATAAGTACAAGAAAATAAGAGAGACTTCGAAAACTGGTAAAACCTACATTGTTGATAGAGTTGGGAGTACTTAGCACTGTGAAAACAGCAGTTTCGCAGAGAGAAATCTACTTGTCTCACACCGGGAAACAGTAAACAGAGAACGTATGAGTTTCTCAAGATTGGTAACAGATAGAAACAAGAGAAAGTACACAGTGATTCATCTACCTAGAGAAGTTACAGACGTTTACACAGAGAATTCCCAGTATAAGTACAAGAAAATAAGACAGACTTAGAAAACTGGTAAAACCTACATTGTTGATAGAGTTGGGAGTACTTAGCACTGTGAAAACAGCACTTTCGCAGAGCGAAATCTACTTCTGTAAGACCGGGAAACAGTGAACAGAGAATGTATGAGTTTCTCAAGATTGGTAACACATAGAAACAAGAGAAAGTACACTTGATTCACCTACCTACAGAAGTTACAAAGATTTATACAAAGAATTCCAAGTATAAGTACAAGAAAATAAGAGAGTTAGAAAACTGATAAAACCTACATTGTTGATAGAGCTTGGAGTACTTAGCACTGTGAAAACAGTACTTTCGCAGATAGAAATCTACTTCTCTAAGACCGGGAAACAGTGAACAGAGAATGTATGAGTTTCTCAAGATTGGTAACAGACAGAAACAAGAGAAAGTACACAGTGATTCATCTACCTAGAGAAGTTACAGAGGTTTACACAGAGAATTCCAAGTATAAGTACAACAAAATAAGAGAGACTTTGAAAACTGGTAAAACCTACATTGTTGATAGAGTTGGGAGTACTTAGCACTGTGAAAACAGCACTTTCACAGAAAGAAATCTGCTTCTCTAAGACCGGGAAACAGTGAAAAGGGAATCTATGAGTTTCTCAAGATTGGTAACACATAGAAACAAGAGAAAGTACCCAGTGATTCATCTTCCTAGAGAAGTTACAGTGGTTGACACAGAGAATTCCCAGTATAAGTACAAGTAAATAAGAGAGACTTAGAAAACTGGTAAAACCTACATTTTTGATAGAGTTGGGAGTACTTAGCACTGTGAAAACAGCACTTTCGCAGAAAGAAATCTATTTCTCTAAGACCGGGAAGCAGTGAAAAGAGAATGTATGAGTGTCTGATGTATGGTAACAGATAGGAGCAAGAGAAAGTACACAATGATTCATCTACCTAGAGAAGTTACAGAGGTTTACACAGTATAAGTACAATTATATAAGAGAGCCTTAGAAAACTGGTAAAACCTACTTTGTTGATAGAGCTCGGAGTACTTAGGACTGTCAAAACAGCACTTTCGCAGAAAGAAATCTACTTCTCTAAGACGGGGAAACAGGGAACAGAGAATGTATGAGTTTCTCAAGATTGGTAACAGATAGAAACAAGAGAAAGTACACAGTGATTCATCTACCTAGAGAAGTTACAGACGTGTACACAGAGAATTCCCAGTATAAGTACAAGTAAATAAGAGAGACTTAGAAAACTGGTAAAACCTACATTGTTGATAGAGTTGGGAGTACTTAGCACTGTGAAAACAGCACTTTCGCAGAGCGAAATCTACTTCTCTAAGACCGGGAAACAGTGAACAGAGAATGTATCAGTTTCTAAAGCTTGGTAACACATAGAAACAAGAGAAAGTACACATTGATTCACTTACCTAGAGAAGTTACAGAGGTTTATACAAAGAATTCCAAGTATAAGTACAAGAAAATAAGAGAGTTAGAAAACTGATAAAACCTACATTGTTTATAGAACTTGGAGTACTTATCACTGTGTAAACAGCACTTTCGCAGAAAGAAATCTACTTCTCTAAGACAGGGAAACAGTGAACAGAGAATGTATGAGTTTCTCAAGATTGGTAACAGATAGAAACAAGAGAAAGTACACAATGATTCATCTACCTAGAGAAGTTACAGTGGTTTACACAGAGAATTCCCAGTATAAGTACAAGTAAATAAGAGAGACTTAGAAAACCGGTAAAACATACATTGTTGATAGACTTGGGAGTACTTAGCATTGTGAAAACATCACTTTCGCACAAAGAAATCTACTTCTCTAATACCGCGAAACAGTGAAAAGAGAAGGTATGAGTTTCTCAAGATTGGTAACAGAAACAAGAGAAAGTACACAGTGATTCATCTACCTCGAGAAGTTACAGAGGTTTACACAGAGAATTCCAAGTATAAGTACAAGAAAATAAGAGAGACTTAGCAAACTGGTAAAACTTACATTGTTGATAGAGCTAGGAGTACTTAGCACTGTCAAAACAGCACTTTCGCAGAAAGAAATCTTCTTTTCTAAGACTGGGAAACAGTGAACAGAGAATGTATCAGTTTCTCAAGATTGGTAACAGATAGAAACAAGAGAAAGTACACAGTGATTCATCTACCTGGAGAAATTACAGAGGTTTACACAAAGAATTCCAAGTATAAGTACAGGAAAATAAGAGAGACTTAGAAAACTGGTAAAACCTACATTGTTGATAGAGTTAGGAGTACGTAGCACTGTGAAAACAGTACTTTCGCAGAAAGATATCTACTTTTCTAAGACTGGGAAACAGTGAACGGAGAAATTATCAGTTTCTAAAGATTGGTAACAGATAGAAACAACAGAAAGTACACAGTGATTCATGTACCTAGAGAAGTTACAGAGGTTTACACAGAGAATTCCCAGTATAAGTACAAGTAAATAAGAGAGACTTAGAAAACTGGTAAAACCTACATTGTTGATAGATTTGGGAGTACTTAGCATTGTGAAAACATCACTTTCTCATGAAGAAATCTACTTCTCTAAGACCAGGAAACAGTGAACAGAATGTATGAGTTTCTCAAGATTGGTAACAGATAGAAACAAGAGAAAGTACACATTGATTCATCTACCTAGAGAAGTTAGAGAGGTTTATACAAAGAATTCCAAGTATAAGTACAAGAAAATAAGAGATACTTAGAAAACTGATAAAACCTACATTGATGATAGAGTTAGGAGTACTTAGCACCGTGAAAACAGCACTTTCGCAGAAAGAAATCTAATTCTCTAAGACTGGGAAACAGTGAACAGAGAAAGTATCAGTTTCTCAAGATTGGTAACAGATAGAAACAACAGAAAGTACACAGTGATTCATGTACCTAGAGAAGTTACAGACGTTTACACAGAGAATTCCCAGTATAAGTACAAGAAGGTAAGAGAGACTTAGAAAACTGATAAAACCTACATTGTTGATAGAGCTAGGAGTACTTAGCACTGTGGAAACAGCACTTTCACAGAGAGAAATCTACTTGTTTAAGACCGGGAAACAGTCAACAGAGAATGTACGAGTTTCTCAACATTGGTAACAGACAGAAACAAGAGAAAGTACACAGTGATTCATCTACCTGGAGAAGTTACAGAGGTTTACACACAGAATTCCAAGTATAAGTACAAGAAAATAAGAGAGACTTAGAAAACTGGTAAAACTTACATTGTTGATAGAGTTGGGAGTACTTGGCACTGTGAAAACAGCACTTTCGCAGAAAGAAATCTACTTCTCTAAGACCGGGAAACAGTGAACAGAGAATGTATGACTTTCTCAAGATTGGTAACAGATAGAAACAAAAAAAAGTACACAGTGATTCATTTACCTAGAGAAGCTACAGAGGTTTACACAGACAATTCCCAGTATAAGTACAAGTAAATAAGAGAGACTTAGAAATCTGGTAAAACCTACATTGTTGATAGAGTTGGTTGTACTTAGCATTTTGAAAACATCACTTTCGCACAAAGAAATCTACTTCTCTAAGACCGCGAAACTGTGAACAGAGAATGTATGAGTTTCTCAAGATTGGTACCAGATAGAAACAATAGAAAGTACACATTGATTCATCTACCTAGTGAAGTTACAGAGGTTTATACAAGGAATTCCAAGTATAAGTACAAGAAAATAAGAGAGACTTAGAAAACTGGTAAAACCTACATTGTTGATAGAGTTAGGAGTACTTAGCACTGTGAAAACAGCACTTTCGCAGAAAGAAATCTACTTCTCTAAGACTGGGAAACAGTGAACAGAGAATGTATCAGTTTCTCAAGATTGGTAACAGATAGAAAGAACGGAAAGTACACAGTGATTTATGTACCTAGAGAAGTTACAGAGGTTTACACAGAGAATTCCCAGTATAAGTACAAGTTAATAAGAGAGACTTAGAAAACTGGTAAAACCTACATTGTTGATAGAGTTGGGAGTACTTAGAACTGTGAAAACAGCACTTTCGCAGAGCGAAATCTACTTCTTTAAGACCGGGAAACAGTGAACAGAGAATGTATGAGTTTCTCAAGATTGGTAACACATAGAAACAAGAGAAAGTACACATTGATTCAGCTACCTAAAGAAGTTACAGAGGTTTATACAAAGAATTCCAAGTATAAGTACAAGAAAATAAGAGAGTTAGAAAACTGATAAAACCTACATTGTTGATAGAGCTTGGAGTAATTAGCACTGTGAAAACAGCACTTTCGCAGAAAGAAATCTACTTGTCTAAGACCGTGAAACAGTGAAAAGATAATGTATGAGTTTCTCAAGATTGGTAACACATAGAAACAAGAGAAAGTACACAGTGATTCATCTACCTAGAGACGTTACAGAGGTTTACTCAGAGAATTCCAAGTATAAGTACAAGAAAATAAGAGAGACTTCGAAAACTGGTAAAACCTACATTGTTGATAGAGTTGGGAGTACTTAGCACTGTGAAAACAGCAGTTTCGCAGAGAGAAATCTACTTGTCTCACACCGGGAAACAGTAAACAGAGAACGTATGAGTTTCTCAAGATTGGTAACAGATAGAAACAAGAGAAAGTACACAGTGATTCATCTACCTAGAGAAGTTACAGACGTTTACACAGAGAATTCCCAGTATAAGTACAAGAAAATAAGACAGACTTAGAAAACTGGTAAAACCTACATTGTTGATAGAGTTGGGAGTACTTAGCACTGTGAAAACAGCACTTTCGCAGAGCGAAATCTACTTCTGTAAGACCGGGAAACAGTGAACAGAGAATGTATGAGTTTCTCAAGATTGGTAACACATAGAAACAAGAGAAAGTACACTTGATTCACCTACCTACAGAAGTTACAAAGATTTATACAAAGAATTCCAAGTATAAGTACAAGAAAATAAGAGAGTTAGAAAACTGATAAAACCTACATTGTTGATAGAGCTTGGAGTACTTAGCACTGTGAAAACAGTACTTTCGCAGATAGAAATCTACTTCTCTAAGACCGGGAAACAGTGAACAGAGAATGTATGAGTTTCTCAAGATTGGTAACAGACAGAAACAAGAGAAAGTACACAGTGATTCATCTACCTAGAGAAGTTACAGAGGTTTACACAGAGAATTCCAAGTATAAGTACAACAAAATAAGAGAGACTTTGAAAACTGGTAAAACCTACATTGTTGATAGAGTTGGGAGTACTTAGCACTGTGAAAACAGCACTTTCACAGAAAGAAATCTGCTTCTCTAAGACCGGGAAACAGTGAAAAGGGAATCTATGAGTTTCTCAAGATTGGTAACACATAGAAACAAGAGAAAGTACCCAGTGATTCATCTTCCTAGAGAAGTTACAGTGGTTGACACAGAGAATTCCCAGTATAAGTACAAGTAAATAAGAGAGACTTAGAAAACTGGTAAAACCTACATTTTTGATAGAGTTGGGAGTACTTAGCACTGTGAAAACAGCACTTTCGCAGAAAGAAATCTATTTCTCTAAGACCGGGAAGCAGTGAAAAGAGAATGTATGAGTGTCTGATGTATGGTAACAGATAGGAGCAAGAGAAAGTACACAATGATTCATCTACCTAGAGAAGTTACAGAGGTTTACACAGTATAAGTACAATTATATAAGAGAGCCTTAGAAAACTGGTAAAACCTACTTTGTTGATAGAGCTCGGAGTACTTAGGACTGTCAAAACAGCACTTTCGCAGAAAGAAATCTACTTCTCTAAGACGGGGAAACAGGGAACAGAGAATGTATGAGTTTCTCAAGATTGGTAACAGATAGAAACAAGAGAAAGTACACAGTGATTCATCTACCTAGAGAAGTTACAGACGTGTACACAGAGAATTCCCAGTATAAGTACAAGTAAATAAGAGAGACTTAGAAAACTGGTAAAACCTACATTGTTGATAGAGTTGGGAGTACTTAGCACTGTGAAAACAGCACTTTCGCACAAAGAAATCTATTTCTCTAAGACCGCGAAACAATGAACAGAGAATGTATGACTTTCTCAAAATTGGCAACAGAAACAAAAGAAATTACATAATAATTCATCGACCTTGAGAAGTTATAGTGGTTTACACAGAGAATTCCCAGTATAAGTACAAGTAAATAAGAGAGACTTAGAAAACCGGTAAAACCTACATTGTTGATAGAGTTGGGAGTACTTAGAATTGTGAAAACATCACTTTCGCACAAAGAAATCTACTTGTCTAATACCGCGAAACAGTGAAAACAGAAGGTATGAGTTTCTCAAGATTGGTAACAGATAGAAACAAGAGAAAGTACACAGTGATTCTTCTACCTCGAGAAGTTACAGAGCTTTACACAGAGAATTCCCAGTATAAGTACAAGTTAATAAGAGAGACTTAGAAAACTGGTAAAACCTACATTGTTGATAGAGTTGGGAGTACTTAGCATTTTGAAAACATCACTTTCGCACAAAGAAATCTACTTCTCTAAGACCGCGAAACAGTGAAGAGAGAATGTATGAGTTTCTCAAGATTGGTAACAGATAGAAACAAAAGAAAGTACACATTGATTCATCTACCTAGAGAAGTTACAGAGGTTTACACAGAGAATTCCAAGTATAAGTACAAGAAAATAAGAGAGACTTAGAAAACTCGTAAAACCTACATTGTTGATAGAGTTGGGAGTACTTAGCACTGTGAAAACAGCACTTTCGGAGACAGAAATCTACTTGTCTAAGACCGGGAAACAGTGAACAGAGAATGTATGAGTTTCTGAAGATTGGTAACAGATAGAAAGAAGAGAAAGTAAACACTGATTCATCTAGCTAGAGAAGTTACCCTAACCCTAACCCTAACCCTAACTCTAACCCTAACCCTAACCCTAACCCTAACCCTAACCCTAACCCTAACCCTAACCCTAACCCTAACCCTAACCCTAACCGTAACCCTAACCCTAATCCTAACCCTAACCCTAACCCTAACCCTAACCCTACCCCTACCCCTACCCCTACCCCTACCCCTACCCCTACCCCTACCCCTACCCTTACCCCTACCCCTACACAGGGAATTTCAAGTATAAGTACAAGAAAATAAGAGAGACTTAGAAAGCTAGGTAAAACCTACATTGTTGATAGAGTTGGGAGTACTTAGCACTGTGAAAACAGCACTTTCCCAGAAAGAAATCTACTTCTCTACGACCGGGAAACAGTGAACAGAGAATGTAAGACTTTCTCAAGATTGATAACAGGTAGAAACAAGAGAAAGTACACAGTGATTCCTCTAGCTAGAGAAGTTACAGAGGTTTACACAGAGAATTCCTAGTATAAGTACAAGAAAATAAGAGAGACTTCAAAAACTGGTAAAACCTACATTGTTGACTGAGTTGAGAGTACTTAGCACTGTGAAAACATCACTTTCGCCGAAAGAAATCTACTTCTCTAAGACCGGGAAACAGTGAACAGCGAATGTATGAGTTTCTCAAGATTGGTAACAGATAGAAACAAGAGAAAGTACACAATGATTCATCTAACTAGGGAAGTTATAGAGGTTTACACAGAGAATTCCCAGTATAAGTACAAGTAAATAAGAGAGACTTAGAAAACGGGTAAAACCTACATTGTTGATAGAGTTGGGAGTACTTAGCATTGTGAAAACAGCACTTTCCCAGAAAGAAATCTACTTCTCTACGACCGGGAAACAGTGAAAAGATAATGTATGACTTTCTCAAGATTGGTAACACATAGAAACAAGAGAAAGTACACATTGATTCACCTACCTAGAGAAGTTACAGAGGTTTATACAAAGAATTCTAAGTATATGTACAAGAAAATAAGAGAGTTAGAAAACTGATAAAACCTACATTGTTGATAGAGCTTGGAGTACTTAGCACTGTGAAAACAACACTTTCGCAGAAAGAAATCTACTTCTCTAAGACCAGGAAACAGTGAACAGAGAATGTATGAGTTTCTCAAGATTGGTAACAGACAGAAACAAGAGAAAGTACACAGTGATTCATCTACCTGGAGAAGTTACAGAGGTTTACATAGAGAATTCCAAGTATAAGTACAAGAAAATTAGAGAGACTTAGAAAACTGGTAAAACCTACATTGTTGATAGAGCTGGGAGTACTTAGCACTGTGGAAACAGCACTTTCACAGAGAGAAATCTACTTGTCTAAGACCGGGAAACAGTGAACAGAGAGTGTATCAGTTTCTCAAGATTGGTAACGGATAGAAACAAAAGAAAGTACACAGTGATTCATCTACCTAGAGAAGTTACAGAGGTTTACACAGACAATTCCCAGTATAAGTGCAAGTAAATAAGAGAGACTTAGAAAACTGGTAAAACCTACATTGTTGATAGAGTTGGGAGTACTTAGCATTGTGAATACCTCACTTTCGCACAAAGACATCTACTTATCTAAGACCGCGAAACGGTGAACAGAGAATGTATGAGTTTCTCAAGATTGGTAACAGATAGAAACAAGAGAAAGTACACATTGATTCATCTACCTAGTGAAGTTACAGAGGTTTATACAAGGAATTCCAAGTATAAGTACAAGAAAATAAGAGAGACTTAGAAAACTGGTAAAACCTACATTGTTGATAGAGCAGGGAGTACTTAGCACTGTGAAAACAGCACTTTCGCAGAAAGAAATCTACTTCTCTAAGACCGGGAAACAGTGAACAGAGAATGAGTTTCTCAAAATTGGTAACAGATAGAAACAAGAGAAAGTACACAGTGATTCATCTACCTGGAGAAGTTACAGAGGTTTACACAGAGAATTCCAAGTATAAGTACAAGAAAATAAGAGAGACTTAGAAAACTGGTAAAACCTACATTGTTGATAGAGTTGGGAGTACTTAGCACTGTGAAAACAGCACTTTCGCAGAGCGAAATCTACCTCTGTAAGACCGGGAAACAGTGAACAGAGAATGTATGAGTTTCTCAAGATTGGTAACACATAGAAACAAGAGAAAGTACACATTGATTCACCTACCTAGAAAAGTTGCAGAGGTTTATACAAAGAATTCCAAGTATAAGTACAAGAAAATAAGAGAGTTAGAAAACTGATAAAACCTACATTGTTGATAGAGCTTGGATTACTTAGCACTGTGAAAACAGCACTTTCGCAGAAAGAAATCTACTTCTCTAAGAACGGGAAACAGTGAACAGAGAATGTATCAGTTTCTCAAGATTGGTAACAGATAGAAAGAAGAGAAAGTACACAATGATTCATCTACCTAGAGAAGTTATAGTGGTTTACACAGAGAATTCCCAGTATAAGTACAAGTAAATAAGAGAGACTTAGAAAACCGGTAAAACCTACATTCTTGATAGAGTTGGGACTACTTAGCATTGTGAAAACATCGCTTTCCCACAAGGAAATCTACTTCTCTAATACCGCGAAACAGTGAAAAGAGAAGGTATGAGTTTCTCAAGATTGGTAACAGATAGAAACAAGAGAAGGTACACAGTGATTCATCTACCTAGAGAAGTTACAGTGGTTTACCCAGAGAATTCCAAGTATAAGTACAACAAAATAGGAGAGACTTAGAAACCTGGTAAAACCTACATTGTTGATAGAGTTGGGAGTACTTAGCACTGTGAAAACAGCACTTTCGCAGAAAGAAATCTACTTTTCTAAGACTGGGAAACAGTGAACAGAGAATGTATGAGATTCTGAAGATTGGTAACAGATAGAAACAAGAGAAAGTACACAGTGATTCATCTACCTGGAGACGTTACAGAGGTTTACACAGAGATTTCCAAATATAAGTACAAGAAAATAAGAGAGACTTAGAAAACTGGTAAAACCTACACTGTCGATAGAGTTAGGAGTACGTAGCACTGTGAAAACAGCACTTTCGCAGAAAGAAATCTACTTCTTTAAGACTGGGAAACAGTGAACAGAGAAAGTATCAGTTTCTAAAGATTGGTAACAGATAGAAACAACAGAAAGTACACAGTGATTCATGTACCTAGAGAAGTTACAGAGGTTTACACAGAGAATTCCCAGTAGAAGTACAAGTAAATAAGAGAGACTTAGAAAACTGGTAAAACCTACATTGTTGATAGAGTTGGGAGTACATAGCACTGTGAAAACAGCACTTTCGCAGAAAGTAATCTACTTGTCTAATCCCGGGAAACAGTGAACAGAGAATGTATGAGTTTCTCAAGATTGGTAAGAGACAGAAACAAGAGAAAGTACACAGTGATTCATCTACCTAGAGAAATTACAGAGGTTTACCCAGAGAATTCCAAGTATAAGTACAACAAAATAGGAGAGACTTAGAAAACTGGTAAAACCTACATTGTTGATAGAGTTGGGAGTACTTAGCACTGTGAAAACAGCACTTTCGCAGAGAGAAATCTAGTTGTCTAAGACCGGCAACCAGTGAACAGAGAATGTATGAGTTTCTCAAGATTGGTAACAGATAGAAACAACAGAAAGTACACAGTGATTCATGTACCTAGAGAAGTTACAGAGGTTTACACAGAGAATTCCCAGTATAAGTACAAGTAAATAAGAGTGACTTAGAAAACTGGTAAAACCTACATTGTTGATAGAGTTGGGAGTACTTAGCACTGTGAAAACAGCACTTTCGCAGAGCGAAATCTACTTCTCTAAGACCGGGAAACAGTGAACAGAGAATGTATCAGTTTCTCAAGATTGGTAACACATAGAAACAAGAGAAAGTACACATTGATTCACTTACCTAGAGAAGTTACAGAGGTTTATACAAAGAATTCCAAGTATAAGTACAAGAAAATAAGAGAGTTAGAAAACTGATAAAACCTACATTGTTTATAGAGCTTGGAGTACTTATCACTGTGAAAACAGCACTTTCGCAGAAAGAAATCTACTTCTCTAAGACAGGGAAACAGTGAATAGAGAATGTATCAGTTTCTCAAGATTGGTAACAGATAGAAACAAGAGAAAGTGCACAATGATTCATCTACCTAGAGAAGTTATAGTGGTTTACACAGAGAATTCTCAGTATAAGTACAAGTAAATAAGAGGCTTAGAAAACTGGTGAAACTTACATCGTTGATAGAGTTGGGAGTACGTAGCATTCAGAAAACATCAATTTCGCACAAAGAAATCTACTTCTCTAATACCGCGAAACAGTGAAAAGAGAAGGTATGAGTTTCTCAAGATTGGTAACACATAGAAACAAGAGAAAGTACACAGTGATTCATCTACCTAGAGAAGTTATAGACGTTTCCACAGACAATTCCCAGTATAAGTACAAGTAAAGAAGAGAGACTTAGAAAACTGGTAAAACCTACAATGTTGATAGAGTTGGTAGTACTTAGCACTGTGAAAACAGCACTTTCGCAGAAAGAAATCTACTTCTCTAAGACCGCGAAACAGTGAACAGAGAATGTATGACTTTCTCAAGATTGGTAACAGATAGAAACAAGAGAAAGAACACAGTGATTCACCTACCTGGAGAAGTTACAGAGGTTTACACAGAGAATTCCAAGTATAAGTACAAGAAAATAAGAGAGACTTAGAAAACTCGTAAAACCTACATTGTTGATAGATTTGGGAGTACTTAGCACTTTGAAAACAGCACTTTCGGAGAGAGAAATCTACTTGTCTAAGACCGGGAAACAGTGAACAGAGAATGTATGAGTTTCTGAAGATTGGTAACAGATAGAAAGAAGAGAAAGTAAACACTGATTCATCTAGCTAGAGAAGTTACCCTAACCCGAACCCTAACCCTAACCCTAACCCTAACCCTAACCCTAACCCTAACCCTAACCCTAACCCTTACCCTAACCCTAACCCTAACCGTAACCCTAACCCTAATCCTAACCCTAACCCTAACCCTAACCCTAACCCTAATCCTACCCCTACCCCTACCCCTACCCCTACCCCTACACCTACCCCTACCCCTACCCTTACCCCTACCCCTACACAGGGAATTTCAAGTATAAGTACAAGAAAATAAGAGAGACTTAGAAAGCTAGGTAAAACCTACATTGTTGATAGAGTTGGAAGTACTTAGCACTGTGAAAACAGCACTTTCCCAGAAAGAAATCTACTTCTCTACGACCGGGAAACAGTGAACAGAGAATGTAAGACTTTCTCAAGATTGATAACAGGTAGAAACAAGAGAAAGTACACAGTGATTCCTCTAGCTAGAGAAGTTACAGAGGTTTACACAGAGAATTCCTAGTATAAGTACAAGAAAATAAGAGAGACTTAAAAAACTGGTAAAACCGACATTGTTGACTGAGTTGAGAGTACTTAGCACTGTGAAAACATCACTTTCGCCGAAAGAAATCTACTTCTCTAAGACCGGGAAACAGTGAACAGCGAATGTATGAGTTTCTCAAGATTGGTAACAGATAGAAACAAGAGAAAGTACACAATGATTCATCCAACTAGGGAAGTTATAGAGGTTTACACAGAGAATTCCCAGTATAAGTACAAGTAAATAAGAGAGACTTAGAATACTGGTAAAACCTACATTGTTGATAGAGTTGGTAGTACTTAGCACTGTGAAAACAGCACTTTCGCACAAAGAAATCTACTTCTCTAAGACCGCGAAACAGTAAACAGAGAATGTATGAGTTTCTCAAGATTGGTAACAGATAGAAACAAGAGAAAGTACACAGTGATTCATCTATCTAGAGAAGTTACAGACGTTTACACAGAGAATTAGCAGTATAAGTACAAGTAAATAAGAGAGACTTAGAAAACTGGTAAAACCTACATTGTTGATAGAGTTGGGAGTACTTAGCACTGTGAAAACAGCACTTTCGCACAAAGAAATCTACTTCTCTAAGACCGCGAAACAATGAACAGAGAATGTATGACATTCTCAAGATTAGTAACAGAAACAAGAGAAAGTACATAATGATTCATCGACCTAGAGAAGTTATAGTGGTTTACACAGAGAATTCCCAGTATAAGTACAAGTAAATAAGAGAGACTTAGAAAACCGGTGAAACCTACATTGTTGATAGAGTTGGGAGTACTTACCATTGTGAAAACATCACTTTCGCACAAACAAATCTACTTCTTTAATACCGCGAAACAATGAAAAGACAATGTATGAGTTTCTCAAGACTGGTAACAGATAGAAACAAGAGAAAGTACTCAGTGATTCATCTACCTCGAGGCGTTACAGACGTTTACACAGAGAATTCACAGTATAAGTACAAGAAAATAAGACAGACTTAGAAAACTTGTAAAACCTACATTGTTGATAGAGTTGGGAGTACTTAGCACTGTGAAAACAGCACTTTCGCAGAGAGAAATATACTTGTCTAAGACCAGGAAACATTGAACAGAGAATGTATGAGTTTCTCAAGATTGGTAACAGATAGAAACAAGAGAAAGTACACAATGATTCATCTACCTAGAGAAGTTATAGAGGTTTACACAGAGAATTCCCAGTATAAGTACAAGTAAATAAGAGAGACTTAGAAAACTGGTAAAACCTACATTGTTGATAGAGTTGGGAGTACTTAGCACTGTGAAAACAGCCCTTTCGCCGAGCGAAATCTACTTCTCTAAGACCGGGAAACAGTGAACAGAGAATGTATGAGTTTCTCAAGATTGGTAACACATAGAAACAAGAGAAAGTACACATTGATTCACCTACCTAGAGAAGTTACAGAGGTTTATACAAAGAATTCCAAGTATAAGTACAAGAAAATAAGAGAGTTAGAAAACTGATAAAACCTACATTGTTGATAGAGCTTGGAGTACTTAGCACTGTGAAAACAACACTTTCGCAGAAAGAAATCTACTTCTCTAAGACCAGGAAACAGTGAACAGAGAATGTATGAGTTTCTCAAGATTGGTAACAGATAGAAACAAGAGAAGGTACACAGTGATTCATCTACCTAGAGAAGTTACAGAGGTTTACACAGAGAATTCCAAGTATAAGTACAAGAAAATAAGAGAGACTTAGAAAAGTGGTAAAACTTACATTGTTGATAGAGCTAGGAGTACTTAGCACTGTCAAAACAGCACTTTCGCAGAAAGAAATCTACTTTTCTAAGACTGGGAAACAGTGAACAGAGAATGTATGAGTTTCTGAAGATTGGTAACAGATAGAAACAAGAGAAAGTACACAGTGATTCATCTACCTGGAGACGTTACAGAGGTTTACACAGAGATTTCCAAGTATAAGTACAAGAAAATAAGAGAGACTTAGAAAACTGGTAAAACCTACACTGTTGATAGAGTTAGGAGTACGTAGCACTGTGAAAACAGCACTTTCGCAGAAAGAAATCTACTTCTCTAAGACTGGGAAACAGTGAACAGAGAAAGTATCAGTTTCTAAAGATTGGTAACAGATAGAAACAACAGAAAGTACACAGTGATTCATGTACCTAGAGAAGTTACAGAGGTTTACACAGAGAATTCCCAGTATAAGTACAAGTAAATAAGAGAGACTTAGAAAACTGGTAAAACCTACATTGTTGATAGAGTTGGGAGTACTTAGCACTGTGAAAACAGCACTTTCGCAGAGCGAAATCTACTTCTCTAAGACCGGGAAACAGTGAACAGAGAATGTATCAGTTTCTCAAGATTGGTAACACATAGAAACAAGAGAAAGTACACATTGATTCACTTACCTAGAGAAGTTACAGAGGTTTATACAAAGAATTCCAAGTATACGTACAAGAAAATAAGAGAGTTAGAAAACTGATAAAACCTACATTGTTGATAGAGCTTGGAGTACTTATCACTGTGAAAACAGCACTTTCACACAAAGAAATCTACTTCTCTAAGACCTGGAAACAGTGAACAGAGAATGTATCAGTTTCTAAAGATTGGTAACAGATAGAAACAAGAGAAAGTACACAGTGATTCATCAACCTAGAGAAGTTATAGAGGTTTACACAGAGAATTCCCAGTATAAGTACAAGTAAATAAGAGAGACTTAGAATACTGGTAAAACCTACATTGTTGATAGAGTTGGTAGTACTTAGCACTGTGAAAACAGTACTTTCGCAGAGAGAAATCTACTTGTCTAAGACCGGGAAACAGTAAACAGAGAATGTATGAGTTTCTCAAGATTGGTAACAGATAGAAACAAGAGAAAGTACACAGTGATTCATCTATCTAGAGAAGTTACAGACGTTTACACAGAGAATTCCCAGTATAAGTACAAGTAAATAAGAGAGACTTAGAAAACTGGTAAAACCTACATTGTTGATAGAGTTGGGAGTACTTAGCACTGTGAAAACAGCACTTTCGCACAAAGAAATCTACTTCTCTAAGACCGCGAAACAATGAACAGAGAATGTATGACATTCTCAAGATTAGTAACAGAAACAAGAGAAAGTACATAATGATTCATCGACCTAGAGAAGTTATAGTGGTTTACACAGAGAATTCCCAGTATAAGTACAAGTAAATAGAGAGACTTAGAAAACCGGTGAAACCTACATTGTTGAGAGAGTTGGGAGTACTTACCATTGTGAAAACATCACTTTCGCACAAACAAATCTACTTCTCTAATACCGCGAAACAATGAAAAGAGAATGTATGTGTTTCTCAAGACTGGTAACAGATAGAAACAAGAGAAAGTACACAGTGATTCATCTACCTCGAGACGTTACAGACGTTTACACAGAGAATTCCCAGTATAAGTAAAAGTAAATAAGAGAGACTTAGAAAACTGGTAAAACCTACATTGTTGATAGAGTTAGGAGTAGTTAGCACTGTGAAAACAGCACTTTCGCAGAAAGAAATCTACTTCTCTAAGACTGGTAAACAGTGAACAGAGAAAGTATCAGTTCCTCAAGATTGGTAACAGATAGAAACAACAGAAAGTACACAGTGATTCATGTACCTAGAGAAGTTACAGACGTTTACACAGAGAATTCACAGTATAAGTACAAGAAAATAAGACAGACTTAGAAAACTGATAAAACCTACATTGTTGATAGAGTTGGGAGTACTTAGCACTGTGAAAACAGCACTTTCGCAGAGAGAAATATACTTGTCTAAGACCGGGAAACATTGAACAGAGAATGTATGAGTTTCTCAAGATTGGTAACAGATAGAAACAAGGGAAAGTACACAATGATTCATCTACCTAGAGAAATTATAGAGGTTTACACAGAGAATTCCCAGTATAAGTACAAGTAAATAAGAGAGACTTAGAAAACTGGTAAAACCTACATTGTTGATAGAGTTGGGAGTACTTAGCACTGTGAAAACAGCCCTTTCGCCGAGCGAAATCTACTTCTCTAAGACCGGGAAACAGTGAACAGAGAATGTATGAGTTTCTCAAGATTGGTAACACATAGAAACAAGAGAAAGTACACATTGATTCACCTACCTAGAGAAGTTACAGAGGTTTATACAAAGAATTCCAAGTATAAGTACAAGAAAATAAGAGAGTTAGAAAACTGATAAAACCTACATTGTTGATAGAGCTTGGAGTACTTAGCACTGTGAAAACAACACTTGCGCAGAAAGAAATCTACTTCTCTAAGACCAGGAAACAGTGAACAGAGAATGTATGAGTTTCTCAAGATTGGTAACAGACAGAAACAAGAAAAGTACACAGTGATTCAATTACCTGGAGAAGTTACAGAGGTTTACACAGAGAATTCCAAGTATAAGTACAAGAAAATAAGAGAGACTTAGAAAACTGGGAAAACCTACATTGTTGATAGAGTTAGGAGTACTTAGCACTGTGAAAACAGCACTTTCGCAGAAAGAAATCTACTTCTCTAAGACTGGGAAACAGTGAACAGAGAAAGTATCAGTTTCTCAAGATTGATAACAGATAGAAACAACAGAAAGTACACAGTGATTCATGTACCTAGAGAAGTTACAGAGATTTACACAGACAATTCCCAGTATAAGTACAAGAAGGTAAGAGAGACTTAGAAAACTGGTAAAACCTACATTGTTGATAGAGCTGGGAGTACTTAGCACTGTAGAAACAGCACTTTCACAGAGAGAAATCTACTTGTCTAAGACCGGGAAACAGTGAACAGAGAGTGTATCAGTTTCTCAAGATTGGTAACGGATAGAAACAAAAGAAAGTACACAGTGATTCATCTACCTAGAGAAGTTACAGAGGTTTACACAGACAATTCCCAGTATAAATGCAAGTAAATAAGAGAGACTTAGAAAACTGGTAAAACCTACATTGTTGATACAGTTGGGAGTAGTTAGCATTTTGAAAACATCACTTTCGCACAAAGACATCTACTTATCTAAGACCGCGAAACGGTGTACAGAGAATGTATGAGTTTCTCAAGATTGGTAACAGATAGAAACAAGAGAAAGTACACATTGATTCATCTACCTAGTGAAGTTACAGAGGTTTATACAAGGAATTCCAAGTATAAGTACAAGAAAATAAGAGAGACTTAGAAAACTGGTAAAACCTACATTGTTGATAGAGCAGGGAGTACTTAGCACTGTGAAAACAGCACTTTCGCAGAAAGAAATCTACTTCTCTAAGACCAGGAAACAGTGAACAGAGAAAGTATGAGTTTCTCAAGATTGGTAACACATAGAAACAAGAGAAAGTACACATTGATTCACCTACCTAGAAAAGTTGCAGAGGTTTATACAAAGAATTCCAAGTATAAGTGCAAGAAAATAAGAGAGTTAGAAAACTGATAAAACCTACATTGTTGATAGAGCTTGGAGTACTTAGCACTGTGAAAACAGCACTTTCGCAGAAAGAAATCTACTTCTCTAAGACCGGTAAACAGTGAACAGAGAATGTATCAGTTTCTCAAGATTGGTAACAGATAGAAAGAAGAGAAAGTACACAATGATTCATCTACCTAGAGAAGTTATAGTGGTTTACACAGAGAATTCCCAGTATAAGTACAAGTAAATAAGAGAGACTTAGAAAACCGGTAAAACCTACATTGTTGATAGAGTTGGGAGTACTTAGCATTGTGAAAACATCACTTTCGCACAAGGAAATCTACTTCTCTAATACCGCGAAACAGTGAAAAGAGAAGGTATGAGTTTCTCAAGATTGGTAACAGATAGAAACAAGAGAAGGTACACAGTGATTCATCTACCTAGAGAAGTTACAGAGGTTTACACAGAGAATTCCAAGTATAAGTACAAGAAAATAAGAGAGACTTAGAAAACTGGTAAAACCTACATTGTTGATAGAGTTAGGAGTAGTTAGCACTGTGAAAACAGCACTTTCGCAGAAAGAAATCTACTTCTCTAAGACTGGTAAACAGTGAACAGAGAAAGTATCAGTTCCTCAAGATTGGTAACAGATAGAAACAACAGAAAGTACACAGTGATTCATGTACCTAGAGAAGTTACAGACGTTTACACAGAGAATTCACAGTATAAGTACAAGAAAATAAGACAGACTTAGAAAACTGATAAAACCTACATTGTTGATAGAGTTGGGAGTACTTAGCACTGTGAAAACAGCACTTTCGCAGAGAGAAATATACTTGTCTAAGACCGGGAAACATTGAACAGAGAATGTATGAGTTTCTCAAGATTGGTAACAGATAGAAACAAGAGAAAGTACACAATGATTCATCTACCTAGAGAAATTATAGAGGTTTACACAGAGAATTCCCAGTATAAGTACAAGTAAATAAGAGAGACTTAGAAAACTGGTAAAACCTACATTGTTGATAGAGTTGGGAGTACTTAGCACTGTGAAAACAGCCCTTTCGCCGAGCGAAATCTACTTCTCTAAGACCGGGAAACAGTGAACAGAGAATGTATGAGTTTCTCAAGATTGGTAACACAGAGAAACAAGAGAAAGTACACATTGATTCACCTACCTAGAGAAGTTACAGAGGTTTATACAAAGAATTCCAAGTATAAGTACAAGAAAATAAGAGAGTTAGAAAACTGATAAAACCTACATTGTTGATAGAGCTTGGAGTACTTAGCACTGTGAAAACAACACTTGCGCAGAAAGAAATCTACTTCTCTAAGACCAGGAAACAGTGAACAGAGAATGTATGAGTTTCTCAAGATTGGTAACAGACAGAAACAAGAAAAGTACACAGTGATTCATCTACCTGGAGAAGTTACAGAGGTTTACACAGAGAATTCCAAGTATAAGTACAAGAAAATAAGAGAGACTTAGAAAACTGGGAAAACCTACATTGTTGATAGAGTTAGGAGTACTTAGCACTGTGAAAACAGCACTTTCGCAGAAAGAAATCTACTTCTCTAAGACTGGGAAACAGTGAACAGAGAAAGTATCAGTTTCTCAAGATTGATAACAGATAGAAACAACAGAAAGTACACAGTGATTCATGTACCTAGAGAAGTTACAGAGATTTACACAGACAATTCCCAGTATAAGTACAAGAAGGTAAGAGAGACTTAGAAAACTGGTAAAACCTACATTGTTGATAGAGCTGGGAGTACTTAGCACTGTAGAAACAGCACTTTCACAGAGAGAAATCTACTTGTCTAAGACCGGGAAACAGTGAACAGAGAGTGTATCAGTTTCTCAAGATTGGTAACGGATAGAAACAAAAGAAAGTACACAGTGATTCATCTACCTAGAGAAGTTACAGAGGTTTACACAGACAATTCCCAGTATAAATGCAAGTAAATAAGAGAGACTTAGAAAACTGGTAAAACCTACATTGTTGATACAGTTGGGAGTAGTTAGCATTTTGAAAACATCACTTTCGCACAAAGACATCTACTTATCTAAGACCGCGAAACGGTGTACAGAGAATGTATGAGTTTCTCAAGATTGGTAACAGATAGAAACAAGAGAAAGTACACATTGATTCATCTACCTAGTGAAGTTACAGAGGTTTATACAAGGAATTCCAAGTATAAGTACAAGAAAATAAGAGAGACTTAGAAAACTGGTAAAACCTACATTGTTGATAGAGTTGGGAGTACTTAGCACTGTGAAAACAGCACTTTCACAGAAAGAAATCTACTTCTCTAAGACCAGGAAACAGTGAAAAGGGAATGTATGACTTTCTCAAGATTGGTAACAGATAGAAACAAGAGAAAGTACACAATGATTCATCTACCTAGGGAAGTTACAGAGGTTTACACAGAGAATTCCCAGTATAAGTACAAGTAAATAAGAGAGACTTAGAAAACGGGTAAAACCTACATTGTTGATAGAGTTGGGAGTACTTAGCATTGTGAAAACATCACTTTCGCACAAAGAAATCTACTTCTCCAATACCGCGAAACAGTGAAAAGATAATGTATGACTTTCTCAAGATTGGTAACAGATAGAAACAACAGAAAGTACACAGTGATTCATGTACCTAGAGAAGTTACAGACGTTTACACAGAGAATTCCCAGTATAAGTACAAGAAGGTAAGAGAGACTTAGAAAACTGGTAAAACCTACATTGTTGATAGAGCTGGGAGTACTTAGCACTGTGGAAACAGCACTTTCACAGAGAGAAATCTACTTGTCTAAGACCGGGAAACAGTGAACAGAGAATGTACGAGTTTCTCAAGATGTGTAACAGATAGAAACAAGAGAAAGTACACAATGATTCATCTACCTAGAGAAGTTATAGAGGTTTACACAGAGAATTCCCAGTATAAGTAAAAGTAAATAAGAGAGACTTAGAAAACTGGTAAAACCTACATTGTTGATAGAGTTGGGAGTACTTAGCACTGTGAAAAGAGCACTTTCGCACAAAGAAATCTACTTCTCTAAGACCGAGAAACAGTGAACAGAGAATGTATGAGTTTCTCAAGATTGGTAACAGATAGAAATAAGAGAAAGTACACAGTGATTCATCTACCTGGAGAAGTTACAGAGGTTTACACAGAGAATTCCAAGTATAAGTACAAGAAAATAAGAGAGACTTAGAAAACTGGTAAAACCTACATTGTTGATAGAGTTGGGAGTACTTAGCACTGTGAAAACAGCACTTTCGCAGAAAGAAATCTACTTCTCTAAGACCGGGAAACAGTGAAAAGAGAATGTATGAGTGTCTGATGTATGGTAACAGATAGAAGCCAGAGAGAGTACACAGTGATTCATCTACCTGGAGAAGTTACAGAGGTTTACACAGAGAATTCCAAGGATAAGTACAAGAAAGTAAGAGAGACTTAGAAAACTGGCAAAATCTACATTGTTGATAGAGTTGGGAGTACTTAGCACTGTGAAAACAACAGAGAGAAATCTAGTTGTCTAAGACCGGGAAACAGTGAAAAGAGAATGTATGAGTTGCTCAAGATTGGTAACAGATAGAAACAAGAGAAAGTACACAATGATTCATCTACCTAGAGAAGTTATAGTGGTTTACACAGAGAATTCCCAGTATAAGGACAAGTAAATAAGAGAAAGTTAGAAAACCGGTAAAACCTACATTGTTGATAGAGTTGGGAGTACTTAGCATGGTGAAAACATCACTTTCGCACAAAGAAATCTACTTCTCTAATACCGCGAAACAGTGAAAAGACAAGGTATGAGTTTCTCAAGATTGGTAACAGATAGAAGCAAGAGAAAGTACACAGTGATTCATCTACCTCGAGAAGTTACAGACGTTTACACAGAGAATTCCCAGTATAAGTACAATAAGAGAGACTTAGAATACTGGTAAAACCTATACTGTTGATAGAGTTAGGAGTAGTTAGCACTGTGAAAACAGCACTTTCGCAGAAAGAAATCTACTTCTCTAAGACTGGGTAACAGTGAACAGAGAATGTATGAGTTTCTCAAGATTGGTAACACATAGAAACAAGAGAAAGTACACATTGATTCACCTACCTAGAAAAGTTGCAGAGGTTTATACAAAGAATTCCAAGTATAAGTACAAGAAAATAAGAGAGTTAGAAAACTGATAAAACCTACATTGTTGATAGAGCTTGGAGTACTTAGCACTGTGAATACAGCACTTTCGCACAGAGAAATCTACTTCTCTAATACCGCGAAACAGTGAAAAGAGAATGTATGAGTTTCTAAAGATTGGTAACACATAGAAACAAGAGAAAGTACACAGTGATTCATCTACCTAGAGACGTAACAGAGGTTTACACAGAGAATTCCAGGCATAAGTACAAGAAAATAAGAGAGACTTAGAAAAGTGGTAAAACCTACATTGTTGATAGAGTTGGGAGTACTTAGCAATGTGAAAACAGCACTTTCGTACAAAGAAATCTACTTCTCTAAGACCGCGAAACAGTGAACATACAATGTATGAGTTTCTCAAGATTGGTAACAGATAGAAACAAGAGAAAGTACACAGTGATTCATCTACCTGGAGAAGTTAAAGAGGTTTACACAGAGAATTCCAAGTATAAGTACAAGAAAATAAGAGAGACTTAGATAACTCGTAAAACCTACATTGTTGATAGAGTTGGGAGTACTTAGCACTGTGAAAACAGCACTTTCGCAGAGAGAAATATACTTGTCTAAGACCGGGAAACAGTGAACAGAGAATGTATGAGTTTCTCAAGATTGGTAACAGACAGAAACAAGAGAAAGTACACAATGATTCATCTACTTAGAGAAGTTATAGTGGTTTACACAGAGAATTCTCAGTATAAGTACAAGTAAATAAGAGAGTCTTAGAAAACTGGTGAAACTTACATTGTTGATAGAGTTGGGAGTACTTAGCATTGAGAAAACAGCACTTTCGCACAAAGAAATCTACTTCTCTAATACCGCGAAACAGTGAAAAGAGAATGTATGAGATTCTCAAGATTGGTAACACATAGAAACAAGAGAAAGTACACAGTGATTCATCTTCCTAGAGAAGTTACAGAGGTTTACACAGAGAATTCCAAGTATAAGTGCAAGAAAATGAGAGAGACTCAAAAAACTGGTAAAACCTACATTGTTGATAGAGTTGGGAGTACTTAGCACTGTGAAAACAGCACTTTCGGCGAGAGAAATCTACTTGTCTAAGACCGGGAAACAGTGAACAGAGAATGTATGAATTTCTGAAAATTGGTAACAGATAAAACAAGAGAAAGTAAACACTGATTCATCTAGCTAGAGAAGTTACCCTAACCCTAACCCTAACCCTAACCCTAACCCTAACCCTAACCCTAACCCTAACCCTAACCCTAACCCTAACCCTAACCCTAACCCTAACCCTAACCCTAACCCTAACCCTAACCCTAACCCTAAACCTAACCGTTACCCTAACCCTAACCCTAACCCTAACCCTAACCCTAACCCTAACCCTACCCCTACCCCTACCCCTACCCCTACCCCTACCCCTACCCTTACCCCTACCCCTACACAGGGAATTTCAAGTATAAGCACAAGAAAATAAGAGAGACTTAGAAACCTAGGTAAAACCTACATTGTTGATAGAGTTGGGAGTACTTAGCACTGTGAAAACAGCACTTTCCCAGAAAGAAATCTACTTCTCTACGACCGGGAAACAGTGAACAGAGAATGTAAGAGTTTCTCAAGATTGATAACAGGTAGAAACAAGAGAAAGTACACAGTGATTCCTCTAGCTAGAGAAGTTACAGAGGTTTACACAGAGAATTCCTAGTATAAGTACAAAAAAAATAAGAGAGACTTAGAAAACTGGTAAAACCTACATTGTTCACTGAGTTGAGAGTACTTAGCACTGTGAAAACATCACTTTCGCCAAAAGAAATCTACTTCTCTAAGCCCGGGAAACAGTGAACAGAGAATGTATGAGTTTCTCAAGATTGGTAACAGATAGAAACAAGAGAAAGTACACAATGATTCATCTACCTAGGGAAGTTATAGAGGTTTACACAGAGAATTCCCAGTATAAGTACAAGTAAATAAGAGAGACTTAGAAAACGGGTAAAACCTACATTGTTGATAGAGTTGGGAGTACTTAGCATTGTGAAAACATAACTTTCGCACAAAGACATCTACTTATCTAAGACCGCGAAACGGTGAACAGAGAATGCATGAGTTTCTCAAGATTGATAACAGATAGAAACAAGAGAAATTACACATAGATTCATCTACCTAGAGAAGTTACAGAGGTTTATACAAAACATTCCAAGTATAAGTACAAGAAAATAAGAGAGACTTAGAAAACTGGTAAAACCTACATTGTTGATAGAGCTGGGAGTACTTAGCACTGTGAAAACAGCACTTTCGCAGAAAGAAATCCACTTCTCTCAGACGGGGAAACAGGGAACAGAGAATGTATGGTTTTCTCAATATTGGTAACAGATAGACACAAGAGAAAGTACACAGTGATTCATCTACCTAGAGAAGTTACAGAGGTTTACACAGAGAATTCCCAGTATAAGTACAAGTAAATAAGAGAGACTTAGAATACTGGTAAAACCTAAATTGTTGATAGAGTTGGGAGTACTTAGCATTGTGAAAACATAACTTTCGCACAAAGACATCTACTTATCTAAGACCGCGAAACGGTGAACAGAGAATGCATGAGTTTCTCAAGATTGGTAACAGATAGAAACAAGAGAAAGTACACATTGATTCATCTACCAAGATAAGTTACAGAGGTTTACACAAAGAATTCCCAGTATAAGTACAAGAAAATAAGAGAGACTTAGAAAACTGGTAAAACCTACATTGTTGATAGAGTTGGGAGTACTTAGCACTGTGAAAACAGCACTTTCGCAGAGAGAAATATACTTGTCTAAGACCGGGAAACATTGAACTGAGAATGTATGAGTTTCTCAAGATTGGTAACGGATAGAAACAAGAGAAAGTACACAATGATTCATCTACCTAGAGAAGTTATAGAGGTTTACACAGAGAATTCCCAGTATAAGTACAAGTAAATAAGAGAGACTTAGAAAACTGGTAAAACCTACATTGTTGATAGAGATGGGAGTACTTAGCACTGTGAAAACAGCACTTTCGCAGAGCGAAATCTACTTCTCTAAGACCGGGAAACAGTGAACAGAGAATGTATGAGTTTCTCAAGATTGGTAACACATAGAAACAAGAAAAAGTACACATTGATTCAGCTACCTAGAGAAGATACAGAGGTTTATACAAAGAATTCCAATTATAAGTACAAGAAAATAAGAGAGTTAAAAAACTGATAAAACCTACATTGTTGATAGAGCTTGGAGTACTTAGCACTGTGAAAACAGCACTTTCGCAGAAAGAAATCTACTTGTGTAAGACGGGGAAACAGTGAAAAGAGAATGTATGAGTTTCTCAAGATTGGTAACACATAGAAACAAGAGAAAGTACACATTGATTCAGCTACCTAGAGAAGTTACAGAGGTTTATACAAAGAATTCCAAGTATAAGTACAAGAAAATAAGAGAGTTAGAAAACTGATAAAACCTACATTGTTGATAGAGCTTGGAGTACTTAGCACTGTGAAAACAGCACTTTCGCGGAAAGAAATCTATTTATCTAAGACTGGGAAACAGTGAACAGAGAATGTATCAGTTTCTCAAGATTGGTAACAGATAGAAACAAAAAAAGGTACACAGTGATTCATCTACCTAGAAAAGTTATAGAGGTTTACACAGCCAATTCCCAGTATAAGTACAAGTAAATAAGAGAGACTTAGAAAACTGGTGAAACCTACATTGTTGATAGAGTTGGTTGTACTTAGCATTTTGAAAACATCACTTTCGCACAAAGAAATCGACTTCTCTAAGTCCGCAGAACTGTGAACAGAGAATGTATGAGTTTCTCAAGACTGGTAACAGATAGAAACTAGAGAAAGTACACATTGATTCATCTACCTAGTGAAGTTACAGAGGTTTATACAAGGAATTCCAAGTATAAGTACAAGAAAATAAGAGAGACTTAGAAAACTGGTAAAACCTACATTGTTGATAGAGCTGGGAGTACTTAGCACTGTGAAAACAGCACTTTCACAGAAAGAAATCTACTTCTCTAAGACCGGGAAACAGTGAACAGAGAATGTATGAGTTTCTCAAAATTGGTAACAGATAGAAACAAGAGAAAGTACACGGTGATTCATCTACCTGGAGAAGTTACAGAGGTTTACACAGAGAATTCCAAGTATAAGTACAAGAAAATAAGAGAGACTTAGAAAACTGGTAAAACCTACATTGTTGATAGAGTTGGGAATACTTAGCACTGTGAAAACAGCACTTTCACAGAAAGAAATCTACTTCTCTAAGACCGGGAAACAGTGAAAAGGGAATGTATGACTTTCTCAAGATTGGTAACACATAGAAACAAGAGAAAGTATCCAGTGATTCACCTTCCTAGAGAAGTTACAGTGGTTGGCACAGAGAATTCCCAGTATAAGTACAAGTAAATAAAAGAGACGTAGAAAACTGGTAAAACCTACATTGTTGATAGAGTTGGGAGTACTTAGCATTGTGAAAACATCACTTTCTCGTGAAGAAATCTTCTTCTCTAAGACCAGGAAACAGTGAACAGAGAATGTATGAGTTTCTCAAGATTGGTAACAGATAGAAACAAGAGAAAGTACACATTGATTCATCTACCAAGAGAAGTTACAGAGGTTTATACAAAGAATTCCAAGTATAAGTACAAGAAAATAAGAGAGACTTAGAAAAATGGTAAAACCTACATTGTTGATAGAGTTAGGAGTACATAGCACTGTGAAAACAGCACTTTCGCAGAAAGAAATCTACTTCTCTAAGACTGGGAAACAGTGAACAGAGAATGTATCAGTTTCTCAAGATTGGTAACACATAGAAACAACAGAAAGTACACAGTGATTCATGTACCTAGAGAAGTTACAGAGGTATACAGAGAGAATTCCCAGTATAAGTACAAGTAAATAAGAGAGACTTAGAATACTGGTAAAACCTACATTGTTGATAGAGTTGGGAGTACTTAGCACTGTGAAAACAGCACTTTCGCAGAGCGAAATCTACTTCTCTAAGACCGGGAAACAGTGAACAGAGAATGTATGAGTTTCTCAAGATTGGTAACACATAGAAACAAGAGAAAGTACACATTGATTCACCTACCTAGAGAAGTTACAGAGGTTTATACAAGGAATTCCAAGTATAAGTACAAGAAAATAAGAGAGACTTAGAAAACTGGTAAAACCTACATTGTTGATAAGTTGGGAGTACTTAGCACTGTGAAAACAGCACTTTCGCAGAAAGAAATCTATTTCTCTAAGACCGGGAAGCAGTGAAAAGAGAATGTATGAGTGTCTGATGTATGGTAACAGATAGAAACAAGAGAAAGTACACAATGATTCATCTACCTAGAGAAGTTACAGAGGTTTACACAGAGAATTCTCAGTATAAGTACAAGTAAATAAGAGAGACTTAGAAAACTGGTGAAACTTACATTGTTGATAGAGTTGGGAGTACTTAGCATTGAGAAAACATCAATTTCGCACAAAGAAATCTACTTCTCTAATACCGCGAAACAGTGAAAAGAGAAGGTATCAGTTTCTCAAGATTGGTAACAGATAGCAACAAGAGAAAGTACACAGTGATTCATCTACATAGAGAGGTTACAGAGGTTTACACAGAGAATTCCAAGTATAAGTACAAGTAAATAAGAGAGACTTAGAATACTGGTAAAACCTACATTGTTGATAGAGTTGGGAGTACTTAGCACTGTGAAAACAGCACTTTCACACAAAGAAATCTACTTCTCTAAGACCTGGAAACAGTGAACAGGGAATGTATGAGTTTCTCAAGATTGGTAACAGATAGAAACAAGAGAAAGTACACAGTGATTCATCAACCTAGAGAAGTTACAGACGTTTACACAGAGAATTCCCAGTATAAGTACAAGAAGGTAAGAGAGACTTAGAAAACTGGTAAAACCTACATTGTTGATAGAGCTAGGAGTACTTAGCACTGTGGAAACAGCACTTTTACAGAGAGAAATCTACTTGTCTAAGACCGGGAAACAGTCAACAGAGAATGTACGAGTTTCTCAACATTGGTAACAGATAGAAACAAGAGAAAGTACACATTGATTCATCTACCTAGAGAAGTTACAGAGGTTTATACAAAGAATTCCAAGTATAAGTACAAGAAAATAAGAGAGACTTAAAAAACTGGTAAAACCTACATTGTTGATAGAGTTAGGAGTACTTCGCACTGTGAAAACAGCACTTTCACAGAAAGAAATCTACTTCTCTAAGACCGGGAAACAGTGAAAAGGGAATGTATGACTTTCTCAAGATTGGTAACACATAGAAACAAGAGAAAGTACACAGTGATTCATGTACCTGAAGAAGTTACAGAGGTTTACATAGAGAATTCCAAGTATAAGTACAAGAAAATAAGAGAGACTTAGAAAACTGGTAAAACCTACATTGTTGATAGAGTTGGGAGTACTTAGCACTGTGAAAACAGCACTTTCACAGAAAGAAATCTACTTCTCTAAGACCGGGAAACAGTGAAAAGGGAATGTATGACTTTCTCAAGATTGGTAACACATAGAAACAAGAGAAAGTATCCAGTGATTCATCTTCCTAGAAAAGTTACAGTGGTTGACACAGGGAATTCCCAGTATAAGTACAAGTAAATAAAAGAGACTTAGAAAACTGGTAAAACCTACATTGTTGATAGAGTTGGGAGTACTTAGCACTGTGAAAACAGCACTTTCGCAGAAAGAAATCTACTTGTGTAAGACCGGGAAACAGTGAAAAGAGAATGTATGAGTATCTGATGTATGGTAACAGATAGAAACAACAGAAAGTACACAGTGATTCATCTACCTAGAGAAATTACAGAGGTTTACACATAGAATTCCAAGTATAAGTACAAGAAAGTAAGAGAGACTTAGAAAACTGGTAAAACCTACATTGTTGATAGAGTTGGGAGTACTTAGCACTGTGAAAACAGCACTTTCGCAGAGAGAAATCTGGTTGTCTAAGACCGGGAAACAGTGAACAGAGAATGTATGAGTTTCTCAAGATTGGTAACAGATAGAAACAAGAGAAACTACACAGTGATTCATCTACCTAGAGAAGTTACAGACGTTTACACAGAGAATTCCCAGTATAAGTACAAGAAAATAAGAGAGACTTAGAAAACTGGTAAAACCTACATTGTTGATAGAGTTGGGAGTACTTAGCACTGTGAAAACAGCACTTTCGCAGAGAGAAATATACTTGTCTAAGACCGGGAAACATTGAACAGAGAATGTATGAGTTTCTCAAGATTGGTAACAGATAGAAACAAGAGAAAGTACACAATGATTCATCTACCTAGAGAAGTTACAGAGGTTTACACAGAGAATTCCCAGTATAAGTACAAGTATATAAAAGAGACTTAGAAAACTGGTAAAACCTATATTGTTGATAGAGTTAGGAGTACTTAGCATTGTGAAAACAGCACTTTCGCAGAAAGAAATCTACTTCTCTAAGACTGGGAAACAGTGAACAGAGAATGTATCAGTTTCTCAAGATTGGTAACAGATAGAAACAACAGAAAGCACACAGTGATTCATGTACCTAGAGAAGTTACAGAGGTTTACACAGAGAATTCCCAGTAGAAGTACAAGTAAATAAGAGAGACTTAGAAAACTGGTAAAACCTACATTGTTGATAGAGTTGGGAGTCCTTAGCATTGTGAAAACATCACTTTCGCACAAAGAAATCTACTTCTCTAATACCGCGAAACAGTGAAAAGAGAGGGTATGAGTTTCTCAAGATTGGTAACACATGGAAACAAGGCAAAGTACACAGTGATTCATCTTCCTAAAGAAGTTACAGAGGTTGACACAGAGAATTCCCAGTATAAGTACAAGTAAATAAGAGAGACTTAGATAACTGGTAAAACCTACATTGTTGATAGAGTTGGGAGTACTTAGAACTGTGAAAACAGCACTTTCGCAGAGCGAAATCTACTTCTTTAAGACCGGGAAACAGTGAACAGAGAATGTATGAGTTTCTCAAGATTGGTAACACATAGAAACAAGAGAAAGTACACATTGATTCAGCTACCTAGAGAAGTTACAGAGGTTTATACAAAGAATTCCAAGTATAAGTACAAGAAAATAAGAGAGTTAGAAAACTGATAAAACCTACATTGTTGATAGAGCTTGGAGTACTTAGCACTGTGAAAACAGCACTTTCGCAGAAAGAAATCTACTTGTCTAAGACCGGGAAACAGTGAAAAGAGAATGTATGAGTTTCTCAAGATTGGTAACACATAGAAACAAGAGAAAGTACACAGTGATTCATCTACCTAGAGACGTTACAGAGGTTTACTCAGAAAATTCCAAGTATAAGTACAAGAAAATAAGAGAGACTTCGAAAACTGGTAAAACCTACATTGTTGATAGAGTTGGGAGTACTTAGCACTGTGAAAACAGCACTTTCGCAGATAGAAATCTACTTGTCTAAGACCGGGAAACAGTAAACAGAGAACGCATGACTTTCTCAAGATTGGTAACAGACAGAAACAAGAGAAAGTGCACAATGATTCATCTACCTAGAGAAGTTATAGTGGTTTACACAGAGAATTCTCAGTATAAGTACAAGTAAATAAGAGAGACTTAGAAAACTGGTGAAACTTACATTGTTGATAGAGTTGGGAGTACTTAGCATTGAGAAAACATCAATTTCGCACAAAGAAATCTACTTCTCTAATACCGCGAAACAGTGAAAAGAGAAGGTATGAGTTTCTCAAGATTGGTAACACATAGAAACAAGAGAAAGTACACACTGATTCATCTACCTAGAGAAGTTATAGACGTTTCAACAGACAATTCCCAGTATAAGTACAAGTGAAGAAGAGAGACTTAGAAAAATGGTAAAACCTACAATGTTGATAGAGTTGGTAGTACTTAGCAATGTGAAAACAGCACTTTCGCAGAAAGAAATCTACTTCTCTAAGACCGCGAAACAGTGAACAGAGAATGTATGACTTTCTCAAGATTGGTAACAGATAGAAACAAGAGAAAGAACACAGTGATTCACCTACCTGGAGAAGTTACAGAGGTTTAAACAGAGAATTCCAAGTATAAGTACAAGAAAATAAGAGAGACTTAGAAAACTCGTAAAACCTACATTGTTGATAGAGTTGGGAGTACTTAGCACTGTGAAAACAACACGTTCGGAGAGAGAAATCTACTTGTCTAAGACCGGGAAACAGTGAACAGAGAATGTATGAGTTTCTGAAGATTGGTAACAGATACAAAGAAGAGAAAGTAAACACTGATTCATCTAGCTAGAGTAGTTACCCTAACCCTAACCCTAACCCTAACCCTAAACCTAACCCTAACCGTAACCCTAACCCTAACCCTAACCCTAACCCTAACTCTACCCCTACCCCTACCCCTACCCCTACCCCTACCCCTACCCCTACCCCTACCCCTACCCTTACCCCTACCCCTACACAGGGAATTTCAAGTACAAGTACAAGAAAATAAGAGAGACTTAGAAAGCTAGGTAAAACCTACATTGTTGATAGAGTTGGGAGTACTTAGCACTGTGAAAACAGCACTTTCCCAGAAAGAAATCTACTTCTCTACGACCGGGAAACAGTGAACAGAGAATGTAAGACTTTCTCAAGATTGATAAAGGGTAGAAACAAGAGAAAGTACACAGTGACTCCTCTAGCTAGAGAAGTTCCAGAGGTTTACACAGAGAATTCCTAGTATAAGTACAAGAAAATAAGAGAGACTTAAAAAACTGGTAAAACCTACATTGTTGACTGAGTTGAGAGTACTTAGCACTGTGAAAACATCACTTTCGCCGAAAGAAATCTACTTCTCTAAGACCGGGAAACAGTGAACAGAGAATGTATGAGTTTCTCAAGATTGGTAACAGATAGAAACAAGAGAAAGTACACAATGATTCATCTACCTAGGGAAGTTATAGAGGTTTACATAGAGAATTCCCAGTATAAGTACAAGTAAATACGAGAGACTTAGAAAACGAGTAAAACCTACATTGTTGATAGAGTTGGGAGTACTTAGCATTGTGAAAACATCACTTTCGCACAAAGAAATCTACTTCTCTAATACCGCGAAACAGTGAAAAGATAATGTATGACTTTCTCAAGATTGGTAACAGATAGAAACAAGAGAAAGTACACAGCGATTCATCTACCTGAAAAGTTACAAAGGTTTACACAGAGAATTCCAATTATAAGTATAAGAAAATAAGAGAGACTTAGAAAACTGGTAAAACCTACATTGTTGATAGAGTTAGGAGTACTTAGCACTGTGAAAACAGCACTTTCGCAGAAAGAAATCTACTTCTCTAAGACTGGGAAACAGTGAACAGAGAATGTATTAGTTTCTCAAGATTGGTAACAGATAGAAACAAGAGAAAGTACACAGTGATTCATCTACCTGGAGAAGTTACAGAGGTTTACACAGAGAATTCGAAGTATAAGTACAAGAAAATAAGAGAGACTTAGAAAACTGGTGAAACTTACATTGTTGATAGAGTTGGGAGTACTTAGCATTGAGAAAACAGCACTTTCGCACAAAGAAATCTACTTCTCTAAGACCGGGAAACAGTGAACAGAGAATGTATGAGTTTCTCAAGATTGGTAACACATAGAAACAAGAGAAAGTACACAGTGATTCATCTACCTAGAGAAGTTATAGACGTTTCCACAGACAATTCCCAGTATAAGTACAAGTAAAGAAGAGAGACTTAGAAAACTGGTAAAACCTAAAATGTTGATAGAGTTGGTAGTACTTAGCACTGTGAAAACAGCACTTTCGCAGAAAGAAATCTACTTCTCTAAGACCGCGAAACAGTGAACAGAGAATGTATGACTTTCTCAAGATTGGTAACAGATAGAAACAAGAGAAAGAACACAGTGATTCATCTACCTGGAGAAGTTACATAGGTTTACACAGAGAATTCCAAGTATAAGTGCAAGAAAATAAGAGAGACTTAGAAAACTGGTAAAACCTACATTATTGATAGAGTTGGGAGTACTTAGCACTGTGAAAACAGCACTTTTGGAGAGAGAAATCTACTTGTCTAAGACCGGGAAACAGTGAACAGAGAATGTATGAGTTTCTGAAGATTGGTAACAGATAGAAAGAAGAGAAAGTAAACACTGATTCATCTAGCTAGAGAAGTTAGCCTAACCCTAACCCTAACCCTAACCCTAACCCTAACCCTAACCCTAACCCTAACCCTAACCCTAACCCTAACCCTAACCCTAACCGTAACCCTAACCCTAACCCTAACCCTAACCCTAACACTAACCCTAACCCTAACCCTACCCCTACCCCTACCCCTACCCCTACCCCTACCCCTACCCTACCCCTACCCTTACCCCTACCCCTACACAGGGAATTTCAAGTATAAGTACAAGAAAATAAAAGAGACTTAGAAAGCTAGTTAAAACCTACATTGTTGATAGAGTTGGGAGTACTTAGCACTGTGAAAACAGCACTTTCCCAGAAAGAAATCTACTTCTCTACGACCGGGAAACAGTGAACAGAGAATGTAAGAGTTTCTCAAGATTGATAACAGGTAGAAACAAGAGAAAGTACACAGTGATTCCTCTAGCTAGAGAAGTTCCAGAGGTTTACACAGAGAATTCCTAGTATAAGTACAAGAAAATAAGAGACACTTAAAAAACTGGTAAAACCTACATTGTTGACTGAGTTGAGAGTACTTAGCACTGTGAAAACATCACTTTCGCCGAAAGAAATCTACTTCTCTAAGACCGGGAAACAGTGAACAGAGAATGTATGAGTTTCTCAAGATTGGTAACAGATAGAAACAAGAGAAAGTACACAATGATTCATCTACCTAGAGAAGTTATAGAGGTTTACACAGAGAATTCCCAGTATAAGTACAAGTAAATAAGAGAGACTTAGAAAACGGGTAAAACCTATATTGTTGATAGAGCTGGGAGTACTTAGCATTGTGAAAACATCACTTTCGCACAAAGAAATCTACTTCTCTAATACCGCGAAACAGTGAAAAGATAATGTATGACTTTCTCAAGATTGGTAACAGATAGAAACAAGAGAAAGTACACAGCGATTCATCTACCTGAAAAGTTACAAAGGTTTACACAGAGAATTCCAATTATAAGAAAATAAGAGAGACTTAGAAAACTGGTAAAACCTACATTGTTGATAGAGTTAGGAGTACTTAGCACTGTGAAAACAGCACTTTCGCAGAAAGAAATCTACTTCTCTAAGACTGGGAAACAGTGAACAGAGAATGTATCAGTTTCTCAAGATTGGTAACAGACAGAAACAAGAGAAAGTACACCATGATTCATCTACCTAGAGAAGTTATAGTGGTTTACACAGAGAATTCTCAGTATAAGTACAAGTAAATAAGAGAGACTTAGAAAACTGGTGAAACTTACATTGTTGATAGAGTTGGGAGTACTTAGCATTGAGAAAACAGCAGTTTCGCACAAAGAAATCTACTTCTCTAATACCGCGAAACAGTGAAAAGAGAAGGTATGAGTTTCTAAAGATTGGTAACACATAGAAACAAGAGAGAGTACACAGTGATTCATGTACCTGAAAAAGTTACAGAGGTTTACATAGAGAATTCCAAGTATAAGTACAAGAAAATAAGAGAGACTTAGAAAACTGGTAAAACCTACATTGTTGATAGAGTTGGGAGTACTTAGCACTGTGAAAACAGCACTTTCACAGAAAGAAATCTACTTCTCTAAGACCGGGAAACCGTGAAAAGGGAATGTATGACTTTCTCAAGATTGGTAACACATAGAAACAAGAGAAACTATCCAGTGATTCATCTTCCTAGAGAAGTTACAGTGGTTGACACAGAGAATTCCCAGTATAAGTACAAGTAAATAAAAGAGACTTAGAAAACTGGTAAAACCTACATTGTTGATAGAGTTGGGAGTACTTAGCACTGTGAAAACAGCACTTTCGCAGAAAGAAATCTACTTGTCTAAGACCGGGAAACAGTGAAAAGAGAATGTATGAGTATCTGATGTATGGTAACAGATAGAAACAAGAGAAAGTACACAGTGATTCATCTACCTAGAGAAATTACAGAGGTTTACACATAGAATTCCAAGTATAAGTACAAGAAAGTAAGAGAGACTTTGAAAACTGGTAAAACCTACATTGTTGATAGAGTTGGGAGTACTTAGCACTGTGAAAACAGCACTTTCGCAGACAGAAATCTAGTTGTCTAAGACCGGGAAACAGTGAACAGAGAATGTATGAGTTTCTCAAGATTGGTAACAGATAGAAACAAGAGAAAGTACACAATGATTCATCTACCTAGAGAAGTTACAGAGGTTTACACAGAGAATTCCCAGTATAAGTACAAGTATATAAAAGAGACTTAGAAAACTGATAAAACCTACATTGTTGATAGAGTTAGGAGTACTTAGCACTGTGAAAACAGCACTTTCGCAGAAAGAAATCTACTTGTATAAGACTGGGAAACAGTGAACAGAGAATGTATCAGTCTCTCAAGATTGGTAACAGATAGAAACAACGGAAAGTACACAGTGATTCATGTACCTCGAGAAGTTACAGAGGTTTACACAGAGAATTCCCAGTATAAGTACAAGTAAATAAGAGAGACTTAGAAAACTGGTAAAACCTACATTGTTGATAGAGTTGGGAGTACTTAGCATTGTGAAAACATCACTTTCGCACAAAGAAATCTACTTCTCTAACACCGCGAAACAGTGAAAAGAGAAGGTATGAGTTTCTCAAGATTGGTAACACATGGAAACAAGGCAAAGTACACAGTGATTCATCTTCCTAAAGAAGTTACAGAGGTTGACACAGAGAATTCCCAGTATAAGTACAAGTAAATAAGAGAGACTTAGAAAACTGGTAAAACCTACATTGTTGATAGAGTTGGGAGTACTTAGAACTGTGAAAACAGCACTTTCGCAGAGCGAAATCTACTTCTTTAAGACCGGGAAACAGTGAACAGAGAATGTATGAGTTTCTCAAGATTGGTAACACATAGAAACAAGAGAAAGTACACATTGATTCAGTTACCTAGAGAAGTTACAGAGGTTTATACAACGAATTCCAAGTATAAGTACAAGAAAATAAGAGAGTTAGAAAACTGATAAAACCTACATTGTTGATAGAGCTTGGAGTACTTAGCACTGTGAAAACAGCACTTTCGCCGAAAGAAATCTACTTGTCTAAGACCGGGAAACAGTGAAAAGAGAATGTATGAGTTTCTCAAGATTGGTAACACATAGAAACAAGAGAAAGTACACAGTGATTCATCTACCTGGAGACGTTACAGAGGTTTACTCAGAGAATTCCAAGTATAAGTACAAGAAAATAAGAGAGACTTCGAAAACTGGTAAAACCTACATTGTTGATAGATTTGGGAGTACCTAGCACTGTGAAAACAGCACTTTCGCAGAGAGAAATCTACTTGTCTAAGACCGGGAAACAGTAAACATAGAACGTATGAGTTTCTCCAGATTGGTAACAGATAGAAACAAGAGAAACTACACAGTGATTCATCTACCTAGAGAAGTAACAGACTTTTACACAGAGAATTCCCAGTATAAGTACAAGAAAATAAGAGAGACTTAGAAAACTGGTAAAACCTACATTGTTGATAGAGTTGGGAGTACTTAGCACTGTGAAAACAGCACTTTCGCAGAGAGAAATATACTTGTCTAAGACCGGGAAACATTGAACAGAGAATGTATGAGTTTCTCAAGATTGGTAACAGATAGAAACAAGAGAAAGTACACAATGATTCATCTACCTAGAGAAGTTACAGAGGTTTACACAGAGAATTCCCAGTATAAGTACAAGTATATAAAAGAGACTTAGAAAACTGGTAAAACCTACATTGTTGATAGAGTTAGGAGTACTTAGCACTGTGAAAACAGCACTTTCGCAGAAAGAAATCTACTTCTCTAAGACTGGGAAACAGTGAACAGAGAATGTATCAGTTTCTCAAGATTTGTAACAGATAGAAACAACAGAAAGCACACAGTGATTCATGTACCTAGAGAAGTTACAGAGGTTTACACAGAGAATTCCCAGTAGAAGTACAAGTAAATAAGAGAGACTTAGAAAACTGGTAAAACCTACATTGTTGATAGAGTTGGGAGTACTTAGCATTGTGAAAACATCACTTTCGCCCAAGAAATCTACTTCTCTAATACCGCGAAACAGTGAAAAGAGAAGGTATGAGTTTCTCAAGATTGGTAACACATGGAAACAAGGCAAAGTACACAGTGATTCATCTTCCTAAAGAAGTTACAGAGATTGACACAGAGAATTCCCAGTATAAGTACAAGTAAATAAGAGAGACTTAGAAAACTGGTAAAACCTACATTGTTGATAGAGTTGGGAGTACTTAGAACTGTGAAAACAGAACGTTCGCAGAGAGAAATATACTTGTCTAAGACCGGGAAACAAGGAACAGAGAATGTATGAGTTTCTCAAGATTGGTAACAGACAGAAACAAGAGAAAGTACACAATGATTCATCTACCTAGAGAAGTTACAGTGGTTTACACAGAGAATTCCAGGTATAAGTACAAGAAAATAAGAGAGACCTAGAAAAGTGGTAAAACCTACATTGTTGATAGAGTTGGGAGTACTTAGCACTGTGAAAACAGCACTTTCGCACAAAGAAATCTACTTCTCTAAGACCGCGAAACAGTGAATAGACAATGTATGAGTTTCTCAAGATTGGTAACACATAGAAACAAGAGAAAGTACACAGTGATTCATCTACCTGGAGAAGTTACAGAGGTTTACACAGAGAATTCCAAGTATAAGTACAAGAAAATAAGAGAGACTTAGATAACTGGTAAAACCTACATTGTTGATAGAGTTGGGAGTACTTAGCACTGTGAAAACAGCACATTCGCAGAGAGAAATATACTTGTCTAAGACCGGGAAAAAGTGAACAGAGAATGTATGAGTTTCTCAAGATTGATAACAGACAGAAACAAGAGAAAGTACACAATGATTCATCTACCTAGAGAAGTTATAGTGGTTTACACAGAGAATTCTCAGTATAAGTACAAGTAAATAAGAGAGACTTAGAAAACTGGTGAAACTTACATTGTTGATAGAGTTGGGAGTACTTAGCATTGAGAAAACAGCACTTTCGCACAAAGAAATCTACTTCTCTAATACCGCGAAACAGTGAAAAGAGAAGGTATGAGTTTCTCAAGATTGGTAACACATAGAAACAAGAGAAAGTACACAGTGATTCATCTACCTAGAGAAGTTATAGACGTTTCCACAGACAATTCCCAGTATATGTACAGGTAAAGAAGAGAGACTTAGAAAACTGGTAAAACCTACAATGTTGATAGAGTTGGTAGTACTTAGCACTGTGAAAACAGCACTTTCGCAGAAAGAAATCTACTTGTCTAAGACCGGGAAACAGTGAACAGAGAATGTATGAGTTTCTGAAGATTGGTAACAGATAGAAAGAAGAGAAAGTAAACACTGATTCATCTAGCTAGAGAAGTTACCCTAACCCTAACCCTAACCCTAACCCTAACCCTAACCCTAACCCTAACCCTAACCCTAACCCTAACCCTAACCCTAACCCTAGCCCTAACCCTAACCCTAACCCTAACCCTAACCCTAACCGTAACCCTAACCCTAACCCTAACCCTAACCCTAACCCTAACCCTAACCCTAACCTTAACCCTACCCCTACCCCTACCTCTACCCCTACCCCTACCCCTACCCTACCCCTACCCTTACCCCTACCCCTACACAGGGAATTTCAAGTATAAGTACAAGAAAATAAAAGAGACTTAGAAAGCTAGGTAAAACCTACATTGTTGATAGAGTTGGGAGTACTTAGCACTGTGAAAACAGTACTTTCCCAGAAAGAAATCTACTTCTCTACGACCGGGAAACAGTGAACAGAGAATGTAAGACTTTCTCAAGATTGATAACAGGTAGAAACATGAGAAAGTACACAGTGATTCCTCTAGCTAGAGAAGTTCCAGAGGTTTACACAGAGAATTCCTAGTATAAGTACAAGAAAATAAGAGAGACTTAAAAAACTGGTAAAACCTACATTGTTGACTGAGTTGAGAGTACTTAGCACTGTGAAAACAGCACTTTCGCACAAAGAAATCTACTTCTCTAAGACCGGGAAACAGTGAACAGCGAATGTATGAGTTTCTCAAGATTGGTAACAGATAGAAACAAGAGAAAGTACACAATGATTCATCTACCTAGGGAAGTTATAGAGGTTTACACAGAGAATTCCCAGTATAAGTAAAGTAAATGAGAGACTTAGAAAACGGGTAAAACCTACATTGTTGATAGAGTTGGGAGTACTTAGCATTGTGAAAACATCACTTTCGCACAAAGAAATCTACTTCTCTAATACCGCGAAACGGTGAAAAGATAATGTATGACTTTCTCAAGATTGGTAACAGATAGAAACAAGAGAAAGTACACAGTGATTCATCTACCTGAAAAGTTACAAAGGTTAACACAGAGAATTCCAATTATAAGTATAAGAAAATAAGAGAGACTTAGAAAACTGGTAAAACCTACATTGTTGATAGAGTTAGGAGTACTTAGCACTGTGAAAACAGCACTTTCGCAGAAAGAAATCTACTTCTCTAAGACTGGGAAACAGTGAACAGAGAATGTATCAGTTTCTCAAGATTGGTAACAGATAGCAACAAGAGAAAGTACACAGTGATTCATCTACCTAGAGAAGTTACAGAGGTTTACACAGAGAATTCCAAGTATAAGTACAAGTAAATAAGAGAGACTTAGAATACTGGTAAAACCTACATTGTTGATAGAGTTGGGAGTACTTAGCACTGTGAAAACAGCACTTTCACACAAAGAAATCTACTTCTCTAAGACCTGGAAACAGTGAACAGAGAATGTATGAGTTTCTCAAGATTGGTAACAGATAGAAACAAGAGAAAGTACACAGTGATTCATCAACCTACAGAAGTTACAGACGTTTACACAGAGAATTCCCAGTATAAGTACAAGAAGGTAAGAGAGACTTAGAAAACTGGTAGAACCAACATTGTTGATAGAGCTTGGAGTACTTAGCACTGTGGAAAGAGCACTTTCACAGAGAGAAATCTACTTGTCTAAGACCGGGAAACAGTCAACAGAGAATGTACGAGTTTCTCAACATTGGTAACAGATAGAAACAAGAGAAAGTACACAGTGATTCATCTACCTGGAGAAGTCACAGAGGTTTACACAGAGAATTCCAAGTATAAGTACAAGAAAATAAGAGAGACTTAGAAAACTGGTAAAACCTACATTGTTGATAGAGTTGGGAGTACTTGGCACTGTGAAAACAGCACTTTCGCAGAAAGAAATCTACTTCTCTAAGACCGGGAAACAGTGAACAGAGAATGTATGAGTTTCTCAAGATTGGTAACAGATAGAAACAAGAGAAAGTACACAGTGATTCATGTACCTGGAGAAGTTACAGAGGTTTACATAGAGAATTCCAAGTATAAGTACAAGAAAATAAGAGAGACTTAGAAAACTGGTAAAACCTACATTGTTGATAGAGTTGGGAGTACTTAGCACTGTGAAAACAGCACTTTCGCAGAAAGAAATCTACTTGTCTAAGACCGGGAAACAGTGAAAAGAGAATGTATGAGTATCTGATGTATGGTAACAGATAGAAACAAGAGAAAGTACACAGTGATTCATCTACCTAGAGAAATTACAGAGGTTTACACATAGAATTCCAAGTATAAGTACAAGAAAGTAAGAGAGACTTAGAAAACTGGTAAAACCTACATTGTTGATAGAGTTGGGAGTACTTAGCACTGTGAAAATAGCACTTTCGCAGACAGAAATCTAGTTGTCTAAGACCGGGAAACAGTGAACAGAGAATGTATGAGTTTCTCAAGATTGGTAACAGATAGAAACAAGAGAAAGTACACAATGATTCATCTACCTAGAGAAGTTACAGTGGTTTACACAGAGAATTCCCAGTATAAGTACAAGTATATAAAAGAGACTTAGAAAACTGATAAAACCTACATTGTTGATAGAGTTAGGAGTACTTAGCACTGTGAAAACAGCACTTTCGCAGAAAGAAATCTTCTTGTCTAAGACTGGGAAACAGTGAACAGAGAATGTATCAGTTTCTCAAGATTGGTAACAGATAGAAACAACGGAAAGTACACAGTGATTCATGTACCTAGAGAAGTTACAGAGGTTTACACAGAGAATTCCCAGTATAAGTACAAGTAAATAAGAGAGACTTAGAAAACGGGTAAAACCTACATTGTTGATAGAGTTGGGAGTACTTAGCATTGTGAAAACATCACTTTCGCACAAAGAAATCTACTTCTCTAATACCGCGAAACAGTGAAAAGATAATGTATGACTTTCTCAAGATTGGTAACAGATAGAAACAAGAGAAAGTACACAGCGATTCATCTACCTGAAAAGTTACAAAGGTTTACACAGAGAATTCCAATTATAAGTATAAAAAAATAAGAGAGACTTAGAAAACTGGTAAAACCTACACTGTTGATAGAGTTAGGAGTACTTAGCACTGTGAAAACAGCACTTTCGCAGAAAGAAATCTACTTCTCTAAGACTGGGAAACAGTGAACAGAGAATGTATCAGTTTCTCAAGATTGGTAACAGATAGCAACAAGAGAAAGTACACAGTGATTCATCTACCTAGAGAAGTTACAGAGGTTTACACAGAGAATTCCAAGTATAAGTACAAGTAAATAAGAGAGACTTAGAATACTGGTAAAACCTACATTGTTGATAGAGTTGGGAGTACTTAGCACTGTGAAAACAGCACTTTCACACAAAGAAATCTACTTCTCTAAGACCTGGAAACAGTGAACAGAGAAAGTATGAGTTTCTCAAGATTGGTAACAGATAGAAACAAGAGAAAGTACACAGTGATTCATCAAACTAGAGAAGTTACAGACGTTTACACAGAGAATTCCCAGTATAAGTACAAGAAGGTAAGAGAGACTTAGAAAACTGGTAAAACCAACATTGTTGATAGAGCTAGGAGTACTTAGCACTGTGGAAACAGCACTTTCACAGAGAGAAATCTACTTGTCTAAGACCGGGAAACAGTGAACAGAGAATGTATGAGTTTCTCAAGATTGGTAACAGATAGAAACAAGAGAAAGTACACATTGATTCATCTACTTAGTGATGTTACAGAGGTTTATACAAGGAATTCCAAGTATAAGTACAAGAAAATAAGAGAGACTTAGAAAACTGGTAAAACCTACATTGTTGATAGAGCAGGGAGTACTTAGCAGTGTGAAAACAGCACTTTCGCAGAAAGAAATCTAGTTCTCTAAGACCGGGAAACAGTGAACAGAGAATGAGTTTCTCAAAATTGGTAACAGATAGAAACAAGAGAAAGTACACAGTGATTCATCAACCTGGAGAAGTTACAGAGGTTTACACAGAGAATTCCAAGTATAACTACCAGAAAATAAGAGAGACTTAGAAAACTGGTAAAACCTACATTGTTGATAGAGTTGGGAGTACTTAGCACTGTGAAAACAGCACTTTCGCAGAGAGAAATATACTTGTCTAAGACCGGGAAACAGTGAACAGAGAATGTATGAGTTTCTCAAGATTGGTAACAGATAGAAACAAGAGAAAGTACACAATGATTCATCTACCTAGAGAAGTTATAGAGGTTTACACAGAGAATTCCCAGTATACGTACAAGTAAATAAGAGAGACTTAGAAAACTGGTAAAACCTACATTGTTGATAGAGTTGGGAGTACTTAGCATTGTGAAAACATCACTTTCTCACAAAGAAATCTACTTCTCTAATACCCCGAAACAGTGAAAAGAGAAGGTATGAGTTTCTCAAGATTGGTAACACATGGAAACAAGACAAAGTACACAGTGATTCATCTTCCTAAAGAAGTTACAGAGGTTGACACAGAGAATTCCCAGTATAAGTACAAGTAGATAAGAGAGACTTAGAAAACTGGTAAAACCTACATTGTTGATAGAGTTGGGAGTACTTAGCACTGTGAAAACAGCATTTTCGCAGAGCGAAATCTACTTCTGTAAGACCGGGAAACAGTGAACAGAGAATGTATGAGATTCTCAAGATTGGTAACACATAGAAACAAGAGAAAGTACACATTGATTCACCTACCTAGAAAAGTTGCAGAGGTTTATACAAAGAATTCCAAGTATAAGTACAAAAAAATAAGAGAGTTAGAAAACTGATAAAACCTACATTGTTGATAGAGCTTGGAGTACTTAGCACTGTGAAAACAGCACTTTCGCAGAAAGAAATCTACTTCTCTAAGACCGGGAAACAGTGAACAGAGAATGTATGAGTTTCTCAAGATTGGTAACAGATAGAAAGAAGAGAAAGTACACAATGATTCATCTACTTAGAGAAGTTATAGTGGTTTACACAGAGAATTCCCAGTATAAGTACAAGTAAATAAGAGAGACTTAGAAAACCGGTAAAACCTACATTGTTGATAGAGTTGGGAGTACTTAGCATTGTGAAAACATCACTTTCGCACAAGGAAATCTACTTCTCTAATACCGCGAAACAGTGAAAAGAGAAGGTATGAGTTTCTCAAGATTGGTAACAGATAGAAACAAGAGAAAGTACACAGTGATTCATCTACCTAGAGAAGTTACAGAGGTTTACACAGAGAATTCCAAGTATAAGCACAAGAAAATAAGAGAGACTTAGAAAACTGGTAAAACTTACATTGTTGATAGAGCTAGGAGTACTTAGCACTGTCAAAACAGCACTTTCGCAGAAAGAAATCTACTTTTCTAAGACTGGGAAACAGTGAACAGAGAATGTATGAGTTTCTGAAGATTGGTAACAGTTAGAAACAAGAGAAAGTACACAGTGATTCATCTACCTGGAGACGTTACAGAGGTTTACACAGAGATTTCCAAGTATAAGTACAAGAAAATAAGAGAGACTTAGAAAACTGGTAAAACCTACACTGTTGATAGAGTTAGGAGTACGTAGCACTGTGAAAACAGCACTTTCGCAGAAAGAAATCTACTTCTCTAAGACTGGGAAACAGTGAACAGAGAAAGTATCAGTTTCTCAAGATTGGTAACAGATAGAAACAACAGAAAGTACACAGTGATTCATGTACCTAGAGAAGTTACAGAGGTTTACACAGAGAATTCCCAGTATAAGTACAAGTAAATAAGAGAGACTTAGAAACCTGGTAAAACCTACATTGTTGATAGAGTTGGGAGTACTTAGCATTGTGAAAACATCACTTTCTCATGAAGAAATCTACTTCTCTAAGACCAGGAAACAGTGAACAGAGAATGTATCAGTTTCTCAAGATTGGTAACACATAGAAACAAGAGAAAGTACACATTGATTCAGCTACCTAGAGAAGTTACAGAGGTTTATACAAAGAATTCCAAGTATAAGTACAAGAAAGTAAGAGAGACTTAGAAAACTGGTAAAACCTACATTGTTGATAGAGTTGGGAGTACTTAGCACTGTGAAAACAGCACTTTCGCAGAAAGTAATCTACTTGTCTAATCCCGAGAAACAGTGAACAGAGAATGTATGAGTTTCTCAAGATTGGTAACAGATAGAAACAAGAGAAAGTACACAGTGATTCATCTACCTAGAGAAATTACAGAGGTTTACCCAGAGAATTCCAAGTATAAGTACAACAAAATAGGAGAGACTTAGAAAACTGGTAAAACCTACATTGTTCATAGAGTTGGGAGTACTTAGCACTGTGAAAACAGCACTTTCGCAGAGAGAAATCTAGTTGTCTAAGACCGGGAATCAGTGAACAGAGAATGTATGAGTTTCTCAAGATTGGTAACAGATAGAAACAACAGAAAGTACACAGTGATTCATGTACCTAGAGAAGTTACAGAGGTTTACACAGAGAATTCCCAGTATAAGTACAAGTAAATAAGAGAGACTTAGAAAACTGGTAAAACCTACATTGTTGATAGAGTTGGGAATACTGAGCACTGTGAAAACAGCACTTTCGCAGAGCGAAATCTACTTCTCTAAGACCGGGAAACAGTGAACAGAGAATGTATCAGTTTCTCAAGATTGGTAACACATAGAAACAAGAGAAAGTACACATTGATTCACTTACCTAGAGAAGTTACAGAGGTTTATACAAAGAATTCCAAGTATAAGTACAAGAAAATAAGAGAGTTAGAAAACTGATAAAACCTACATTGTTTATAGAGCTTGGAGTACTTATCACTGTGAAAACAGCACTTTCGCAGAAAGAAATCTACTTCTCTAAGACAGGGAAACAGTGAACAGAGAATGTATGAGTTTCTCAAGATTGGTAACAGATAGAAACAAGAGAAAGTACACAATGATTCATCTACCTAGAGAAGTTACAGTGGTTTACACAGAGAATTCCAGGTATAAGTACAAGAAAATAAGAGAGACCTAGAAAAGTGGTAAAACCTACATTGTTGATAGAGTTGGGAGTACTTAGCACTGTGAAAACAGCACTTTCGCACAAAGAAATCTACTTCTCTAAGACCGCGAAACAGTGAATATACAATGTATGAGTTTCTCAAGATTGGTAACAGATAGAAACAAGAGAAAGTACACAGTGATTCATCTACCTGGAGAAGTTACAGAGGTTTACACAGAGAATTCCAAGTATAAGTACAAGAAAATAAGAGAGACTTAGATAACTGGTAAAACCTACATTGTTGATAGAGTTGGGAGTACTTAGCACTGTGAAAACAGCACATTCACAGAGAGAAATATACTTGTCTAAGACCGGGAAACAGTGAACAGAGAACGTATGAGTTTCTCAAGATTGGTAACAGACAGAAACAAGAGAAAGTACACAATGATTCATCTACCTAGAGAAGTTATAGTGGTTTACACAGAGAATTCTCAGTATAAGTACAAGTAAATAAGAGAGACTTAGAAAACTGGTGAAACATACATTGTTGATAGAGTTGGGAGTACTTAGCTTTGAGAAAACAGCACTTTCGCACAAAGAAATATACTTCTCTAATACCGCGAAACAGTGAAAAGAGAAGGTATGAGTTTCTCAAGATTGGTAACACATAGAAACAAGAGAAAGTACACAGTGATTCATCTACCTAGAGAAGTTATAGACGTTTCCACAGACAATTCCCAGTATATGTACAGGTAAAGAAGAGAGACTTAGAAAACTGGTAAAACCTACAATGTTGATAGAGTTGGTAGTACTTAGCACTGTGAAAACAGCACTTTCGCAGAAAGAAATCTACTTCTCTAAGACCGAGAAACAGTGAACAGAGAATGTATGACTTTCTCAAGATTGGTAACAGATAGAAACAAGAGAAAGAACACAGTGATTCATCTACCTGGAGAAGTTACAGAGGTTTACACAGAGAATTCCAAGTATAAGTGCAAGAAAATAAGAGAGACTTAGAAAACTGGTAAAACCTACATTATTGATAGAGTTGGGAGTACTTAGCACTCTGAAAACAGCACTTTCGGAGAGAGAAATCTACTTGTCTAAGACCGGGAAACAGTGAACAGAGAATGTATGAGTTTCTGAAGATTGGTAACAGATAGAAAGAAGAGAAAGTAAACACTGATTCATCCAGCTAGAGAAGTTACCCTAACCCTAACCCTAACCCTAACCCTAACCCTAAACCTAACCCTAGCCCTAACCCTAACCCTAACCCTAACCCTGACCCTAACCCTAACCGTAACCCTAACCCTAACCCTAAACCTAACCCTAACCCTAACCCTAACCTTAACCCTACCCCTACCCCTACCCCTACCCCTACCCCTACCCCTACCCTACCCCTACCCTTACCCCTACCCCTACACAGGGAATTTCAAGTATAAGTACAAGAAAATAAAAGAGACTTAGAAAGCTAGGTAAAACCTACATTGTTCATAGAGTTGGGAGTACTTAGCACTGTGAAAACAGTACTTTCCCAGAAAGAAATCTACTTCTCTACGACCGGGAAACAGTGAACAGAGAATGTAAGACTTTCTCAAGATTGATAACAGGTAGAAACAAGAGAAAGTACACAGTGATTCCTCTAGCTAGAGAAGTTCCAGAGGTTTACACAGAGAATTCCTAGTATAAGTACAAGAATATAAGAGAGACTTAAAAAACTGGTAAAACCTACATTGTTGACTGAGTTGAGAGTACTTAGCACTGTGAAAACTTCACTTTCGCCGAAAGAAATGTACTTCTCTAAGACCGGGAAACAGTGAACAGAGAATGTATGAGTTTCTCAAGATTGGTAACAGATAGAAACAAGAGAAAGTACACAATGATTCATCTACCTAGGGAAGTTATAGAGGTTTACACAGAGAATTCCCAGTATAAGTACAAGTAAATAAGAGAGACTTAGAAAACGGGTAAAACCTACATTGTTGATAGAGTTGGGAGTACTTAGCATTGTGAAAACATCACTTTCGCACAAAGAAATCTACTTCTCTAATACCGCGAAACAGTGAAAAGATAATGTATGACTTTCTCAAGATTGGTAACAGATAGAAACAAGAGAAAGTACACAGCGATTCATCTACCTGAAAAGTTACAAAGGTTTACACAGAGAATTCCAATTATAAGTATAAGAAAATAAGAGAGACTTAGAAAACTGGTAAAACCTACATTGTTGATAGAGTTGGGAGTACTTAGCATTGTGAAAACATCACTTTCTCACAAAGAAATCTACTTCTCTAATACCCCGAAACAGTGAAAAGAGAAGGTATGAGTTTCTCAAGATTGGTAACACATGGAAACAAGACAAAGTACACAGTGATTCATCTTCCTAAAGAAGTTACAGAGGTTGACACAGAGAATTCCCAGTATAAGTACAAGTAGATAAGAGAGACTTAGAAAACTGGTAAAACCTACATTGTTGATAGAGTTGGGAGTACTTAGCACTGTGAAAACAGCATTTTCGCAGAGCGAAATCTACTTCTGTAAGACCGGGAAACAGTGAACAGAGAATGTATGAGATTCTCAAGATTGGTAACACATAGAAACAAGAGAAAGTACACATTGATTCACCTACCTAGAAAAGTTGCAGAGGTTTATACAAAGAATTCCAAGTATAAGTACAAAAAAATAAGAGAGTTAGAAAACTGATAAAACCTACATTGTTGATAGAGCTTGGAGTACTTAGCACTGTGAAAACAGCACTTTCGCAGAAAGAAATCTACTTCTCTAAGACCGGGAAACAGTGAACAGAGAATGTATGAGTTTCTCAAGATTGGTAACAGATAGAAAGAAGAGAAAGTACACAATGATTCATCTACTTAGAGAAGTTATAGTGGTTTACACAGAGAATTCCCAGTATAAGTACAAGTAAATAAGAGAGACTTAGAAAACCGGTAAAACCTACATTGTTGATAGAGTTGGGAGTACTTAGCATTGTGAAAACATCACTTTCGCACAAGGAAATCTACTTCTCTAATACCGCGAAACAGTGAAAAGAGAAGGTATGAGTTTCTCAAGATTGGTAACAGATAGAAACAAGAGAAAGTACACAGTGATTCATCTACCTAGAGAAGTTACAGAGGTTTACACAGAGAATTCCAAGTATAAGCACAAGAAAATAAGAGAGACTTAGAAAACTGGTAAAACTTACATTGTTGATAGAGCTAGGAGTACTTAGCACTGTCAAAACAGCACTTTCGCAGAAAGAAATCTACTTTTCTAAGACTGGGAAACAGTGAACAGAGAATGTATGAGTTTCTGAAGATTGGTAACAGTTAGAAACAAGAGAAAGTACACAGTGATTCATCTACCTGGAGACGTTACAGAGGTTTACACAGAGATTTCCAAGTATAAGTACAAGAAAATAAGAGAGACTTAGAAAACTGGTAAAACCTACACTGTTGATAGAGTTAGGAGTACGTAGCACTGTGAAAACAGCACTTTCGCAGAAAGAAATCTACTTCTCTAAGACTGGGAAACAGTGAACAGAGAAAGTATCAGTTTCTCAAGATTGGTAACAGATAGAAACAACAGAAAGTACACAGTGATTCATGTACCTAGAGAAGTTACAGAGGTTTACACAGAGAATTCCCAGTATAAGTACAAGTAAATAAGAGAGACTTAGAAACCTGGTAAAACCTACATTGTTGATAGAGTTGGGAGTACTTAGCATTGTGAAAACATCACTTTCTCATGAAGAAATCTACTTCTCTAAGACCAGGAAACAGTGAACAGAGAATGTATCAGTTTCTCAAGATTGGTAACACATAGAAACAAGAGAAAGTACACATTGATTCAGCTACCTAGAGAAGTTACAGAGGTTTATACAAAGAATTCCAAGTATAAGTACAAGAAAGTAAGAGAGACTTAGAAAACTGGTAAAACCTACATTGTTGATAGAGTTGGGAGTACTTAGCACTGTGAAAACAGCACTTTCGCAGAAAGTAATCTACTTGTCTAATCCCGAGAAACAGTGAACAGAGAATGTATGAGTTTCTCAAGATTGGTAACAGATAGAAACAAGAGAAAGTACACAGTGATTCATCTACCTAGAGAAATTACAGAGGTTTACCCAGAGAATTCCAAGTATAAGTACAACAAAATAGGAGAGACTTAGAAAACTGGTAAAACCTACATTGTTCATAGAGTTGGGAGTACTTAGCACTGTGAAAACAGCACTTTCGCAGAGAGAAATCTAGTTGTCTAAGACCGGGAATCAGTGAACAGAGAATGTATGAGTTTCTCAAGATTGGTAACAGATAGAAACAACAGAAAGTACACAGTGATTCATGTACCTAGAGAAGTTACAGAGGTTTACACAGAGAATTCCCAGTATAAGTACAAGTAAATAAGAGAGACTTAGAAAACTGGTAAAACCTACATTGTTGATAGAGTTGGGAATACTGAGCACTGTGAAAACAGCACTTTCGCAGAGCGAAATCTACTTCTCTAAGACCGGGAAACAGTGAACAGAGAATGTATCAGTTTCTCAAGATTGGTAACACATAGAAACAAGAGAAAGTACACATTGATTCACTTACCTAGAGAAGTTACAGAGGTTTATACAAAGAATTCCAAGTATAAGTACAAGAAAATAAGAGAGTTAGAAAACTGATAAAACCTACATTGTTTATAGAGCTTGGAGTACTTATCACTGTGAAAACAGCACTTTCGCAGAAAGAAATCTACTTCTCTAAGACAGGGAAACAGTGAACAGAGAATGTATGAGTTTCTCAAGATTGGTAACAGATAGAAACAAGAGAAAGTACACAATGATTCATCTACCTAGAGAAGTTACAGTGGTTTACACAGAGAATTCCAGGTATAAGTACAAGAAAATAAGAGAGACCTAGAAAAGTGGTAAAACCTACATTGTTGATAGAGTTGGGAGTACTTAGCACTGTGAAAACAGCACTTTCGCACAAAGAAATCTACTTCTCTAAGACCGCGAAACAGTGAATATACAATGTATGAGTTTCTCAAGATTGGTAACAGATAGAAACAAGAGAAAGTACACAGTGATTCATCTACCTGGAGAAGTTACAGAGGTTTACACAGAGAATTCCAAGTATAAGTACAAGAAAATAAGAGAGACTTAGATAACTGGTAAAACCTACATTGTTGATAGAGTTGGGAGTACTTAGCACTGTGAAAACAGCACATTCACAGAGAGAAATATACTTGTCTAAGACCGGGAAACAGTGAACAGAGAACGTATGAGTTTCTCAAGATTGGTAACAGACAGAAACAAGAGAAAGTACACAATGATTCATCTACCTAGAGAAGTTATAGTGGTTTACACAGAGAATTCTCAGTATAAGTACAAGTAAATAAGAGAGACTTAGAAAACTGGTGAAACATACATTGTTGATAGAGTTGGGAGTACTTAGCTTTGAGAAAACAGCACTTTCGCACAAAGAAATATACTTCTCTAATACCGCGAAACAGTGAAAAGAGAAGGTATGAGTTTCTCAAGATTGGTAACACATAGAAACAAGAGAAAGTACACAGTGATTCATCTACCTAGAGAAGTTATAGACGTTTCCACAGACAATTCCCAGTATATGTACAGGTAAAGAAGAGAGACTTAGAAAACTGGTAAAACCTACAATGTTGATAGAGTTGGTAGTACTTAGCACTGTGAAAACAGCACTTTCGCAGAAAGAAATCTACTTCTCTAAGACCGAGAAACAGTGAACAGAGAATGTATGACTTTCTCAAGATTGGTAACAGATAGAAACAAGAGAAAGAACACAGTGATTCATCTACCTGGAGAAGTTACAGAGGTTTACACAGAGAATTCCAAGTATAAGTGCAAGAAAATAAGAGAGACTTAGAAAACTGGTAAAACCTACATTATTGATAGAGTTGGGAGTACTTAGCACTCTGAAAACAGCACTTTCGGAGAGAGAAATCTACTTGTCTAAGACCGGGAAACAGTGAACAGAGAATGTATGAGTTTCTGAAGATTGGTAACAGATAGAAAGAAGAGAAAGTAAACACTGATTCATCCAGCTAGAGAAGTTACCCTAACCCTAACCCTAACCCTAACCCTAACCCTAAACCTAACCCTAGCCCTAACCCTAACCCTAACCCTAACCCTGACCCTAACCCTAACCGTAACCCTAACCCTAACCCTAAACCTAACCCTAACCCTAACCCTAACCTTAACCCTACCCCTACCCCTACCCCTACCCCTACCCCTACCCCTACCCTACCCCTACCCTTACCCCTACCCCTACACAGGGAATTTCAAGTATAAGTACAAGAAAATAAAAGAGACTTAGAAAGCTAGGTAAAACCTACATTGTTCATAGAGTTGGGAGTACTTAGCACTGTGAAAACAGTACTTTCCCAGAAAGAAATCTACTTCTCTACGACCGGGAAACAGTGAACAGAGAATGTAAGACTTTCTCAAGATTGATAACAGGTAGAAACAAGAGAAAGTACACAGTGATTCCTCTAGCTAGAGAAGTTCCAGAGGTTTACACAGAGAATTCCTAGTATAAGTACAAGAATATAAGAGAGACTTAAAAAACTGGTAAAACCTACATTGTTGACTGAGTTGAGAGTACTTAGCACTGTGAAAACTTCACTTTCGCCGAAAGAAATGTACTTCTCTAAGACCGGGAAACAGTGAACAGAGAATGTATGAGTTTCTCAAGATTGGTAACAGATAGAAACAAGAGAAAGTACACAATGATTCATCTACCTAGGGAAGTTATAGAGGTTTACACAGAGAATTCCCAGTATAAGTACAAGTAAATAAGAGAGACTTAGAAAACGGGTAAAACCTACATTGTTGATAGAGTTGGGAGTACTTAGCATTGTGAAAACATCACTTTTGCACAAAGAAATCTACTTCTCTAATACCGCGAAACAGTGAAAAGATAATGTATGACTTTCTCAAGATTGGTAACAGATAGAAACAAGAGAAAGTACACAGCGATTCATCTACCTGAAAAGTTACAAAGGTTTACACAGAGAATTCCAATTATAAGTATAAGAAAATAAGAGAGACTTAGAAAACTGGTAAAACCTACATTGTTGATAGAGTTAGGAGTACTTAGCACTGTGAAAACAGCACTTTCGCAGAAAGAAATCTACTTCTCTAAGACTGGGAAACAGTGAACAGAGAATGTATCAGTTTCTCAAGATTGGTAACAGATAGCAACAAGAGAAAGTACACAGTGATTCATCTACCTAGAGAAGTTACAGAGGTTTACACAGAGAATTCCAAGTATAAGTACAAGTAAATAAGAGAGACTTAGAATACTGGTAAAACCTACATTGTTGATAGAGTTGGGAGTACTTAGCACTGTGAAAACAGCACTTTCACACAAAGAAATCTACTTCTCTAAGACCTGGAAACAGTGAACAGAGAATGTATGAGTTTCTCAAGATTGGTAACAGATAGAAACAAGAGAAAGTACACAGTGATTCATCAACCTAGAGAAGTTACAGCCGTTTACACAGAGAATTCCCAGTATAAGTACAAGAAGGTAAGAGAGACTTAGAAAACTGGTAAAACCAACATTGTTGATAGAGCTTGGAGTACTTAGCACTGTGGAAACAGCACTTTCACAGAGAGAAATCTACTTGTCTAAGACCGGGAAACAGTCAACAGAGAATGTACGAGTTTCTCAACATTGGTAACAGATAGAAACAAGAGAAAGTACACAGTGATTCATCTACCTGGAGAAGTTCCAGAGGATTACACAGCGAATTCCAAGTATAAGTACAAGAAAATAAGAGAGACTTAGAAAACTGGTAAAACCTACATTGTTGATAGAGTTGGGAGTACTTGGCACTGTGAAAACAGCACTTTCGCAGAAAGAAATCTACTTCTCTAAGACCGGGAAACAGTGAACAGAGAATGTATGACTTTCTCAAGATTGGTAACAGATAGAAACAAGACAAAGTACACAGTGATTCATGTACCTGGAGAAGTTACAGAGTTTTACATAGAGAATTCCAAGTATAAGTACAAGAAAATAAGAGAGACTTAGAAAACTGGTAAAACCTACATTGTTGATAGAGTTGGGAGTACTTAACACTGTGAAAACAGCACTTTCACAGAAAGAAATCTACTTCTCTAAGACCGGGAAACAGTGAAAAGGGAATGTATGACTTTCTCAAGATTGGTAACACATAGAAACTAGAGAAAGTATCCAGTGATTCATCTTCCTAGAGAAGTTACAGTGGTTGACACAGAGAATTCCCAGTATAAGTACAAGTAAATAAAAGAGACTTAGAAAACTGGTAAAACCTACATTGTTGATAGAGTTGGGAGTACTTAGCACTGTGAAAACAGCACTTTCGCAGAAAGAAATCTACTTGTCTAAGACCGGGAAACAGTGAAAAGAGAATGTATGAGTATCTGATGTATGGTAACAGATAGAAACAAGAGAAAGTACACAGTGATTCATCTACCTAGAGAAATTTCAGAGGTTTACACATAGAATTCCAAGTAAAAGTACAAGAAAGTAAGAGAGAGTTAGAAAACTGGTAAAACCTACATTGTTGATAGAGTTGGGAGTACTTAGCACTGTGAAAACAGCACTTTCGCAGACGGAAATCTAGTTGTCTAAGACCGGGAAACAGTGAACAGAGAACGTATGAGTTTCTCAAGATTGGTAACAGATAGAAACAAGAGAAAGTACACAATGATTCATCTACCTAGAGAAGTTACAGAGGTTTACACAGAGAATTCCCAGTATAAGTACAAGTATATAAAAGAGACTTAGAAAACTGATAAAACCTACATTGTTGATAGAGTTAGGAGTACTTAGCACTGTGAAAACAGCACTTTCGCAGAAAGAAATCTACTTGTCTAAGACTGGGAAAGACTGAACAGAGAATGTATCAGTTTCTCAAGATTGGTAACAGATAGAAACAACGGAAAGTACACAGTGATTCATGTACCTAGAGAAGTTACAGAGGTTTACACAGAGAATTCCCAGTATAAGTACAAGTAAATAAGAGAGACTTAGAAAACTGGTAAAACCTACATTGTTGATACAGTTGGGAGTACTTAGCATTGTGAAAACATCACTTTCGCACAAAGAAATCTACGTCTCTAATACCGCGAAACAGTGAAAAGAGAAGGTATGAGTTTCTCAAGATTGGTAACACATGGAAACAAGGCAAAGTACACAGTGATTCATCTTCCTAAAGAAGTTACAGAGGTTGACACAGAAAATTCCCAGTATAAGTACAAGTAAATAAGAGAGACTTAGAAAACTGGTAAAACCTACATTGTTGATAGAGTTGGGAGTACTTAGAACTGTGAAAACAGCACTTTCGCAGAGCGAAATCTACTTCTTTAAGACCGGGAAACAGTGAACAGAGAATGTATGAGTTTCTCAAGATTGGTAACACATAGAAACAAGAGAAAGTACACATTGATTCAGCTACCTAGAGAACTTACATAGGTTTATACAAAGAATTCCAAGTATAAGTACAAGAAAATAAGAGAGTTAGAAAACTGATAAAACCTACATTGTTGATAGAGCTTGGAGTACTTAGCACTGTGAAAACAGCACTTTCGCCGAAAGAAATCTACTTGTCTAAGACCGGGAAACAGTGAAAAGAGAATGTATGAGTTTCTCAAGATTGGTAACACATAGAAACAAGAGAAAGTACACAGTGATTCATCTACCTGGAGACGTTACAGAGGTTTACTCAGAGAATTCCAAGTATAAGTACAAGAAAATAAGAGAGACTTAGAAAACTGGTAAAACCTACATTGTTGATAGAGTTAGGAGTACTTAGCACTGTGAAAACAGCACTTTCGCAGAAAGAAATCTACTTCTCTAAGACTGGGAAACAGTGAACAGAGAAAGTATCAGTTTCTCAAGATTGGTAACAGATAGAAACAACAGAAAGTACACAGTGATTCATGTACCTAGAGAAGTTACAGACGTTTACACAGAGAATTCACAGTATAAGTACAAGAAAATAAGACAGACTTAGAAAACTTGTAAAACCTACATTGTTGATAGAGTTGGGAGTACTTAGCACTGTGAAAACAGCACTTTCGCAGAGAGAAATATACTTGTCTAAGACCGGGAAAAATTGAATAGAGAATGTATGAGTTTCTCAAGATTTTTAACAGATAGAAACAAGACAAAGTACACAATGATTCATCTACCTAGAGAAGTTATAGAGGTTTACACAGAGAATTCCCAGTATAAGTACAAGTAAATAAGAGAGACTTAGAAAACTGGTAAAACCTACATTGTTGATAGAGTTGGGAGTACTTAGCATTGTGAAAACATCACTTTCGCACAAAGAAATCTACTTCTCTAATACCGCGAAACAGTGAAAAGAGAAGGTATGAGTTTCTCAAGATTGGTAACACATGGAAACAAGGCAAAGTACACAGTGATTCATCTTCCTAAAGAAGTTACAGAGGTTGACACAGAGAATTCCCAGTATAAGTACAAGTAAATAAGAGAGAGTTAGAAAACTGGTAAAACCTACATTGTTGATAGAGTTGGGAGTACTTAGCACTGTGAAAACAGCACTTTCGCAGAGCGAAATCTACTTTTCTAAGACCGGGAAACAGTGAACAGAGAATGTATGAGTTTCTCAAGATTGGTAACACATAGAAACAAGAGAAAGTACACATTGATTCACCTACCTAGAGAAGTTACAGAGGTTTATACAAAGAATTCCAAGTATAAGTACAAGAAAATAAGAGAGTTAGAAAACTGATAAAACCTACATTGTTGATAGAGCTTGGAGTACTTAGCACTTTGAAAACAGCACTTTCGCAGAAAGAAATCTACTTCTCTAAGACCAGGAAACAGTGAACAGAGAATGTATGAGTTTCTCAAGATTGGTAACAGACAGAAACAAGAGAAAGTACACAGCGATTCATCTACCTGAAAAGTTACAAAGGTTTACACAGAGAATTCCAATTATAAGTATAAGAAAATAAGAGAGACTTAGAAAACTGGTAAAACCTACATTGTTGATAGAGTTAGGAGTACTTAGCACTGTGAAAACAGCACTTTCGCAGAAAGAAATCTACTTCTCTAGGACTGGGAAACAGTGAACAGAGAATGTATCAGTTTCTCAAGATTGGTAACAGATAGCAACAAGAGAAAGTACACAGTGATTCATCTACCTAGAGAAGTTACAGAGGTTTACCCAGAGAATTCCAAGTATAAGTACAACAAAATAAGAGAGACTTTGAAAACTGGTAAAACCTACATTGTTGATAGAGTTGGGAGTACTTAGCACTGTGAAAACAGCACTTTCTCAGAGAGAAATCTACTTGTCTAAGACCGGGAAACAGTAAACAGAGAACGTATGAGTTTCTCAAGATTGGTAACAGATAGAAACAAGAGAAAGTACACAGTGATTCATCTACCTAGAGAAGTTACAGACGTTTACACAGAGAATTCCCAGCATAAATACAAGTAAATAAGAGAGACTTAGAAAAGTGGTAAAACCTACATTGTTGATAGAGTTGGGAGTACTTAGCACTGTGAAAAGAGCACTTTCGCAGAAAGAAATCTACTTGTCTAAGACCGGGAAACAGTGAACAGAGAGTGTATGAGTTTCTCAAGATTGGTAACAGATAGAAACAAGAGAAGGTACACAGTGATTCACCTACCTAGAGAAGTTACAGAGGTTTACACAGAGAATTCCAAGTATAAGTACAAGAAGGTAAGAGAGACTTAGAAAACTGGTAAAACCTACATTGTTGATAGAGCTGGGAGTCCTTAGCACTGTGAAAACAGCACTTTCGCAGAGAGAAATCTACTTGTCTAAGACAGGGAAATAGTGAACAGAGAAGGTACGAGTTTCTCAAGATTGGTAACAGATAGAAACAAGAGAAAGTAAACAGTGATTCATCTACCTAGAGAAGTTACAGAGGTTTACACAGAGAATTCCCAGTAGAAGTACAAGTAAATAAGAGAGACTTAGAAAACTGGTAAAACCTACATTGTTGATAGAGTTGGGAGTACTTAGCACTGTGAATACATTACTTTCGCACAAAGAAATCTACTTCGCTAATACCGCGAAACAGTGAAAAGAGAATGTATGAGTTTCTAAAGATTGGTAACACATAGAAACAAGAGAAAGTACACAGTGATTCATCTACCTAGAGAAGCTACAGAAGTTTACACAGACAATTCCCAGTATAAGTACAAGTAAATAAGAGAGACTTAGAAAACTGGTAAAACCTACATTGTTGATAGAGTTGGTTGTACTTAGCATTTTGAAAACATCAATTTCGCACAAAGAAATCTACTTCTCTAAGACCGCGAAACTGTGAACAGAGAATGTATGAGTTTCTCAAGATTGGGAACAGATAGAAACAAGAGAAAGTACACATTGATTCATCTACCTAGTGACGTTACAGAGGTTTATACAAGGAATTCCAAGTATAAGTACAAGAAAATAAGAGAGACTTAGAAAACTGGTAAAACCTACATTGTTGATAGAGTTGGGAGTACTTAGCACTGTGAAAACAGCACTTTCACAGAAAGAAATCTACTTCTCTAAGACTGGGAAACAGTGAAAAGGGAATGTATGACTTTCTCAAGATTGGTAACACATAGAAACAAGAGAAAGTACCCTGTGATTCATCTTCCTAGAGAAGTTACAGTGGTTGACACAGAGAATTCCCAGTATAAGTACAAGTAAATAAAAGAGACTTAGAAAACTGCTAAAACCTACATTGTTGATAGAGTTGGGAGTACTTAGCACTGTGAAAACAGCACTTTCGCAGAAAGAAATCTACTTGTCTAAGAACGGGAAACAGTGAAAAGAGAATGTATGATTATCTGATGTATGGTAACAGATAGAAACAAGAGAAACTACACAGTGATTCATCTACCTAGAGAAATTACAGAGGTTTACACAGAGAATTCCAAGTATAAGTACAAGAAAGTAAGAGAGACTTAGAAAACTGGTAAAACCTACATTGTTGATAGAGTTTCAGTACTTAGCACTGTGAAAACAGCACTTTCGCAGAGAGAAATCTAGTTGTCTAAGACCGGGAAACAGTGAACAGAGAATGTATGAGTTTCTCAAGATTGGTAACACATAGAAACAAGAGAAAGTACACAATGATTCATCTACCTAGAGAAGTTACAGAGGTTTACACAGAATTCCCAGTATAAGTACAAGTATGTAAAAGAGACTTAGAAAACTGATAAAACCTACATTGTTGATAGAGTTAGGAGTACTTAGCACTGTGAAAACAGCACTTTCGCAGAAAGAAATCTACTTCTCTAAGACTGGGAAACAGTGAACAGAGAATGTATCAGTTTCTCAAGATTGGTAACAGATAGAAATAACGGAAAGTACACAGTGATTCATGTACCTAGAGAAGTTACAGAGGTTTACACAGAGAATTCCCAGTATAAGTACAAGTAAATAAGAGAGACTTAGAAAACTGGTAAAACCTACATTGTTGATAGAGTTGGGAGTACTTAGCATTGTGAAAACATCACTTTCGCACAAAGAAATCTACTTCTCTAATACTGCGAAACAGTGAAAAGAGAAGGTATGAGTTTCTCAAGATTGGTAACACATGGAAACAAGGCAAAGTACACAGTGATTCATCTTTCTAAAGAAGTTACAGAGGTTGACACAGAGAATTCCAAGTATAAGTACAAGAAAATAAGAGAGACTTAGAAAACTGGTAAAACCTACATTGTTGATAGAGTTGGGAGTACTTGGCACTGTGAAAACAGCACTTTCGCAGAAAGAAATCTATTTCTCTAAGAACGGGAAGCAGTGAAAAGAGAATGCATGAGTGTCTGATGTATGGTAACAGATAGAAACAAGAGAAAGTACACAATGATTCATCGACCTAAAGAAGTTACAGAGGTTTACACAGTATAAGTACAATTATATAAGAGAGACTTAGAAAACTGGTAAAACCTACTTTGTTGATAGAGCTGGGAGTACTTAGGACTGTGAAAACAGCACTTTCGCAGAAAGAAATCTACTTCTCTAAGACGGGGAAACAGGGAACAGAGAATGTATGATTTTCTCAAGATTGGTAACAGATAGAAACAAGAGAAAGTACACAGTGATTCATCTACCTAGGAAAGTTACAGAGGTTTATACAAAGAATTCCAAGTATAAGTACAAGAAAATAAGAGAGTTAGAAAACTGATAAAACCTACATTGTTGATAGAGCTTGGAGTACTTAGCACTGTGAAAACAGCACTTTCGCAGAAAGAAATCTACTTCTCTAAGAGCGGGAAACAGTGAACAGAGAATGTATGAGTTTCTCAAGATTGGTAACAGATAGAAACAAGAGAAAGTACACAATGATTCATCTACCTAGAGACGTTACACTAACCCTAACCCAAACCCAAACCCTAACCCTAACCCTAACCCTAACCCTAACCCTAACCCTAACCCTAACCCTAACCCTAACCCTAACCCTAACCCTAACCCTAACCCTAACCCTAACCCTAACCCTAACCCTAACCCTAACCCTAACCCTAAACCTACCCCTAACCCTACCCCTACCCCTACCCCTACCCCTACCCCTACCCCTACCCCTACCCTTACCCCTACCCCTACACAGGGAATTTCAAGTATAAGTACAAGAAAATAAGAGAGACTTAGAAAGCTAGGTAAAACCTACATTGTTGATAGAGTTGGGAGTACTTAGCACTGTGAAAACAGCACTTTCCCAGAAAGAAATCTACTTCTCTACGACCGGGAAACAGTGAACAGAGAATGTAAGACTTTCTCAAGATTGATAACAGGTAGAAACAAGAGAAAGTACACAGTGATTCCTCTAGCTAGAGAAGTTACAGAGGTTTACACAGAGAATTCCTAGTATAAGTACAAGAAAATAAGAGAGACTTAAAAAACTGGTAAAACCTACATTGTTGACTGAGTTGAGAGTACTTAGCACTGTGAAAACATCACTTTCGCCGATAGAAATCTAATTCTCTAAGACCGGGAAACAGTGAACAGAGAATGTATGAGTTTCTCAAGATTGGTAACAGATAGAAACAAGAGAAAGTACACAATGATTCATCTACCTAGGGAAGTTATAGAGGTTTACACAGAGAATTCCCAGTATAAGTACAAGTAAATAAGAGAGACTTAGAAAACGGGTAAAACCTACATTGTTGATAGAGTTGGGAGTACTTAGCATTGTGAAAACATCACTTTCGCACAAAGAAATCTACTTCTCTAATACCGCGAAACAGTGAAAAGATAATGTATGACTTTCTCAAGATTGGTAACAGATAGAAACAAGAGAAAGTACACAGCGATTCATCTACCTGAAAAGTTACAAAGGTTTACACAGAGAATTCCAATTATAAGTATAAGAAAATAAGAGAGACTTAGAAAACTGGTAAAACCTACACTGTTGATAGAGTTAGGAGTACTTAGCACTGTGAAAACAGCACTTTCGCAGAAAGAAATCTACTTCTCTAAGACTGGGAAACAGTGAACAGAGAATGTATCAGTTTCTCAAGATTGGTAACAGATAGCAACAAGAGAAATTACACAGTGATTCTTCTACCTAGAGAAGTTACAGAGGTTTACACAGAGAATTCCAAGTATAAGTACAAGTAAATAAGAGAGAGTTAGAATACTGGTAAAACCTACATTGTTGATAGAGTTGGGAGTACTTAGCACTGTGAAAACAGCACTTTCACACAAAGAAATCTACTTCTCTAAGACCTGGAAACAGTGAACAGAGAATGTATCAGTTTCTCAAGATTGGTACCAGATAGAAACAAGAGAAAGTACACAGTGATTCATCAACCTAGAGAAGTTATAGAGGTTTACACAGAGAATTCCCAGTATAAGTACAAGTAAATAAGTGAGACTTAGAATACTGGTAAAACCTACATTGTTGATAGAGTTGGTAGTACTTAGCACTGTGAAAACAGCACTTTCGCAGAGAGAAATCTACTTGTCTAAGACCGGGAAACAGTAAACAGAGAACGTATGAGTTTCTCAAGATTGGTAACAGATAGAAACAAGAGAAAGTACACAATGATTCATCTACCGAGAGAAGTTACAGTGGTTGACACAGAGAATTCCTAGTATAAGTACAAGTAAATAAGAGAGACTTAGAAAACTGGTAAAACCTACATTGTTGATAGAGTTGGGAGTACTTGGCACTGTGAGAACAGCACTTTCGCAGAAAGAAATCTATTTCTCTAAGACCGGGAAGCAGTGAAAAGAGAATGCATGAGTGTCTGATGTATGGTAACAGATAGAAACAAGAGAAAGTACACAATGATTCATCTACCTAGAGAAGTTACAGAGGTTTACACAGTATAAGTACAATTATATAAGAGAGACTTAGAAAACTGGTAAAACCTACTTTGTTGATAGAGCTGGGAGTACTTACGACTGTGAAAACAGAACTTTCGCAGAAAGAAATCTACTTCTCTAAGACGGGGAAACAGGGAACAGAGAATGTATGAGTTTCTCAAGATTGGTAACAGATAGAAACAAGAGAAAGTACACAGTGATTCATCTACCTAGAGAAGTTACAGAGGTTTATACAAAGAATTCCAAGTATAAGTACAAGAAAATAAGAGAGTTAGAAAACTGATAAAACCTACATTGTTGATAGAGCTTGGAGTACTTAGCACTGTGAAAACAGCACTTTCGCAGAAAGAAATCTACTTCACTAAGAGCGGGAAACAGTGAACAGAGAATGTATGAGTTTCTCAAGATTGGTAACAGATAGAAACAAGAGAAAGTACACAATGATTCATCTACCTAGAGAAGTTACCCTAACCCTAACCCAAACCCTAACCCTAACCCTAACCCTGACCCTGACCCTGACCCTGACCCTGACCCTGACCCTGACCCTGACCCTGACCCTGACCCTGACCCTGACCCTGACCCTGACCCTGACCCTGACCCTGACCCTGACCCTGACCCTGACCCTGACCCTGACCCTGACCCAGACCCTGACCCTGACCCTGAACCTGACCCTGACCCTGACCCTGACCCTAACCCTGACCCTGACCCTAACCCTAACCCTACCCCTACCCCTACCCCTACCCCTACCCCTACCCCTACCCCTACCGTTACCCCTACCCCTACACAGGGAATTTCAAGTATAAGTACAAGAAAATAAGAGAGACTTAGAAAGCTAGGTAAAACCTACATTGTTGATAGAGTTGGGAGTACTTAGCACTGTGAAAACAGCACTTTCCCAGAAAGAAATCTACTTCTCTACGACCGGGAAGCAGTGAACAGAGAATGTAAGACTTTCTCAAGATTGATAACAGGTAGAAACAAGAGAAAGTACACAGTGATTCCTCTAGCTAGAGAAGTTACAGAGGTTTACACAGAGAATTCCTAGTATAAGTACAAGAAAATAAGAGAGACTTAAAAAACTGGTAAAACCTACATTGTTGACTGAGTTGACAGTACTTAGCACTGTGAAAACATCACTTTCGCCGATAGAAATCTAATTCTCTAAGACCGGGAAACAGTGAACAGAGAATGTATGAGTTTCTCAAGATTGGTAACAGATAGAAACAAGAGAAAGTACACAATGATTCATCTACCTAGGGAAGTTATAGAGGTTTACACAGAGAATTCCCAGTATAAGTACAAGTAAATAAGAGAGACTTAGAAAACGGGTAAAACCTACATTGTTGATAGAGTTGGGAGTACTTAGCATTGTGAAAACATCACTTTCGCACAAAGAAATCTACTTCTCTAATACCGCGAAACAGTGAAAAGATAATGTATGACTTTCTCAAGATTGGTAACAGATAGAAACAAGAGAAAGTACACAGCGATTCATCTACCTGAAAAGTTACAAAGGTTTACACAGAGAATTCCAATTATAAGTATAAGAAAATAAGAGAGACTTAGAAAACTGGTAAAACCTACACTGTTGATAGAGTTAGGAGTACTTAGCACTGTGAAAACAGCACTTTCGCAGAAAGAAATCTACTTCTCTAAGACTGGGAAACAGTGAACAGAGAATGTATCAGTTTCTCAAGATTGGTAACAGATAGCAACAAGAGAAAGTACACAGTGATTCATCTACCTAGAGAAGTTACAGAGGTTTACACAGAGAATTCCAAGTATAAGTACAAGTAAATAAGAGAGACTTAGAATACTGGTAAAACCTACATTGTTGATAGAGTTGGGAGTACTTAGCACTGTGAAAACAGCACTTTCACACAAAGAAATCTACTTCTCTAAGACCTAGAAACAGTGAACAGAGAATGTATCAGTTTCTCAAGATTGGTAACAGATAGAAACAAGAGAAAGTACACAGTGATTCATCAACCTAGAGACGTTACAGAGGTTTACTCAGAGAATTCCAAGTATAAGTACAAGAAAATAAGAGAGACTTCGAAAACTGGTAAAACCTACATTGTTGATAGAGTTGGGAGTACTTAGCACTGTGAAAACAGCACTTTCGCAGAGAGAATTCTACTTGTCTAAGACCGGGAAACAGTAAACAGAGAACGTATGAGTTTCTCAAGATTGGTAACAGATAGAAACAAGAGAAAGTACACAGTGATTCATCTACCTAGAGAAGTTACAGACGTTTACACAGAGAATTCCCAGTATAAGTACAAGAAAATAAGAGAGACTTAGAAAACTGGTAAAACCTACATTGTTGATAGAGTTGGGAGTACTTAGCACTGTGAAAACAGCACTTTCGCAGAAAGAAATCTATTTCTCTAAGACTGGGAAGCAGTGAAAAGAGAATGTATGAGTGTCTGATGTATGGTAACAGATAGAAACAAGAGAAAGTACACAATGATTCATCTACCTAGAGAAGTTACAGAGGTTTACACAGTATAAGTACAATTATATAAGAGAGACTTAGAAAACTGGTAAAACCTACTTTGTTGATAGAGCTCGGAGTACTTAGGACTGTCAAAACAGCACTTTCGCAGAAAGAAATCTACTTCTCTAAGACGGGGAAACAGGGAACAGAGAATGTATGAGTTTCTCAAGATTGGTAACAGATAGAAACAAGAGAAAGTACACAGTGATTCATCTACCTAGAGAAGTTACAGACGTGTACACAGAGAATTCCCAGTATAAGTACAAGTATATAAGAGAGACTTAGAAAACTGGTAAAACCTACATTGTTGATAGAGTTGGGAGTACTTAGCACTGTGAAAACAGCACTTTCGCACAAAGAAATCTACTTCTCTAAGACCGCGAAACAATGAACAGAGAATGTATGACTTTCTCAAGATTGGCAACAGAAACAAGAGAAATTACATAATGATTCATCGACCTTGAGAAGTTATAGTGGTTTACACAGAGAATTCCCAGTATAAGTACAAGTAAATAAGAGAGACTTAGAAAACCGGTAAAACCTACATTGTTGATAGAGTTGGGAGTACTTAGCATTGTGAAAACATCACTTTCGCACAAAGAAATCTACTTCTCTAATACCGCGAAACAGTGAAAAGAGAATGTATGAGTTTCTCAAGATTGGTAACAGATAGAAACAAGAGAAAGTACACAGTGATTCATCTACCTCGAGAAGTTACAGACGTTTACACAGAGAATTCGCAGTATAAGTACAAGTAAATAAGAGAGACTTAGAAAACTGCTAAAACCTACATTGTTGATAGAGTTAGGAGTAGTTAGCTGTGTGAAAACAGCACTTTCGCAGAAAGAAATCTACTTCTCTAAGACTGGGAAACAGTGAACAGAGAATGTATCAGTTTCTCAAGATTGCTAACAGATAGAAACAAAAGAAAGTACACAGTGATTCATCTACCTAGAGAAGTTACAGAGGTATACACAGAGAATTCCAAGTATAAGTACAAGAAAATAAGAGAGACTTAAAAAACTGGTAAAGCGTACATTGTTGACTGAGTTGAGAGTACTTAGCACTGTGAAAACATCACTTTCGCCGAAAGAAATCTACTTCTCTAAGACGGGGAAACAGTGAACAGAGAATCTATGAGTTTCTCAAGATTGGTAACAGATAGAAACAAGAGAAAGTACACAATGATTCATCTACCTAGGGAAGTTATAGAGGTTTACACAGAGAATTCCCAGTATAAGTACAAGTAAATAAGAGAGACTTAGAAAACGGGTAAAACCTACATTGTTGATAGAGTTGGGAGTACTTAGCATTGTGAAAACATCACTTTCGCACTAAGAAATCTACTTCTCTAATACCGCGAAACAGTGAAAAGATAATGTATGACTTTCTCAAGATTGGTAACAGATAGAAACAAGAGAAAGTACACAGCGATTCATCTACCTGAAAAGTTACAAAGGTTTACACAGAAAATTCCAATTATAAGTATAAGAAAATAAGAGAGACTTAGAAAACTGGTAAAACCTACATTGTTGATAGAGTTAGGAGTACTTAGCACTGTGAAAACAGCACTTTCGCAGAAAGAAATCTACTTCTCTAAGACTGGGAAACAGTGAACAGACAATGTATGAGTTTCTCAAGATTGGTAACAGACAGAAACAAGAGAAAGTACACAATGATTCATCTACCTAGAGAAGTTATAGTGGTTTACACAGAGAATTCTCAGTATAAGTACAAGTAAATAAGAGAGACTTAGAAAACTGGTGAAACTTACATTGTTGATAGAGTTGGGATTACTTAGCATTGAGAAAACAGCACTTTCGCACAAAGAAATCTACTTCTCTAATACCGCGAAACAGTGAAAAGAGAAGGTATGAGTTTCTCAAGATTGGTAACACATAGAAACAAGAGAAAGTACACAGTGATTCATCTACCTAGAGAAGTTATAGACGTTTCCACAGACAATTCCGAGTATAAGTACAAGTAAAGAAGAGAGACTTAGAAAACTGGTAAAACCTACAATGTTGATAGAGTTGGTAGTACTTAGCACTGTGGAAACAGCATTTTCGCAGAAAGAATCTACTTCTCGAAGACCGCGAAACAGTGAACAGAGAATGTATGACTTTCTCAAGACTGGTAACAGATAGAAACAAGAGAAAGAACACAGTGATTCATCTACCTGGAGAAGTTACAGAGGTTTACACAGAGAATTCCAAGTATAAGTGCAAGAAAATAAGAGAGACTTAAAAAACTGTTAAAACCTACATTGTTGATAGAGTTGGGAGTACTTAGCACTGTGAAAACAGCACTTTCGGAGAGAGAAATCTACTTGTCTAAGACCGGGAAACAGTGAACAGAGAATGTATGAGTTTCTAAAGATTGGTAACAGATAGAAACAAGAGAAAGTAAACACTGATTCATCTAGCTAGAGAAGTTACCCTAACCCTAACCCTAACCCTAACCCTAACCCTAACCCTAACCCTAACACTAACCCTAACCCTAACCCTAACCCTAACCCTAACCCTAATCCTAACCTTAACCCTACCCCTACGCCTACCCCTACCCCTACCCCTACCCCTACCCCTACCCCTACCCCTACCCCTACCCTTACCCCTACCCCTACACAGGGAATTTCAAGTATAAGTACAAGAAAATAAGAGAGACTTAGAAAGCTAGGTAAAACCTACATTGTTCATAGAGTTGGGAGTACTTAGCACTGTGAAAACAGCACTTTCCCAGAAAGAAATCTACTTCTCTACGACCGGGAAACAGTGAACAGAGAATGTAAGAGTTTCTCAAGATTGATAACAGGTAGAAACAAGAGAAAGTACACAGTGATTCCTGTAGCTAGAGAGGTTACAGAGGTTTACACAGAGAACTCCCAGTATAAGTACAAGTAAATAAGAGAGACTTAGAAAATGGGTAAAACCTACATTGTTGATAGAGTTGGGAGTACTTAGCATTGTGAAAACATCACTTTCGCACAAAGAAATCTACTTCTCTAATACCGCGAAACAGTGAAAAGATAAAGTATGACTTTCTCAAGATTGGTAACAGATAGAAACAAGAGAAAGTACACAGTGATTCATCTACCTAGAGAAGTTACAGAGCTTTACACAGAGAATTCCCAGTATAAGTACAAGTAAATAAGAGAGACTTAGAAAACTGGTAAAACCTAAATTGTTGATAGAGCTGGGAGTACTTAGCATTGTGAAAACATAACTTTCGCACAAAGACATCTACATATCTAAGACCGCGAAACGGTGAACAGAGAATGCATGAGTTTCTCAAGATTGGTAACAGATAGAAACAAGAGAAAGTACACATAGATTCATCTACCTAGATAAGTTACAGAGGTTTATACAAAGAATTCCAAGTATAAGTACAAGAAAATAAGAGAGACTTAGAAAACTGGTAAAACCTACATTGTTGATAGAGCTGGGAGTACTTAGCACTGTGAAAACAGCACTTTCGCAGAAAGAAATCCACTTCTCTAAGACCGCGAAACAGTGAACAGAGAATGTATGAGTTTCTGAAGATTGGTAACAGATAGAAAGAAGAGAAAGTAAACACTGATTCATCTAGCTAGAGAAGTTACCCTAACCCTAACCCTAACCCTAACCCTAACCCTAACCCTAACCCTAACCCTAACCCTAACCCTAACCCTAACCCTAACCCTAACCCTAACCCTAACCCTAACCCTAACCCTAACCCTAACCGTAACCCTAACCCTAATCCTAACCCTAACCCTAACCCTAACCCTAACCCTACCCCTACCCCTACCCCCACCCCTACCCCTACCCCTACCCCTACCCCTACCCCTACCCTTACCCCTACCCCTACACAGGGAATTTCAAGTATAAGTACAAGAAAATAAGAGAGACTTAGAAAGCTAGGTAAAACCTACATTGTTGATAGAGTTGGGAGTACTTAGCACTGTGAAAACAGCACTTTCCCAGAAAGAAATCTACTTCTCTACGACCGGGAAACAGTGAACAGAGAATGTAAGACTTTCTCAAGATTGATAACAGGTAGAAACAAGAGAAAGTACACAGTGATTCCTCTAGCTAGAGAAGTTACAGAGGTTTACACAGAGAATTCCTAGTATAAGTACAAGAAAATAAGAGAGACTTAAAAAACTGGTAAAACCTACATTGTTGACTGAGTTGAGAGTACTTAGCACTGTGAAAACATCACTTTCGCCGAAAGAAATCTACTTCTCTAAGACCGGGAAACAGTGAACAGAGAATGTATGAGTTTCTCAAGATTGGTAACAGATAGAAACAAGAGAAAGTACACAATGATTCATCTACCTAGGGAAGTTATAGAGGTTTACACAGAGAATTCCCAGTATAAGTACAAGTAAATAAGAGAGACTTAGAAAACGGGTAAAACCTACATTGTTGATAGAGTTGGGAGTACTTAGCATTGTGAAAACATCACTTTTGCAGAAAGAAATCTACTTCTCTAATACCGCGAAACAGTGAAAAGATAATGTATGACTTTCTCAAGATTGGTAACAGATAGAAACAAGAGAAAGTACACAGCGATTCATCTACCTGAAAAGTTACAAAGGTTTACACAGAGAATTTCAATTATAAGTATAAGAAAATAAGAGAGACTTAGAAAACTGGTAAAACCTACATTGTTGATAGAGTTAGGAGTCCTTAGCACTGTGAAAACAGCACATTCGCAGAGAGAAATCTACTTGTCTAAGACCGAGAAATAGTGAACAGAGAATGTACGAGTTTCTCAAGATTGGTAACAGATAGAAACAAGAGAAAGTACACAATGATTCATCTACCTAGAGAAGTTACAGAGGTTTACACAGAGAATTCCCAGTATAAGTACAAGTAAATAAGAGAGACTTAGAAAACTGGTAAAACCTACATTGTTGATAGAGTTGGGAGTACTTAGCACTGTGAATACAGCACTTTCGCACAAAGAAATCTACTTCTCTAATACCGCGAAACAGTGAAAAGAGAATGTATGAGTTTCTAAAGATTGGTAACACATAGAAACAAGAGAAAGTACACAGTGATTCATCTACCTAGAGACGTTACAGAGGTTTACACAGAGAATTCCAGGTATAAGTACAAGAAAATAAGAGAGACTTAGAAAAGTGGTAAAACTTACATTGTTGATAGAGTTGGGAGTACTTAGCAATGTGAAAAAAGCACTTTCGCACAAAGAAATCTACTTCTCGAAGACCGCGAAACAGTGAACAGACAATGTATGAGTTTCTCAAGATTGGTAAGAGATAGAAACAAGAGAAAGTACACAGTGATTCATCTACCTGGAGAAGTTACAGAGGTTTACACAGAGAATTCCAAGTATAAGTACAAGAAAATAAGAGAGACTTAGATAACTGGTAATACCGACATTGTTGATAGAGTTGGGAGTACTTAGCAATGTGAAAACAGCACTTTCGCAGAGAGAAATATACCTGTCTAAGACCAGGAAACAGTGAACAGAGAATGTATGAGTTTCTCAAGATTGATAACAGATAGAAACAAGAGAAAGTACAAAATGATTCATCTACCTAGAGAAGTTATAGTGGTTTACACAGAGAATTCTCAGTATAAGTACAAGTAAATAAGAGAGACTTAGAAAACTGGTGAAACTTACATTGTTGATAGAGTTGGGAGAACTTAGCATTCAGAAAACATCAATTTCGCACAAAGAAATCTACTTCTCTAATACCGCGAAACAGTGAAAAGAGAAGGTATGAGTTTCTCAAGATTGGTAACACATAGAAACAAGAGAAAGTACACAGTGATTCATCTACCTAGAGAAGTTATAGACGTTTCCACAGACAATTCCCAGTATAAGTACAAGTAAATAAGAAAGACTTAGAAAACTGGTAAAACCTACATTGTTGATAGAGTTGGGAGTACTTAGCATTTTGAAAACATCACTTTCGCACAAAGAAATCTACTTCTCTAAGACCGCGAAACAGTGAACAGAGAATGTATGAGTTTCTGAAGAATGGTAACAGATAGAAAGAAGAGAAAGTAAACACTGATTCATCTAGCTAGAGAAGTTACCCTAACCCTAACCCTAACCCTAACCCTAACCCTAACCCTAACCCTAACCCTAACCCTAACCTTAACCCTAACCCTAACCCTAACCCTAACCCTAACCGTAACCCTAACCCTAATCCTAACCCTAACCCTAACCCTAACCCTAACCCTATCCCTACCCCTACCCCTACCCCTACCCTACCCCTACCCCTACCCCTACCCCTACCCCTACCCTTACCCCTACCCCTACACAGGGAATTTCAAGTATAAGTACAAGAAAATAAGAGAGACTTAGAAAGCTAGGTAAAACCTACATTGTTGATAGAGTTGGGAGTACTTAGCACTGTGAAAACAGCACTTTCCCAGAAAGAAATCTACTTCTCTACGACCGGGAAACAGTGAACAGAGAATGTAAGACTTTCTCAAGATTGATAACAGGTAGAAACAAGAGAAAGTACACAGTGATTCCTCTAGCTAGAGAAGTTACAGAGGTTTATACAGAGAATTCCTAGTATAAGTACAAGAAAATAAGAGAGACTTAAAAAACTGGTAAAACCTACATTGTTGACTGAGTTGAGAGTACTTAGCACTGTGAAAACATCACTTTCGCCGAAAGAAATCTACTTCTCTAAGACCGGGAACCAGTGAACAGAGAATGTATGAGTTTCTCAAGATTGGTAACAGATAGAAACAAGAGAAAGTACACAATGATTCATCTACCTAGGGAAGTTATAGAGGTTTACACAGAGAATTCCCAGTATAACTACAAGTAAATAAGAGAGACTTAGAAAACGGGTAAAACCTACATTGTTGATAGAGTTGGGAGTACTTAGCATTGTGAAAACATCACGTTCGCAGAAAGAAATCTACTTCTCTAATACCGCGAAACAGTGAAAAGATAATGTATGACTTTGTCAAGATTGGTAACAGATAGAAACAAGAGAAAGTACACAGCGATTCATCTACCTGAAAAGTTACAAAGGTTTACACAGAGAATTTCAATTATAAGTATAAGAAAATAAGAGAGACTTAGAAAACTGGTAAAACCTACATTGTTGATAGAGTTAGGAGTCCTTAGCACTGTGAAAACAGCACTTTCGCAGAGAGAAATCTACTTCTCTAAGACTGGGAAACAGTGAACAGAGAATGTATTAGTTTCTCAAGATTGGTAACAGATAGCAGCAAGAGAAAGTACACAGTGATTCATCTACCTAGAGAAGTTACAGAGGTTTACCCAGAGAATTCCAAGTATAAGTACAACAAAATAAGAGAGACTTTGAAAACTGGTAAAACCTACATTGTTGATAGAGTTGGGAGTACTTAGCACTGTGAAAACAGCACTTTCGCAGAGCAAAATCTACTTCTGTAAGACCGGGAAACAGTGAACAGAGAATGTCTGAGTTTCTCAAGATTGGTAACACATAGAAACAAGAGAAAGTACACATTGATTCAACTACCTAGAGAAGTTACAGAGGTTTATACAAAGAATTCCAAGTATAAGTACAAGAAAATAAGAGAGACATAGAAAACTGGAAAAACCTACAATGTTGATAGAGTTGTTTGTACTTAGCACTGTGAAAACAGCACTTTCGCAGAAAGAATCTACTTCTCGAAGACCGCGAAACAGTGAACAGAGAATGTATGACTTTCTCAAGATTGGTAACAGATAGAAACAAGAGAAAGAACACAGTGATTCATCTACCTGGAGAAGTTACAGAGGTTTACACAGAGAATTCCAAGTATAAGTGCAAGAAAATAAGAGAGACTTAAAAAACTGTTAAAACCTACATTGTTGATAGAGTTGGGAGTACTTAGCACTGTGAAAACAGCACTTTCGGAGAGAGAAATCTACTTGTCTAAGACCGGGAAACAGTGAACAGAGAATGTATGAGTTTCTGAAGATTGGTAACAGATAGAAACAAGAGAAAGTAAACACTGATTCATCTAGCTAGAGAAGTTACCCTAACCCTAACCCTAACCCTAACCCTAACCCTAACCCTAACCCTAACCCTAACCCTAACCGTTACCCTAACCCTAAACCTAACCCTAACCCTAACCCTAACCCTACCGCTACCCCTACCCCTACCCCTACCCCTACCCCTACCCCTACCCCTACCCTTACCCCTACCCCTACACAGGGAATTTCAAGTATAAGTACAAGAAAATAAGAGAGACTTAGAAAGCTAGGTAAAACCTACATTGTTCATAGAGTTGGGAGTACTTAGCACTGTGAAAACAGCACTTTCCCAGAAAGAAATCTACTTCTCTACGACCGGGAAACAGTGAACAGAGAATGTAAGAGTTTCTCAAGATTGATAACAGGTAGAAACAAGAGAAAGTACAAGTGATTCCTCTAGCTAGAGAAGTTACACAGGTTTACACAGAGAACTCCCAGTATAAGTACAAGTAAATAAGAGAGACTTAGAAAACGGGTAAAACCTACATTGTTGATAGAGTTGGGAGTACTTAGCATTGTGAAAACATCACTTTCGCACAAAGAAATCTACTTCTCTAATACCGCGAAACAGTGAAAAGAGAAGGTATGAGTTTCTCAAGATTGGTAACAGACAGAAACAAGAGAAAGTACACAGTGATTCATCTACCTGGAGAAGTTACAGAGGTTTACACAGAGAATTCCAAGTATAAGTACAAGAAAATAAGAGAGACTTAGAAAACTGGTAAAACCTACATTGTTGATAGAGTTAGGAGTACTTAGCACTGTGAAAACAGCACTTTCGCAGAAAGAAATCTACTTCTCTAAGACTGGGAAACAGTGAACAGAGAAAGTATCAGTTTCTCAAGATTGGTAACAAATAGAAACAACAGAAAGTACACAGTGATTCATGTACCTAGAGAAGTTACAGAGGTTTACACAGACAATTCCCAGTATAAATACAAGAAGGTAAGAGAGACTTAGAAAACTGGTAAAACCTACATTGTTGATAGAGCTGGGAGTACTTAGCACTGTAGAAACAGCACTTTCACAGAGAGAAATCTACTTGTCTAAGAGCGGGAAACAGTGAACAGAGAGTGTATCATTTTCTCAAGATTGGTAACGGATAGAAACAAAAGAAAGTACACAGTGATTCATCTACCTAGAGAAGTTACAGAGGTTTACACAGACAATTCCCAGTATAAGTGCAAGTAAATAAGAGAGACTTAGAAAACTGGTAAAACCTACATTGTTGATACAGTTGGGAGTACTTAACATTTGGAAAACATCACTTTCGCACAAAGAAATCTACTTCTCTAAGACCGCGAAACGGTGAACAGAGAATGTATGAGTTTCTCAAGATTGGTAACAGACAGAAACAAGAGAAAGTACACAGTGATTCCTCTAGCTAGAGAAGTTACAGAGGTTTACACAGAGAATTCCTAGTATAAGTACAAGAAAATAAGAGAGACTTAAAAAACTGGTAAAACCTACATTGTTGACTGAGTTGAGAGTACTTAGCACTGTGAAAACATCACTTTCGCCGAAAGAAATCTACTTCTCTAAGACCGGGAAACAGTGAACAGAGAATGTATGAGTTTCTCAAGATTGGTAACAGATAGAAACAAGAGAAAGTACACAATGATTCATCTACCTAGGGAAGTTATAGAGGTTTACACAGAGAATTCCCAGTATAAGTACAAGTAAATAAGAGAGACTCAGAAAACGGGTAAAACCTATATTGTTGATAGAGTTGGGAGTACTTAGCATTGTGAAAACATCACTTTCGCACAAAGAAATCTACTTCTCTAATACCGCGAAACAGTGAAAAGATAATGTATGACTTTCTCAAGATTGGTAACAGATAGAAACAAGAGAAAGTACACAGCGATTCATCTACCTGAAAAGTTACAAAGGTTTACACAGAGAATTCCAATTATAAGTATAAGAAAATAAGAGAGACTTAGAAAACTGGTAAAACCTACATTGTTGATAGAGTTAGGAGTACTTAGCACTGTGAAAACAGCACTTTCGCAGAAAGAAATCTACTTCTCTAGGACTGGGAAACAGTGAACAGAGAATGTATCAGTTTCTCAAGATTGGTAACAGATAGCAACAAGAGAAAGTACACAGTGATTCATCTACCTAGAGAAGTTACAGAGGTTTACCCAGAGAATTCCAAGTATAAGTACAACAAAATAAGAGACACTTTGAAAACTGGTAAAACCTACATTGTTGATAGAGTTGGGAGTACTTAGCACTGTGAAAACAGCACTTTCGCACAAAGAAATCTACTTCTCTAAGACCGCGAAACAGTGAACAGAGAAGGTATGAGTTTCTCAAGATTGGTAACAGATAGAAACAAGAGAAGGTACACATTGATTCATCTACCTAGAGAAGTTACAGAGGTTTATACAGAGAATTCCAAGTATAAGTACAAGAAAATAAGAGAGACTTAGAAAACTGGTAAAACCTACATTATTGATAGAGTTGGGAGTACTTAGCACTGTGAAAACAGCACTTTCGCACAAAGAAATCTACTTCTCTAATACCGCGAAACAGTGAAAAGATAATGTATGACTTTCTCAAGATTGGTAACAGATAGAAACAAGAGAAAGTACACAGCGATTCATCTACCTGAAAAGTTACAAAGGTTTACACAGAGAATTCCAATTTTAAGTATAAGAAAATAAGAGAGACTTAGAAAACTGGTAAAACCTACATTGTTGATAGAGTTAGGAGTACTTAGCACTGTGAAAACAGCACTTTCGCAGAAAGAAATCTACTTCTCTAGGACTGGGAAACAGTGAACAGAGAATGTATCAGATTCTCAAGATTGGTAACAGATAGCAACAAGAGAAAGTACACAGTGATTCATCTACCTAGAGAAGTTACAGAGGTTTACCCAGAGAATTCCAAGTATAAGTACAAGTAAATAAGAGAGACTTAGAAAACTGGTAAAACCTACATTGTTGATAGAGTTGGGAGTACTTAGCATTTTGAAAACATCACTTTCGCACAAAGAAATCTACTTCTCTAAGACCGCGAAACAGTGAACAGAGAAGGTATGAGTTTCTCAAGATTGGTAACAGATAGAAACAAGAGAAGGTACACATTGATTCATCTACCTAGAGAAGTTACAGAGGTTTATACAGAGAATTCCAAGTATAAGTACAAGAAAATAAGAGAGACTTAGAAAACTGGTAAAACCTACATTGTTGATAGAGTTGGGAGTACTTAGCACTGTGAAAACAGCACTTTCGCACAAGGAAATCTACTTCTCTAAGACCGCGAAACAATGAACAGAGAATGTATGACTTCCTCAAGATTGGCAAAAGAAACAAGAAAAATTACATAATGATTCATCGACCTTGAGAAGTTATAGTGGTTTACACAGAGAATTCCCAGTATAAGTACAAGTAAATAAGAAAGACTTAGAAAACCGGTAAAACCTACATTGTTGATAGAGTTGGGAGTACTTAGCATTGTGAAAACATCACTTTCGCACAAAGAAATCTACTTCTCTAATACTGCGAAACAGTGAAAAGAGAATGTATGAGTCTCTCAAGATTGGTAACAGATAGAAACAAGAGAAAGTACACAGTGATTCATCTACCTGGAGAAGTTACAGAGGTTTACACACAGAATTCCAAGTATAAGTACAAAAAAATAAGAGAGACTTAGAAAACTGGTAAAACCTACATTGTTGATAGAGTTCGGAGTACTTGGCACTGTGAAAACAGCACTTTCGCAGAAAGAAATCTACTTCTCTAAGACCGGGAAACAGTGAACAGAGAATGTATGACTTTCTCAAGATTGGTAACAGATAGAAACAAGAGAAAGTACACAGTGATTCATGTACCTGGAGAAGTTACAGAGGTTTACATAGAGAATTCCAAGTATAAGTACAAGAAAATAAGAGAGACTTAGAAAACTCGTAAAACCTACATTGTTGATAGAGTTAGGAGTACTTAGCACTGTGAAAACAGCACTTTCGCAGAAAGAAATCTATTTCTCTAAGACTGGGAAACAGTGAACAGAGAATGTATCAGTTTCTCAAGATTGGTAACAGATAGAAACAAAAAAAAGTACACAGTGATTCATCTACCTAGAGAAGCTACAGAGGTTTACACAGACAATTCCCAGTATAAGTACAAGTAAATAAGAGAGACTTAGAAAACTGGTAAAACCTACATTGTTGATAGAGTTGGTTGTACTTAGCATTTTGAAAACATCACTTTCGCACAAAAAAATATACTTCTCTAAGACCGCGAAACTGTGAACAGAGAATGTATGAGTTTCTCAAGATTGGGAACAGATAGAAACAAGAGAAAGTACACATTGATTCATCTACCTAGTGAAGTTACAGAGGTTTATACAAGGAATTCCCAGTATAAGTACAAGAAAATAAAAGAGACTTAGAAAACTGGTAAAACCTACATTGTTGATAGAGTTGGGAGTACTTAGCACTGTGAAAACAGCACTTTCACAGAAAGAAATCTACTTCTCTAAGACCGGGAAACAGTGAAAAGGGAATGTGTGACTTTCTCAAGATTGGTAACAGATAGAAACAAGAGAAAGTACCCAGGGATTCATCTTCCTAGAGAAGTTACAGTGGTTGACACAGAGAATTCCCAGTATAAGTACAAGTAAATAAAAGAGACTTAGAAAACTGGTAAAACCTACATTGTTGATAGAGTTGGGAGTACGTAGCACTGTGAAAACAGCACTTTCACAGAAAGAAATCTACTTGTCTAAGAACGGGAAACAGTGAAAAGAGAATGTATGAGTATCTGATGTATGGTAACAGATAGAAACAAGAGAAAGTACACAGTGATTCATCTACCTAGAGAAATTACAGAGGTTTACACAGAGAATTCCAAGTATAAGTACAAGAAAGTAAGAGAGACTTAGAAAACTGGTAAAACCTACATTGTTGATAGAGTTGGGAGTACTTAGCACTGTGAAAACAGCACTTTCGCAGAGAGAAATCTAGTTGTCTAAGACCGGGAAACAGTGAACAGAGAATGTATGAGTTTCTCAAGATTGGTAACACATAGAAACAAGAGAAAGTACACAATGATTCATCAACCTAGAGAAGTTACAGAGGTTTACACAGAGAATTCCCAGTATAAGTACAAGTATGTAAAAGAGACTTAGAAAACTGATAAAACCTACATTGTTGATAGAGTTAGGAGTACTTAGCACTGTGAAAACAGCACTTTCGCAGAAAGAAATCTACTTCTCTAAGACTGGGAAACAGTGAACAGAGAATGCATCAGTTTCTCAAGATTGGTAACAGATAGAAATAACGGAAAGTACACAGTGATTCATGCACCTAGAGAAGTTACAGAGGTTTACACAGAGAATTCCCAGTATAAGTACAAGTAAATAAGAGAGACTTAGAAAACTGGTAAAACCTACATTGTTAATAGAGTTGGGAGTACTTAGCATTGTGAAAACATCACTTTCGCACAAAGAAATCTACTTCTCTAATACCGCGAAACAGTGAAAAGAGAAGGTATGAGTTTCTCAAGATTGGTAACACATAGAAACAAGAGAAAGTACACAGTGATTCATCTACCTAGAGAAGTTATAGACGTTTCCACAGACAATTCCCAGTATAAGTACAAGTAAAGAAGAGAGACTTAGAAAACTGGTAAAACCTACAATGTTGATAGAGTTGGTAGTACTTATCACTGTGAATACAGCACTTTCGCAGAAAGAATCTACTTCTCGAAGACCGCGAAACAGTGAACAGAGAATTTATGACTTTCTCAAGATTGGTAACAGATAGAAACAAGAGAAAGAACACAGTGATTCATCTACCTGGAGAAGTTACAGAGGTTTACACAGAGAATTCCAAGTATAAGTGCAAGAAAATAAGAGAGACTTAAAAAACTGTTAAAACCTACATTATTGATAGAGTTGGGAGTACTTAGCACTGTGAAAACAGCACTTTCGGAGAGAAAAATCTACTTGTCTAAGACCGGGAAACAGTGAACAGAGAATGTATGAGTTTCTGAACATTGGTAACAGATAGAAACAAGAGAAAGTAAACACTGATTCATCTAGCTAGAGAAGTTACCCTAACCCTAACCCTAACCCTAACGCTAACCCTAACCCTAACCCTAACCCTAACCCTAACCCTAACCCTAACCCTAACCGTTACCCTAACCCTAACCCTAACCCTAACCCTAACCCTACCCCTACCCCTACCCCTACGCCTACCCCTACCCTTACCCCTACCCCTACACAGGGAATTTCAAGTATAAGTACAAGAAAATAAGAGAGACTTAGAAAGCTAGGTAAAACCTACATTGTTCATAGAGTTGGGAGTACTTAGCACTGTGAAAACAGCACTTTCCCAGAAAGAAATCTACTTCTCTACGACCGGGAAACAGTGAACAGAGAATGTAAGAGTTTCTCAAAATTGATAACAGGTAGAAACAAGAGAAAGTACACAGTGATTCCTCTAGCTAGAGAAGTTACAGAGGTTTACACAGAGAACTCCCAGTATAAGTACAAGTAAATAAGAGAGACTTAGAAAACGGGTAAAACCTACATTGTTGATAGAGTTGGGAGTACTTAGCATTGTGAAAACATCACTTTCGCACAAAGAAATCTACTTCTCTAATACCGCGAAACAGTGAAAATATAAAGTATGACTTTCTCAAGATTGGTAACAGATACAAACAAGAGAAAGTACACAGCGATTCATCTACCTGAAGAAGTTACAAAGGTTTACACAGAGAATTCCAAGTATAAGTATAAGAAAATAAGAGAGACTTAGGAAACTGGTAAAACCTACAATGTTGATAGAGTTAGGAGTACTTAGCACTGTGAAAACAGCACTTTCGCAGAAAGAAATTTATTTCTCTGAGACTGGGAAAGAGTGAACAGAGAATGTATCAGTTTCTCAAGATTGGTAACAGATAGAAACAAGACAAAGTACACAGTGATTCATCTACCTAGAGAAGTTACAGAGCTTTACACAGAGAATTCCCTGTATAAGTACAATTAAATAAGAGAGACTTAGAAAACTGGTAAAACCTAAATTGTTGATAGAGTTGGGAGTACTTAGCATTGTGAAAACATAACTTTCGCACAAAGACATCTACTTATCTAAGACCGCGAAACGGTGAAAAGAGAATGCATGAGTTTCTGAAGATTGGTAACAGATAGAAACAATAGAAAGTACACATAGATTCATCTACCTAGAGAAGTTACAGAGGTTTATACAAAGAATTCCAAGTATAAGTACAAGAAAATAAGAGAGACTTAGAAAACTGGTAAAACCTACATTGTTGATAGAGCTGGGAGTACTTAGCACTGTGAAAACAGCACTTTCGCAGAAAGAAATCCACTTCTCTCAGACGGGGAAACAGGGAACAGAGAATGTATGGTTTTCTCAATATTGGTAACAGATAGACACAAGAGAAAGTACACAGTGATTCATCTACCTAGAGAAGTTACAGAGGTTTACACAGAGAATTCCAAGTATAAGTACAAGAAAATAAGAGAGACTTAGAAAACTGGTAAAACCTACATGGTTGATCGAGTTGGGAGTACTTAGCACCGTGAAAATAGCACTTTCTCAGAGAGAAATCTACTTGTCTAAGACCGGGAAACAGTAAACAGAGAACGTATGAGTTTCTCAAGATTGGTAACTGTTTTAGTCAGCTAGGGCTGCTCTAACAGAAATACCACAGAGTGGATGGCTTTAACAAAGAAAGATTTATTCTTACACAGTCCGGTAGGTTGCGAGTCCATATTCAGGGTGTCTGCTCCAGGGAAAGACTTTCCCCTTGACGGCCCTGGAGGAAAGTCCAGTATTGCATCAGTCATTGTCCAGGGAGCGTCCTCACACAAGAACCTCTGGTCTGAAGGACGTGCTCTGCTCCCGGTGCTGCTTGCTTGATGGTAGCGAGGTTCTCAAATTGTCCTTGGTTCTTTTTCCTTTTATTCCTTGCAAGCTAAAAGCATTAAGGGTGGGGCAAGCCATACTCCAGGGAAACTTCCCCCATAGCAGGAATTCACAGCCCCACCCTAATCCTTTAACATACAGGTTAGCAAAACCACACAATGGAGGACAGTCCCAAGATACTGGGAACCATATCCCAGCCACGTGGCTGCACACATTTTTGGGGGGACACAATTCAAACCATGACATCCCACCCTTTGACAACCCAAAAATCACATCACAAAACATTTAACACGTTCATCTCACCATAGCAAAATTATGTCCATCCATATAACAGAAGTCTTAAATCAGCTCCAAGTCCAAAATACAAAAACTCTTCTACATCTGTGAAACTTAGAAGGCATTAACAGGCAACAGACAAGTCAACAGAACACATTACATTAGCCCTCAAAGCTTTGGAAATACTCTTACATTTTCTGAGACATTCTACACAACAGCAATGCTCTCCAGACTCTAGGTATCGGCCACACTCTCAGGTTTCTGAGTGGAGACCTCCAGCCCCGTGCTACAACTTTGCCTTCAAGGCCCACTTGGACAGAAACTCTGTCCCATTGGCTTTAGGAGCACCCTAAGCCCAACTGAGTGGCAATTCCACCCTTACGAACACAGCACGCCATGGTTCCACCCTTTCAAACCCCTAAGGTCATGGCCATACCTCTTGAGACTGAGGCAGCTCAGCTTCTCACGCTATTTGCCTCTTCAGCTTCAGCTTCCTATGGCCGCATGGCCCGGCCTCAGGCCCACATCTGCCCTGCCGGGCAAGTGTTCCAAAGCTCTGTAGCTCCACTGGTTTAAGTGCCCGGAGGCACCCCACTCTTGCTGGAAAGCGTCCTGCCCAAAGGCACTCAACTCTCTCACTCCGTGGGTCAGCAAGGCCAGCTCACCGATTCAAGTGCCCAGAGGCACCCCGTTCCGCGAGGAAAACTCTGCGCAGGCACTGACCTCTCTCGCTCCACGGGTCGGCTCCAGCGCTGCCTCTGGTTCTGCTGCTGCCGCTGCCGCTGCTGCCGCTACCGCTGCTGCCGGTCCTCTGTTGTTTCTCACCATCTGTGCCTTCTTCGTTCCTTCTGAATCTTCTATCCATTCGCAGTTTCAAAGTGGCTTCCACATTTTAGGTATTTGCTAGAGCAGCACCCCACTCCTGGTACCAATTCTGTTTTAGTCAGCTAGGGCTGCTCTAACAGAAATACCACAGAGTGGATGGCTTTAACAAAGAAAGATTTATTCTTACACAGTCCGGTAGGTTGCGAGTCCATATTCAGGGTGTCTGCTCCAGGGAAAGACTTTCCCCTTGACGGCCCTGGAGGAAAGTCCAGTATTGCATCAGTCATTGTCCAGGGAGCGTCCTCACACAAGAACCTCTGGTCTGAAGGACGTGCTCTGCTCCCGGTGCTGCTTGCTTGATGGTAGCGAGGTTCTCAAATTGTCCTTGGTTCTTTTTCCTTTTATTCCTTGCAAGCTAAAAGCATTAAGGGTGGGGCAAGCCATACTCCAGGGAAACTTCCCCCATAGCAGGAATTCACAGCCCCACCCTAATCCTTTAACATACAGGTTAGCAAAACCACACAATGGAGGACAGTCCCAAGATACTGGGAACCATATCCCAGCCACGTGGCTGCACACATTTTTGGGGGGACACAATTCAAACCATGACAGTAACAGATAGAAACAAGAGAAAGTACACAGTGATTCATCTACCTAGAGAAGTTACAGACGTTTACACAGAGAATTCCCAGCATAAATACAAGTAAATAAGAGAGACTTAGAAAAGTGGTAAAACCTACATTGTTGATAGAGTTGGGAGTACTTAGCACTGTGAATACAGCACTTTCGCACAAAGAAATCTACTTCTCTAATACCGCGAAACAGTGAAAAGAGAATGTATGAGTTTCTAAAGATTGGTAACACATAGAAACAAGAGAAAGTACACAGTGATTCATCTACCTAGAGAAGCTACAGAAGTTTACACAGACAATTCCCAGTATAAGTACAAGAAAATAAGAGAGACTTAGAAAAGTGGTAAAACCTACATTGTTGATAGAGTTGGGAGTACTTAGCAATGTGAAAAAAGCACTTTCGCACAAAGAAATCTACTTCTCGAAGACCGCGAAACAGTGAACAGACAATGTATGAGTTTCTCAAGATTGGTAAGAGATAGAAACAAGAGAAAGTACACAGTGATTCATCTACCTGGAGAAGTTACAGAGGTTTACACAGAGAATTCCAAGTATAAGTACAAGAAAATAAGAGAGACTTAGATAACTGGTAAAACCGACATTGTTGATAGAGTTGGGAGTACTTAGCACTGTGAAAACAGCACTTTCGCAGAGAGAAATACACTTGTCTAAGACCGGGAAGCAGTGAACAGAGAATGTATGAGTTTCTCAAGATTGATAACAGATAGAAACAAGAGAAAGTACAAAATGATTCATCTACCTAGAGAAGTTATAGTGGTTTACACAGAGAATTCTCAGTATAAGTACAAGTAAATAAGAGAGACTTAGAAAACTGGTGAAACTTACATTGTTGATAGAGTTGGGAGAACTTAGCATTCAGAAAACATCAATTTCGCACAAAGAAATCTACTTCTCTAATACCGCGAAACAGTGAAAAGAGAAGGTATGAGTTTCTCAAGATTGGTAACACATAGAAACAAGAGAAAGTACACAGTGATTCATCTACCTAGAGAAGTTATAGACGTTTCCACAGACAATTCCCAGTATAAGTACAAGTAAATAAGAAAGACTTAGAAAACTGGTAAAACCTACATTGTTGATAGAGTTGGGAGTACTTAGCATTTTGAAAACATCACTTTCGCACAAAGAAATCTACTTCTCTAAGACCGCGAAACAGTGAACAGAGAATGTATGAGTTTCTGAAGATTGGTAACAGATAGAAAGAAGAGAAAGTTAACACTGATTCATCTAGCTAGAGAAGTTACCCTAACCCTAACCCTAACCCTAACCCTAACCCTAACCCTAACCCTAACCCTAACCCTAACCCTAACCCTAACCCTAACCCTAACCCTAACCCTAACCCTAACCCTAACCCTAACCCTAACCCTAACCCTAACCCTAACCCTAACCCTAACCGTAACCCTAACCCTAATCCTAACCCTAACCCTAACCCTAACCCTAACCCTAACCCTACCCCTACCCCTACCCCCACCCGTACCCCTACCCCTACCCCTACCCCTACCCCTACCCTTACCCCTACCCCTACACAGGGAATTTCAAGTATAAGTACAAGAAAATAAGAGAGACTTAGAAAGCTAGGTAAAACCTACATTGTTGATAGAGTTGGGAGTACTTAGCACTGTGAAAACAGCACTTTCCCAGAAAGAAATCTACTTCTCTACGACCGGGAAACAGTGAACAGAGAATGTAAGACTTTCTCAAGATTGATAACAGGTAGAAACAAGAGAAAGTACACAGTGATTCCTCTAGCTAGAGAAGTTACAGAGGTTTACACAGAGAATTCCTAGTATAAGTACAAGAAAATAAGAGAGACTTAAAAAACTGGTAAAACCTACATTGTTGACTGAGTTGAGAGTACTTAGCACTGTGAAAACATCACTTTCGCCGAAAGAAATCTACTTCTCTAAGACCGGGAAACAGTGAACAGAGAATGTATGAGTTTCTCAAGATTGGTAACAGATAGAAACAAGAGAAAGTACACAATGATTCATCTACCTAGGGAAGTTATAGAGGTTTACACAGAGAATTCCCAGTATAAGTACAAGTAAATAAGAGAGACTTAGAAAACGGGTAAAACCTACATTGTTGATAGAGTTGGGAGTACTTAGCATTGTGAAAACATCACTTTCGCAGAAAGAAATCTACTTCTCTAATACCGCGAAACAGTGAAAAGATAATGTATGACTTTCTCAAGATTGGTAACAGATAGAAACAAGAGAAAGTACACAGCGATTCATCTACCTGAAAAGTTACAAAGGTTTACACAGAGAATTTCAATTATAAGTATAAGAAAATAAGAGAGACTTAGAAAACTGGTAAAACCTACATTGTTGATAGAGTTAGGAGTCCTTAGCACTGTGAAAACAGCACTTTCGCAGAGAGAAATCTACTTGTCTAAGACCGAGAAATAGTGAACAGAGAATGTACGAGTTTCTCAAGATTGGTAACAGATAGAAACAAGAGAAAGTACACAATGATTCATCTACCTAGAGAAGTTACAGAGGTTTACACAGAGAATTCCCAGTATAAGTACAAGTAAATAAGAGAGACTTAGAAAACTGGTAAAACCTACATTGTTGATAGAGTTGGGAGTACTTAGCACTGTGAATACAGCACTTTCGCACAAAGAAATCTACTTCTCTAATACCGCGAAACAGTGAAAAGAGAATGTATGAGTTTCTAAAGATTGGTAACACATAGAAACAAGAGAAAGTACACAGTGATTCATCTACCTAGAGACGTTACAGAGGTTTACACAGAGAATTCCAGGTATAAGTACAAGAAAATAAGAGAGACTTAGAAAAGTGGTAAAACCTACATTGTTGATAGAGTTGGGAGTACTTAGCAATGTGAAAAAAGCAGTTTCGCACAAAGAAATCTACTTCTCGAAGACCGCGAAACAGTGAACAGACAATGTATGAGTTTCTCAAGATTGGTAAGAGATAGAAACAAGAGAAAGTACACAGTGATTCATCTATCTGGAGAAGTTACAGAGGTTTACACAGAGAATTCCAAGTAAAAGTACAAGAAAATAAGAGAGACTTAGATAACTGGTAAAACCGACATTGTTGATAGAGTTGGGAGTACTTAGCACTGTGAAAACAGCACTTTCGCAGAGAGAAATATACCTGTCTAAGACCGGGAAACAGTGAACAGAGAATGTATGAGTTTCTCAAGATTGATAACAGATAGAAACAAGAGAAAGTACAAAATGATTCATCTACCTAGAGAAGTTATAGTGGTTTACACAGAGAATTCTCAGTATAAGTACAAGTAAATAAGAGAGACTTAGAAAACTGGTGAAACTTACATTGTTGATAGAGTTGGGAGAACTTAGCATTCAGAAAACATCAATTTCGCACAAAGAAATCTACTTCTCTAATACCGCGAAACAGTGAAAAGAGAAGGTATGAGTTTCTCAAAATTGGTAACACATAGAAACAAGAGAAAGTACACAGTGATTCATCTACCTAGAGAAGTTATAGACGTTTCCACAGACAATTCCCAGTATAAGTACAAGTAAATAAGAAAGACTTAGAAAACTGGTAAAACCTACATTGTTGATAGAGTTGGGAGTACTTAGCATTTTGAAAACATCACTTTCGCACAAAGAAATCTACTTCTCTAAGACCGCGAAACAGTGAACAGAGAATGTATGAGTTTCTGAAGATTGGTAACAGATAGAAAGAAGAGAAAGTAAACACTGATTCATCTAGCTAGAGAAGTTACCCTAACCCTAACCCTAACCCTAACCCTAACCCTAACCCTAACCCTAACCCTAACCCTAACCCTAACCCTAACCCTAACACTAACCCTAACCCTAACCCTAACCGTAACCCTAACCCTAATCCTAACCCTAACCCTAACCCTAACCCTAACCCTATCCCTACCCCTACCCCTACCAATACCCTTACCCCTACCCCTACACAGGGAATTTCAAGTATAAGTACAAGAAAATAAGAGAGACTTAGAAAGCTAGGTAAAACCTACATTGTTCATAGAGTTGGGAGTACTTAGCACTGTGAAAACAGCACTTTCCCAGAAAGAAATCTAATTCTCTACGACCGGGAAACAGTGAACAGAGAATGTAAGAGTTTCTCAAGATTGATAACAGGTAGAAACAAGAGAAAGTACACAGTGATTCCTCTAGCTAGAGAAGTTACACAGGTTTACACAGAGAACTCCCAGTATAAGTACAAGTAAATAAGAGAGACTTAGAAAACGGGTAAAACCTACATTGTTGATAGAGTTGGGAGTACTTAGCATTGTGAAAACATCACTTTCGCACAAAGAAATCTACTTCTCTAATACCGCGAAACAGTGAAAAGATAAAGTATGACTTTCTCAAGATTGGTAACAGATAGAAACAAGAGAAAGTACACAGCGATTCATCTACCTGAAGAAGTTACAAAGGTTTACACAGAGAATTCCAAGTATAAGTATAAGAAAATAAGAGAGACTTAGGAAACTGGTAAAACCTACAATGTTGATAGAGTTAGGAGTACTTAGCACTGTGAAAACAGCACTTTCGCAGAAAGAAATTTATTTCTCTAAGACTGGGAAAGAGTGAACAGAGAATGTATCAGTTTCTCAAGATTGGTAACAGATAGAAACAAGAGAAAGTACAAAGTGATTCATCTACCTAGAGAAGTTACAGAGCTTTACACAGAGAATTCCCAGTATAAGTACAAGTAAATAAGAGAGACTTAGAAAACTGGCAAAACCTAAATTGTTGATAGAGTTGGGAGTACTTAGCATTGTGAAAACATAACTTTCGCACAAAGACATCTACTTATCTAAGACCGCGAAACGGTGAACAGAGAATGCATGAGTTTCTCAAGATTGGTAACAGATAGAAACAAGAGAAAGTACACATAGATTCATCTACCTAGAGAATTTACAGAGGTTTATACAAAGAATTCCAAGTATAAGTACAAGAAAATAAGAGAGACTTAGAAAACTGGTTAAACCTACATTGTTGATAGAGCTGGGAGTACTTAGCACTGTGAAAACAGCACTTTCGCAGAAAGAAATCCACTTCTCTCAGACGGGGAAACAGGGAACAGAGAATGTATGGTTTTCTCAATATTGGTAACAGATAGACACAAGAGAAAGTACACAATGATTCATCTACCCAGAGAAGTTACAGAGGTTTACACAGAGAATTCCAAGTATAAGTACAAGAAAATAAGAGAGTTAGAAAACTGATATAACCTACATTGTTGATAGAGTTGGGAGTACTAAGAACTGTGAAAACAGCACTTTCGCAGAGCGAAATCTACTTCTTTAAGACCGGGAAACAGTGAACAGAGAATGTATGAGTTTCTCAAGATTGGTAACACATAGAAACAAGAGAAAGTACACATTGATTCAGCTACCTAGAGAAGTTACAGAGGTTTATACAAAGAATTCCAAGTATAAGTTCAAGGTAATAAGAGAGTTAGAAAACTGATAAAACCTACATTGTTGATAGAGCTTGGAGTACTTAGCACTGTGAAAACAGCACTTTCGCAGAAAGAAATCTACTTGTCTAAGACCGGGAAACAGTGAAAAGAGAATGGATGAGTTTCTCAAGATTGGTAACACATAGAAACAAGAGAAAGTACACAGTGATTCATCTACCTAGAGAAGTTACAGAGGTTTACACAGACAATTCCCAGTATAAGTGCAAGTAAAGAAGAGAGATTTAGAAAACTGGTAAAACCTACATTGTTGATACAGTTGGGAGTACTTAGCATTTTGAAAACATCACTTTCGCAGAAAGACATCTACTTATCTAAGACCGCGAAACGGTGAACAGAGAATGTATGAGTTTCTCAAGTTTGGTAGCAGATAGAAACAAGAGAAAGTACACATTGATTCATCTACCTAGTGAAGTTACAGAGGTTTATACAAGGAATTCCAAGTATAAGTACAAGAAAATAAGAGAGACTTAGAAAACTGGTAAAACCTACATTGTTGATAGAGTTGGGAGTACTTAGCATTGTGAAAACATCACTTTCGCACAAAGAAATCTACTTCTCTAATACCGCGAAACAGTGAAAAGAGAAGGTATGAGTTTCTCAAGATTGGTAACACATGGAAACAAGACAAAGTACACAGTGATTCATCTTCCTAAAGAAGTTACAGAGGTTGACACAGAGAATTCCCAGTATAAGTACAAGTAAATAAGAGAGACTTAGAAAACTGGTAAAACCTACATTGTTGATAGAGTTGGGAGTACTTAGCACTGTGAAAACAGCACTTTCGCAGAGCGAAATCTACTTCTGTAATACCGGGAAACAGTGAAAAGAGAAGGTATGAGTTTCTCAAGATTGGTAACACATAGAAACAAGAGAAAGTCCACAGTGATTCATCTTCCTAGAGAAGTTACAGAGGTTTACACAGAGAATTCCAAGTATAAGTGCAAGAAAATAAGAGAGACTCAAAAAACTGGTAAAACCTACATTGTTGATAGAGTTGGGAGTACTTAGCACTGTGAAATCAGCACTTTCGGGGAGAGAAATCTACGTGTCTAAGACCGGGAAACAGTGAACAGAGAATGTATGAGTTTCTGAAAATTGGTAACAGATAAAACAAGAGAAAGTAAACACTGATTCATCTAGCTAGAGAAGTTACCCTAACCCTAACCCTAACCCTAACCCTAACCCTAACCCTAACCCTAACCCTAACCCTAACCCTAACCCTAACCCTAACCCTAACCCTAACCCTAACCCTAACCCTAAACCTAACCGTTACCTTAACCCTAACCCTAACCCTAACCCTAACCCTAACCCTACCCCTACCCCTGCCCCTACCCCTACCCCTACCCCTACCCTTACCCCTAGCCCTACACAGGGAATTTCAAGTATAAGCACAAGAAAATAAGAGAGACTTAGAAAGCTAGGTAAAACCTACATTGTTGATAGAGTTGGGAGTACTTAGCACTGTGAAAACAGCACTTTCCCAGAAAGAAATCTACTTCTCTACGACCGGGAAACAGTGAATAGAGAATGTAAGAGTTTCTCAAGATTGATAACAGGTAGAAACAAGAGAAAGTACACAGTGATTCCTCTAGCTAGAGAAGTTACACAGGTTTACACAGAGAATTCCTAGTATAAGTACAAAAAAAATAAGAGAGACTTAGAAAACTGGTAAAACCTACATTGTTGATAGAGCAGGGAGTACTTAGCACTGTGAAAACAGCACTTTCGCAGAGAGAAATCTAGTTGTCTAAGACCGGGAAACATTGAACAGAGAATGTATGAGTTTCTCAAGATTGGTAACAGATAGAAACAAGAGAAAGTACACAATGATTCATCTACCTAGAGAAGTTATAGAGGTGTACACAGAGAATTCCCAGTATAAGTACAAATAAATAAGAGAGACTTAGAAAACTGGTAAAACCTACATTGTTGATAGAGTTGGGAGTACTTAGCATTGTGAAAACATCACTTTCGCACAAAGAAATCTACTTCTCTAATACCGCGAAACAGTGAAAAGAGAAGGTATGAGTTTCTCAAGATTGGTAACACATGGAAACAAGACAAAGTACACAGTGATTCATCTTCCTAAAGAAGTTACAGAGGTTGACACAGAGAATTCCCAGTATAAGTACAAGTAAATAAGAGAGACTTAGAAAACTGGTAAAACCTACATTGTTGATAGAGTTGGGAGTACTTAGCACTGTGAAAACAGCACTTTCGCAGAGCGAAATCTACTTCTGTAAGACCGGGAAACAGTGAACAGAGAATGTATGAGTTTCTCAAGATTGGTAACACATAGAAACAAGAGAAAGTACACATTGATTTACTTACCTAGAGCAGTTACAGAGGTTTATACAAAGAATTCCAAGTATAAGTACAAGAAAATAAGAGAGTTAGAAAACTGATAAAAATCTACATTGTTTATAGAGCTTGGAGTACTTATCACTGTGAAAACAGCACTTTCGCAGAAAGAAATCTACTTCTCTAAGACAGGGAAACAGTGAACAGAGAATGTATGAGTTTCCCAAGATTGGTAACAGATAGAAACAAGAGAAAGTACACAATGATTCATCTACCTAGAGAAGTTACAGTGGTTTACACAGAGAATTCCAGGTATAAGTACAAGAAAATAAGAGAGACCTAGAAAAGTGGTAAAACCTACATTGTTGATAGAGTCGGGAGTACTTAGCACTGTGAAAACAGCACTTTCGCACAAAGAAATCTACTTCTCTAGGACCGCGAAACAGTGAACGGACAATGTATGAGTTTCTCAAGATTGGTAACAGATAGAAACAACAGAAAGTACCCAGTGACTCAAATACCTGGAGAAGTTACAGAGGTTTTACAGAGAATTCCAAGTATAAGTGCAAGAAAATAAGAGAGACTTAGATAACTGGTAAAACCTACATTGTTGATAGAGTTGGGAGTACTTAGCACTGTGAAAACAGCACATTCGCAGAGAGAAATATACTTGTCTAAGACCGGGAAACAGTGAACAGAGAATGTATGAGTTTCTCAAGATTGGTAACAGACAGAAACAAGAGAAAGTACACAATGATTCATCTACCTGGACAAGTTATAGTGGTTTACACAGAGAATTCTCAGTATAAGTACAAGTAAATAAGAGAGACTTAGAAAAGTGGTGAAACTTACATTGTTGATAGAGTTGGGAGTACTTAGCATTGAGAAAACAGCACTTTCGCACAAAGAAATCTACTTCTCTAATACCGCGAAACAGTGAAAAGAGAAGGTATGAGTTTCTAAAGATTGGTAACACATAGAAACAAGAGAAAGTACACAGTGATTCATCTACCTAGAGACGTTACAGAGGTTTACACACAGAATTCCAGGTATAAGTACAAGAAAATAAGAGAGACCTAGAAAAGTGGTAAAACCTACATTGTTGATAGAGTTGGGAGTACTTAGCACTGTGAAAACAGCACTTTCGCACAAAGAAATCTACATCTCTAAGACCGCGAAACAATGAACAGACAATGTATGAGTTTCTCAAGATTGGTAACACATAGAAACAAGAGAAAGTACACAGTGATTCATCTACCTAGAGACGTTACAGAGGTTTACACACAGAATTCCAGGTATAAGTACAAGAAAATAAGAGAGACCTAGAAAAGTGGTAAAACCTACATTGTTGATAGAGTTGGGAGTACTTAGCACTGTGAAAACAGCACTTTCGCAGAAAGAAATCTACTTCTCTAAGACCAAGAAACAGTGAACAGAGAATGTATGACTTTCTCAAGATTGGTAACAGATAGAAACAAGAGAAAGAACACAGTGAGTCATCTACCTGGAGAAGTTACAGAGGTTTACACAGAGAATTCCAAGTATAAGTGCAAGAAAATAAGAGAGACTTAGAAAACTGGTAAAACCTACATTATTGATAGATTTGGGAGTGCTTAGCACTGTGAAAACAGCACTTTCGTAGAGAGAAATCTACTTGTCTAAGACCGGGAAACAGTGAACAGAGAATGTATGAGTTTCTGAAGATTGGTAACAGATAGAAAGAAGAGAAAGTAAACACTGATTCATCTAGCTAGAGAAGTTACCCTAACCCTAACCCTAACCCTAACCCTAACCCTAACCCTAACCCTAACCCTAACCCTAACCCTAACCCTAACCCTAACCCTAACCCTAATCCTAACCCTAACCGTAAACCTAATGCTAACCCTAACCCAAACCCTAACCCTAACACTAACCTTAACCCTACCCCTACCCCTACCCTTACCCCTACCCCTACACAGGGAATTTCAAGTATAAGTACAAGAAAATAAAAGAGACTTAGAAAGCTAGGAAAATCCTACATTGTTGATAGAGTTGGGAGTACTTAGCACTGTGAAAACAGCACTTTCCCAGATAGAAATCTACTTCTCTACGACCGGGAAACAGTGAACAGAGAATGTAAGACTTTCTCAAGATTGATAACAGGTAGAAACAAGAGAAAGTACACAGTGATTCCTCTAGCTAGAGAAGTTCCAGAGGTTTACACAGAGAATTCCTAGTATAAGTACAAGAAAATAAGAGAGACTTAAAAAACTGGTAAAACCTACATTGTTGACTGAGTTGAGAGTACTTAGCACTGTGAAAACATCACTTTCCCCGAAAGAAATCTACTTCTCTAAGACCGGGAAACAGTGAACAGAGAATGTATCAGTTTTTCAAGATTGGTAACAGATAGCAACAAGAGAAAGTACAGAGTGATTCATCTACCTAGAGAAGTTACAGAGGTTTACACAGAGAATTCCAAGTATAAGTACAAGTAAATAAGAGAGACTTAGAATACTGGTAAAACCTACATTGTTGATAGAGTTGGGAGTACTTAGCACTGTGAAAACAGCACTTTCACACAAAGAAATCTACTTCTCTAAGACCTGGAAACAGTGAACAGAGAATGTGTGAGTTTCTCAAGATTGGTAACAGATAGAAACAAGAGAAAGTACACAGTGATTCATCAACCTAGAGAAGTTACAGACGTTTACACAGAGAATTCCCAGTATAAGTACAAGAAGGTAAGAGAGACTTAGAAAGCTGGTAAAACCTACATTGTTGATAGAGCTAGGAGTACTTAGCACTGTGGAAACAGCACTTTCACAGAGAGAAATCTACTTGTCTAAGACCGGGAAACAGTCAACAGAGAATGTACGAGTTTCTCAACATTGATAACAGATAGAAACAAGAGAAAGTACACAGTGATTCATCTACCTGGAGAAGTTACAGAGGTTTACACAGAGAATTCCAAGTATAAGTACAAGAAAATAAGAGAGACCTAGAAAACTGGTAAAACCTACATTGTTGATAGAGTTGGGAGTACTTGGCACTGTGAAAACAGCACTTTCGCAGAAAGAAATCTACTTGTCTAAGACCGGGAAACAGTGAAAAGAGAATGTATGAGTTTCTCAAGATTGGTAACACATAGAAACAAGAGAAAGTACACAGTGATTCATCTACCTAGAGACGTTACAGAGGTTTACTCAGAGAATTCCAAGTATAAGTACAAGAAAATAAGAGAGACTTCGAAAACTGGTAAAACCTACATTGTTGATAGAGTTGGGAGTACTTAGCACTGTGGAAACAGCACTTTCACAGAGAGAAATCTACTTGTCTAAGACCGGGAAACAGTAAACAGAGAACGTATGAGTTTCTCCAGATTGGTAACAGATAGAAACAAGAGAAACTACACAGTGATTCATCTACCTAGAGAAGTTACAGACGTTTACACAGAGAATTCCCAGTATAAGTACAAGAAAATAAGAGAGACTTAGAAAACTGGTAAAACCTACATTGTTGATAGAGTTGGGAGTACTTAGCACTGTGAAAACAGCACTTTCGCAGAGAGAAATATACTTGTCTAAGACCGGGAAACATTGAACAGAGAATGTATGAGTTTCTCAAGATTGGTAACAGACAGAAACAAGAGAAAGTACACAATGATTCATCTACCTAGAGAAGTTATAGTGGTTTACACAGAGAATTCTCAGTATAAGTACAAGTAAATAAGAGAGACTGAGAAAACTGGTGAAACTTACATTGTTGATAGAGTTGGGAGTACTTAGCATTGAGAAAACAGCAGTTTCGCACAAAGAAATCTACTTCTCTAATACCGCGAAACAGGGAAAAGTGAAGGTATGAGTTTCTAAAGATTGGTAACACATAGAAACAAGAGAGAGTACACAGTGATTCATCTACCTAGAGACGTTACAGAGGTTTACACAGAGAATTCCAGGTATAAGTACAAGAAAATAAGAGAGACCTAGAAAAGTGGTAAAACCTACATTGTTGTTAGAGTTGGGAGTACTTAGCACTGTGAAAACAGCACTTTCGCAGAAAGTAATCTACTTCTCTAAGACTGGGAAACAGTGAACAGAGAATGTATCAGTTTCTCAAGATTGGTAACAGATAGCAACATGAGAAAGTACACAGTGATTCATCTACCTAGAGAAGTTACAGAGGTTTACACAGAGAATTCCAAGTATAAGTAGAAGTAAATAAGAGAGACTTAGAATACTGGTAAAACCTACATAGTTGATAGAGTTGGGAGTACTTAGCACTGTGAAAACAGCACTTTCACACAAAGAAATCTACTTCTCTAAGACCTGGAAACAGTGAACAGAGAATGTATGAGTTTCTCAAGATTGGTAACAGATAGAAACAAGAGAAAGTACACAGTGATTCATCAACCTAGAGAAGTTACAGACGTTTACACAGAGAATTCCCAGTATAAGTACAAGAAGGTAAGAGAGACTTAGAAATCTGGTAAAACCTACATTGTTGATAGAGCTAGGAGTACTTAGTACTGTGGAAACAGCACTTTCACAGAGAGAAATCTACTTGTCTAAGACCGGGAAACAGTCAACAGAGAATGTACGAGTTTCTCAACATTGATAACAGATAGAAACAAGAGAAAGTACACAGTGATTCATCTACCTGGAGAACTTACAGAGGTTTACACAGAGAATTCCAAGTATAAGTACAAGAAAATAAGAGAGACTTAGAAAACTGTTTAAACCTACATTGTTGATAGAGTTGGGAGTACTTGGCACTGTGAAAACAGCACTTTGGCAGAAAGAAATCTACTTCTCTAAGACCGGGAAACAGTGAACAGAGAATGTATGACTTTCTCAAGATTGGTAACACATAGAAACAAGAGAAAGTATCCAGTGATTCATCTTCCTAGAGAAGTTACAGTGGTTGACACAGGGAATTCCCAGTATAAGTACAAGTAAATAAAAGAGACTTAGAAAACTGGTAAAACCTACATTGTTGATAGAGTTAGGAGTACTTAGCACTGTGAAAACAGCACTTTCGCAGAAAGAAATCTACTTGTCTAAGACTGGGAAACAGTGAAAAGAGAATGTATGAGTATCTGATGTATGGTAACAGATAGAAACAAGAGAAAGTACACAGTGATTCATCTACCTAGAGAAATTACAGAGGTTTACACATAGAATTCCAAGTATAAGTACAAGAAAGTAAGAGAGACTTAGAAAATTGGTAAAACCTACATTGTTGATAGAGTTGGGAGTACTTAGCACTGTGAAAACAGCACTTTCGCAGAGAGAAATCTAGTTGTCTAAGACCGGGAAACAGTGAACAGAGAATGTATGAGTTTCTCAAGATTGGTAACAGATAGTAACAAGAGAAAGTACACAATGATTCATCTACCTAGAGAAGTTACAGAGGTTTACACAGAGAATTCCCAGTATAAGTACAAGTATATAAAAGAGACTTAGAAAACTGATAAAACCTACATTGTTGATAGATTTAGGAGTACTTAGCACTGTGAAAACAGCACTTTTGCACAAAGAAATCTACTTCTCTAATACCGCGAAACAGTGAAAAGAGAAGGTATGAGTTTCTCAAGATTGGTAACACATAGAAACAAGAGAAAGTACACAGTGATTCATCTACCTAGAGAAGTTATAGACGTTTCCACAGACAATTCCCAGTATAAGTACAAGTAAAGAAGAGAGACTTTGAAAACTGGTAAAACCTACATTGTTGATAGAGTTGGGAGTACTTAGCATTGTGAAAACATCACTTTCGCACAAAGAAATCTACTTCTCTAATACCGCAAAACAGTGAAAAGAGAAGGTATGAGTTTCTCTAGATTGATAACACATAGAAACAAGAGAAAGTACACAGTGATTCATCTACCTAGAAAAGTTATAGACGTTTCCACAGACAATTCCCAGTATAAGTACAAGTAAAGAAGAGAGACTTTGAAAACTGGTAAAACCTACAATGTTGATAGAGTTGGTAGTACTTAGCACTGTGAAAACAGCACTTTCGCAGAAAGAAATCTACTTCTCTAAGACCGCGAAACAGTGAACAGAGAATCTATGACTTTCTCAAGATTGGTAACAGATAGAAACAAGAGAAAGAACACAGTGATTCATCTAAATGGAGAAGTTACAGAGGTTTACACAGAGAATTTCAAGTATAAGTACAAGAAAATAAGAGAGACTTAGAAAACTCGTAAAACCTACATTGTTGATAGAGTTGGGAGTACTTAGCACTGTGAAATCAGCACTTTCGGAGAGAGAAATCTACTTGGCTAAGACCGGGAAACAGTGAACAGAGAATGTATGAGTTTCTGAAGATTGGTAACAGATAGAAAGAAGAGAAAGTAAACACTGATTCATCTAGCTAGAGAAGTTAACCTAACCCTAACCCGAACCTTAACCCTAACCCTAACCCTAACCCTAACACTAACCCTAACCCTAACCCTAACCCTAACCCTAACCCTAACCCTAACCGTAACCCTAACCCTAACCCTAACCCTAACCCTAACCCTAACCCTACCACTACCCCGACCCTTACCCCTACCCCTACCCCTACCCCTACCCCTACCCCTACCCTTACCCCGACCCCTACACAGGGAATTTCAAGTATAAGTACAAGAAAATAAGAGAGACTTAGAAAGCTAGGTAAAACCTACATTGTTGATAGAGTTGGGAGTACTTAGCACTGTGAAAACAGCACTTTCCCAGAAAGAAATCTACTTCTCTAAGACTGGGAAACAGTGAACAGAGAATGTATCAGTTTCTCAAGATTGGTAACAGATAGCAACAAGAGAAAGTACACAGTGATTCATCTACCTAGAGAAGTTACAGAGGTTTACACAGAGAATTCCAAGTATAAGTACAAGTAAACAAGAGAGACTTAGAATACTGGTAAAACCTACATTGTTGATAGAGTTGGGAGTACTTAGCACTGTGAAAACAGCACTTTCACACAAAGAAATCTACTTCTCTAAGACCTGGAAACAGTGAACAGAGAATGTATCAGTTTCTCAAGATTGGTAACAGATAGAAACAAGAGAAAGTACACAGTGATTCATCAACCTAGAGAAGTTATAGAGGTTTACACAGAGAATTCCCAGTATAAGTACAAGTAAATAAGAGAGACTTAGAATACTGGTAAAACCTACATTGTTGATAGAGTTGGGAGTACTTAGCACTGTGAAAACAGCACTTTCGCAGAGAGAAATCTACTTGTCTAAGACCGGGAAACAGTAAACAGAGAATGTATGAGTTTCTCAAGATTGGTAACAGATAGAAACAAGAGAAAATACACAGTGATTCATCTACCTAGAGAAGTTAGAGACGTTTACACAGAGAATTCCCAGTATAAGTACAAGTAAATAAGAGAGACTTAGAAAACTGGTAAAACCTACATTGTTGATAGAGCTGGGAGTCCTTAGCACTGTGAAAACAGCACTTTCGCAGAGAGAAATCTACTTGTCTAAGACCGGGAAATAGTGACAGGGAATGTACGAGTTTCTCAAGATTGGTAACAGATAGAAAGAAGAGAAAGTACACAATGATTCATCTACCTAGAGAAGTTACAGAGGTTTACACAGAGAATTCCCAGTATAAGTACAAGTAAATAAGAGAGACTTAGAAAACTGGTAAAACCTACATTATTGATAGAGTTGGGAGTACTTAGCACTGTGAAAACAGCACTTTCGGAGAGAGAAATCTACTTGTCTAAGACCGGGAAACAGTGAACAGAGAATGTATGAGTTTCTGAAGATTGGTAACAGATAGAGAGAAGTGAAAGTAAACACTGATTCATCTAGCTAGAGAAGTTACCCTAACCCTAACCCTAACCCTAACCCTAACCCTAACCCTAACCCTAACCCTAACCCTAACCCTAACCCTAACCCTAACCGTAACCCTAATCCTAACCCTAACCCTAACCCTAACCCTAACCCTAACCCTAACCCTACCCCTACCGCTACCCCTACCCCTACCCCTACCCCTACCCTACCCCTACCCTTACCCCTACCCCTACACAGGGAATTTCAAGTATAAGTACAAGAAAATAAAAGAGACTTAGAAAGCTAGTTAAAACCTACATTGTTGATAGAGTTGGGAGTACTTAGCACTGTGAAAACAGCACTTTCCCAGAAAGAAATCGACTTCTCTACGACCGGGAAACAGTGAACAGAGAATGTAAGACTTTCTCAAGATTGATAACAGGTAGAAACAAGAGAAAGTACACAGTGATTCCTCTAGCTAGAGAAGTTCCAGAGGTTTACACAGAGAATTCCTAGTATAAGTACAAGAAAATAAGAGACACTTAAAAAACTGGTAAAACCTACATTGTTGACTGAGTTGAGAGTACTTAGCACTGTGAAAACATCACTTTCGCCGAAAGAAATCTACTTCTCTAAGACCGGGAAACAGTGAACAGAGAATGTATGAGTTTCTCAAGATTGGTAACAGATAGAAACAAGAGAAAGTACACAATGATTCATCTACCTAGGGAAGTTATAGAGGTTTACACAGAGAATTCCCAGTATAAGTACAAGTAAATAAGAGAGACTTAGAAAACGGGTAAAACCTACATTGTTGATAGAGTTGGGAGTACTTAGCATTGTGAAAACATCACTTTCGCACAAAGAAATCTACTTCTCTAATACCGCGAAACAGTGAAAAGATAATGTATGACTTTCTCAAGATTGGTAACAGATAGAAACAAGAGAAAGTACACAGCGATTCATCTACCTGAAAAGTTACAAAGGTTTACACAGAGAATTCCAATTATAAGTATAAGAAAATAAGAGAGTCTTAGAAAACTGGTAAAACCTACATTGTTGATAGAGTTAGGAGTACTTAGCACTGTGAAAACAGCACTTTCGCAGAAAGAAATCTACTTCGCTAAGACTGGGAAACAGTGAACAGAGAATGTATCAGTTTCTCAAGATTGGTAACAGATAGCAACAAGAGAAAGAACACAGTGATTCATCTACCTAGAGAAGTTACAGAGGTTTACACAGAGAATTCCAAGTATAAGTACAAGTAAATAAGAGAGACTTAGAATACTGGTAAAACCTACATTGTTGATAGAGTTGGGAGTACTTAGCACTGTGAAAACAGCACTTTCACACAAAGAAATCTACTTCTCTAAGACCTGGAAACAGTGAACAGAGAATGTATGAGTTTCTCAAGATTGGTAACAGATAGAAACAAGAGAAAGTACACAGTGATTCATCAACCTAGGGAAGTTACAGACGTTTACACAGAGAATTCCCAGTATAAGTACAAGAAGGTAAGAGAGACTTAGAAAACTGGTAAAACCAAGATTGTTGATAGAGCTAGGAGTACTTAGCACTGAGGAAACAGCACTTTCACAGAGAGAAATCTACTTGTCTAAGACCGGGAAACAGTCAACAGAGAATGTACGAGTTCTCAACATTGGTAACAGATAGAAACAAGAGAAAGTACACAGTGATTCATCTACCTGGAGAAGTTACAGAGGTTTACACAGAGAATTCCAAGTATAAGTACAAGAAAATAAGAGAGACTTAGAAAACTGGTAAAACCTACATTGTTGATAGAGTTGGGAGTACTTGTCACTGTGAAAACAGCACTTTTGCAGAAAGAAATCTACTTCTCTAAGACTGGGAAACAGTGAACAGAGAATGTATGACTTTCTCAAGATTGGTAACAGATAGAAACAAGAGAAAGTACACAGTGATTCATGTACCTGGAGAAGTTACAGAGGTTTACATAGAGAATTCCAAGTATAAGTACAAGAAAATAAGAGAGACTTAGAAAACTGGTAAAACCTACATTGTTGATAGAGTTGGGAGTACTTAGCACTGTGAAAACAGCACTTTCGCAGAAAGAAATCTACTTGTCTAAGACCGGGAAACAGTGAAAAGAGAATGTATGAGTATCTGATGTATGGTAAAAGATAGAAACAAGAGAAAGTACACAGTGATTCATCTACCTAGAGAAATTACAGAGGTTTACACATAGAATTCCAAGTATAAGTACAAGAAAGTAAGAGAGACTTAGAAAACTGGTAAAATCTACATTGTTGATAGAGTTAGGAGTACTTAGCACTGTGAAAACAGCACTTTCGCAGAAAGAAATCTACTTCTCTAAGACTGGGAAACAGTGAACAGAGAATGTATCAGTTTCTCAAGATTGGTAACAGATAGAAACAACGGAAAGTACACAGTGATTCATGTACCTAGAGAAGTTACAGAGGTTTACACAGAGAATTCCCAGTATAAATACAAGTAAATAAGAGAGACTTAGAAAACTGGTAAAACCTACATTGTTGATAGAGTTGGGAGTACTTAGCATTGTGAAAACATCACTTTCGCACAAAGAAATCTACTTCTCTAATACCGCGAAACAGTGAAAAGAGAAGGTATGAGTTTCTCAAGATTGGTAACACATGGAAACAAGGCAAAGTACACAGTGATTCATCTTCCTAAAGAAGTTACAGAGGTTTACACATAGAATTCCAAGTATAAGTACAAGAAAGTAAGAGAGACTTAGAAAACTGGTAAAACCTACATTGTTGATAGAGTTGGGAGTACTTAGCACTGTGAAAACAGCACTTTCGCAGAGAGAAATCTAGTTGTCTAAGACCGGGAAACAGTGAACAGAGAATGTATGAGTTTCTCAAGATTGGTAACAGATAGAAACAAGAGAAAGTACACAATGATTCATCTACCTAGAGAAGTTACAGAGGTTTACACAGAGAATTCCCAGTATAAGTACAAGTATATAAAAGAGACTTAGAAAACTGATAAAACCTACATTGTTGATAGATTTAGGAGTACTTAGCACTGTGAAAACAGCACTTTTGCACAAAGAAATCTACTTCTCTAATACCGCGAAACAGTGAAAAGAGAAGGTATGAGTTTCTCAAGATTGGTAACACATAGAAACAAGAGAAAGTACACAGTGATTCATCTACCTAGAGAAGTTATAGACGTTTGCACAGACAATTCCCAGTATAAGTACAAGTAAAGAAGAGAGACTTTGAAAACCGGTAAAACCTACATTGTTGATAGAGTTGGGAGTACGTAGCATTGTGAAAACATCACTTTCGCACAAAGAAATCTACTTCTCTAATACCGCGAAACAGTGAAAAGAGAAGGTATGAGTTTCTCAAGATTGGTAACACATAGAAACAAGAGAAAGTACACAGTGATTCATCTACCTAGAAAAGTTATAGACGTTTCCACAGACAATTCCCAGTATAAGTACAAGTAAAGAAGAGAGACTTTGAAAACTGGTAAAACCTACAATGTTGATAGAGTTGGTAGTACTTAGCACTGTGAAAACAGCACTTTCGCAGAAAGAAATCTACTTCTCTAAGACCGCGAAACAGTGAACAGAGAATCTATGACTTTCTCAAGATTGGTAACAGATAGAAACAAGAGAAAGAACACAGTGATTCACCTACCTGGAGAAGTTACAGAGGTTTACACAGAGAATTTCAAGTATAAGTACAAGAAAATAAGAGAGACTTAGAAAACTCGTAAAACCTACATTGTTGATAGAGTTGGGAGTACTTAGCACTGTGAAATCAGCACTTTCGGAGAGAGAAATCTACTTGGCTAAGACCGGGAAACAGTGAACAGAGAATGTATGAGTTTCTGAAGATTGGTAACAGATAGAAAGAAGAGAAAGTAAACACTGATTCATCTAGCTAGAGAAGTTACCCTAACCCTAACCCTAACCCTAAACCTAACCCTAACCCTAACCCTAACCCTAACCGTAACCCTAATCCTAACCCTAACCCTAACCCTAACCCTAACCCTAACCCTAACCCTACCCCTACCGCTACCCCTACCCCTACCCCTACCCCTACCCTACCCCTACCCTTACCCCTACCCCTACACAGGGAATTTCAAGTATAAGTACAAGAAAATAAAAGAGACTTAGAAAGCTAGTTAAAACCTACATTGTTGATAGAGTTGGGAGTACTTAGCACTGTGAAAACAGCACTTTCCCAGAAAAAAATCGACTTCTCTACGACCGGGAAACAGTGAACAGAGAATGTAAGACTTTCTCAAGATTGATAACAGGTAGAAACAAGAGAAAGTACACAGTGATTCCTCTAGCTAGAGAAGTTCCAGAGGTTTACACAGAGAATTCCTAGTATAAGTACAAGAAAATAAGAGACACTTAAAAAACTGGTAAAACCTACATTGTTGACTGAGTTGAGAGTACTTAGCACTGTGAAAACATCACTTTCGCCGAAAGAAATCTACTTCTCTAAGACCGGGAAACAGTGAACAGAGAATGTATGAGTTTCTCAAGATTGGTAACAGATAGAAACAAGAGAAAGTACACAATGATTCATCTACCTAGGGAAGTTATAGAGGTTTACACAGAGAATTCCCAGTATAAGTACAAGTAAATAAGAGAGACTTAGAAAACGGGTAAAACCTACATTGTTGATAGAGTTGGGAGTACTTAGCATTGAGAAAACAGCACTTTCGCACAAAGAAATCTACTTCTCTAATACCGCGAAACAGTGAAAAGAGAAGGTATGAGTTTCTAAAGATTGGTAACACATAGAAACAAGAGAAAGTACACAGTGATTCATCTACCTAGAGACGTTACAGAGGTTTACACACAGAATTCCAGGTATAAGTACAAGAAAATAAGAGAGACCTAGAAAAGTGGTAAAACCTACATTGTTGATAGAGTTGGGAGTACTTAGCACTGTGAAAACAGCACTTTCGCAGAAAGAAATCTACTTCTCTAAGACCAAGAAACAGTGAACAGAGAATGTATGACTTTCTCAAGATTGGTAACAGATAGAAACAAGAGAAAGAACACAGTGAGTCATCTACCTGGAGAAGTTACAGAGGTTTACACAGAGAATTCCAAGTATAAGTGCAAGAAAATAAGAGAGACTTAGAAAACTGGTAAAACCTACATTATTGATAGATTTGGGAGTGCTTAGCACTGTGAAAACAGCACTTTCGTAGAGAGAAATCTACTTGTCTAAGACCGGGAAACAGTGAACAGAGAATGTATGAGTTTCTGAAGATTGGTAACAGATAGAAAGAAGAGAAAGTAAACACTGATTCATCTAGCTAGAGAAGTTACCCTAACCCTAACCCTAACCCTAACCCTAACCCTAACCCTAACCCTAACCCTAACCCTAACCCTAACCCTAACCCTAACCCTAACCCTAACCGTAAACCTAATGCTAACCCTAACCCTAACCCTAACCCTAACACTAACCTTAACCCTACCCCTACCCCTACCCTTACCCCTACCCCTACACAGGGAATTTCAAGTATAAGTACAAGAAAATAAAAGAGACTTAGAAAGCTAGGAAAATCCTACATTGTTGATAGAGTTGGGAGTACTTAGCACTGTGAAAACAGCACTTTCCCAAATAGAAATCTACTTCTCTACGACCGGGAAACAGTGAACAGAGAATGTAAGACTTTCTCAAGATTGATAACAGGTAGAAACAAGAGAAAGTACACAGTGATTCCTCTAGCTAGAGAAGTTCCAGAGGTTTACACAGAGAATTCCTAGTATAAGTACAAGAAAATAAGAGAGACTTAAAAAACTGGTAAAACCTACATTGTTGACTGAGTTGAGAGTACTTAGCACTGTGAAAACATCACCTTCCCCGAATGAAATCTACTTCTCTAAGACCGGGAAACAGTGAACAGAGAATGTATCAGTTTTTCAAGATTGGTAACAGATAGCAACAAGAGAAAGTACAGAGTGATTCATCTACCTAGAGAAGTTACAGAGGTTTACACAGAGAATTCCAAGTATAAGTACAAGTAAATAAGAGAGACTTAGAATACTGGTAAAACCTACATTGTTGATAGAGTTGGGAGTACTTAGCACTGTGAAAAAAGCACTTTCACACAAAGAAATCTACTTCTCTAAGACCTGGAAACAGTGAACAGAGAATGTATGAGTTTCTCAAGATTGGTAACAGATAGAAACAAGAGAAAGTACCCAGTGATTCATCAACCTAGAGAAGTTACAGACGTTTACACAGAGAATTCCCAGTATAAGTACAAGAAGGTAAGAGAGACTTAGAAAGCTGGTAAAACCTACATTGTTGATAGAGCTAGGAGTACTTAGCACTGTGGAAACAGCACTTTCACAGAGAGAAATCTACTTGTCTAAGACCGGGAAACAGTCAACAGAGAATGTACGAGTTTCTCAACATTGATAACAGATAGAAACAAGAGAAAGTACACAGTGATTCATCTACCTGGAGAAGTTACAGAGGTTTACACAGAGAATTCCAAGTATAAGTACAAGAAAATAAGAGAGACTTAGAAAACTGGTAAAACCTACATTGTTGATAGAGTTGGGAGTACTTAGCACTGTGAAAACAGCACTTTCGCAGAGAGAAATATACTTGTCTAAGACCGGGAAACATTGAACAGAGAATGTATGAGTTTCTCAAGATTGGTAACAGACAGAAACAAGAGAAAGTACACAATGATTCATCTACCTAGAGAAGTTATAGTGGTTTACACAGAGAATTCTCAGTATAAGTACAAGTAAATAAGAGAGACTGAGAAAACTGGTGAAACTTACATTGTTGATAGAGTTGGGAGTACTTAGCATTGAGAAAACAGCAGTTTCGCACAAAGAAATCTACTTCTCTAATACCGCGAAACAGGGAAAAGTGAAGGTATGAGTTTCTAAAGATTGGTAACACATAGAAACAAGAGAGAGTACACAGTGATTCATCTACCTAGAGACGTTACAGAGGTTTACACAGAGAATTCCAGGTATAAGTACAAGAAAATAAGAGAGACCTAGAAAAGTGGTAAAACCTACATTGTTGTTAGAGTTGGGAGTACTTAGCACTGTGAAAACAGCACTTTCGCAGAAAGTAATCTACTTCTCTAAGACTGGGAAACAGTGAACAGAGAATGTATCAGTTTCTCAAGATTGGTAACAGATAGCAACATGAGAAAGTACACAGTGATTCATCTACCTAGAGAAGTTACAGAGGTTTACACAGAGAATTCCAAGTATAAGTAGAAGTAAATAAGAGAGACTTAGAATACTGGTAAAACCTACATAGTTGATAGAGTTGGGAGTACTTAGCACTGTGAAAACAGCACTTTCACACAAAGAAATCTACTTCTCTAAGACCTGGAAACAGTGAACAGAGAATGTATGAGTTTCTCAAGATTGGTAACAGATAGAAACAAGAGAAAGTACACAGTGATTCATCAACCTAGAGAAGTTACAGACGTTTACACAGAGAATTCCCAGTATAAGTACAAGAAGGTAAGAGAGACTTAGAAATCTGGTAAAACCTACATTGTTGATAGAGCTAGGAGTACTTAGCACTGTGGAAACAGCACTTTCACAGAGAGAAATCTACTTGTCTAAGACCGGGAAACAGTCAACAGAGAATGTACGAGTTTCTCAACATTGATAACAGATAGAAACAAGAGAAAGTACACAGTGATTCATCTACCTGGAGAACTTACAGAGGTTTACACAGAGAATTCCAAGTATAAGTACAAGAAAATAAGAGAGACTTAGAAAACTGGTTAAACCTACATTGTTGATAGAGTTGGGAGTACTTGGCACTGTGAAAACAGCACTTTGGCAGAAAGAAATCTACTTCTCTAAGACCGGGAAACAGTGAACAGAGAATGTATGACTTTCTCAAGATTGGTAACACATAGAAACAAGAGAAAGTATCCAGTGATTGATCTTCCTAGAGAAGTTACAGTGGTTGACACAGGGAATTCCCAGTATAAGTACAAGTAAATAAAAGAGACTTAGAAAACTGGTAAAACCTACATTGTTGATAGAGTTAGGAGTACTTAGCACTGTGAAAACAGCACTTTCGCAGAAAGAAATCTACTTGTCTAAGACTGGGAAACAGTGAAAAGAGAATGTATGAGTATCTGATGTATGGTAACAGATAGAAACAAGAGAAAGTACACAGTGATTCATCTACCTAGAGAAATTACAGAGGTTTACACATAGAATTCCAAGTATAAGTACAAGAAAGTAAGAGAGACTTAGAAAACTGGTAAAACCTACATTGTTGATAGAGTTGGGAGTACTTAGCACTGTGAAAACAGCACTTTCGCAGAGAGAAATCTAGTTGTCTAAGACCGGGAAACAGTGAACAGAGAATGTATGAGTTTCTCAAGATTGGTAACAGATAGAAACAAGAGAAAGTACACAATGATTCATCTACCTAGAGAAGTTACAGAGGTTTACACAGAGAATTCCCAGTATAAGTACAAGTATATAAAAGAGACTTAGAAAACTGATAAAACCTACATTGTTGATAGATTTAGGAGTACTTAGCACTGTGAAAACAGCACTTTTGCACAAAGAAATCTACTTCTCTAATACCGCGAAACAGTGAAAAGAGAAGGTATGAGTTTCTCAAGATTGGTAACACATAGAAACAAGAGAAAGTACACAGTGATTCATCTACCTAGAGAAGTTATAGACGTTTCCACAGACAATTCCCAGTATAAGTACAAGTAAAGAAGAGAGACTTTGAAAACTGGTAAAACCTACATTGTTGATAGAGTTGGGAGTACTTAGCATTGTGAAAACATCACTTTCGCACGAAGAAATCTACTTCTCTAATACCGCGAAACAGTGAAAAGAGAAGGTATGAGTTTCTCAAGATTGATAACACATAGAAACAAGAGAAAGTACACAGTGATTCATCTACCTAGAAAAGTTATAGACGTTTCCACAGACAATTCCCAGTATAAGTACAAGTAAAGAAGAGAGACTTTGAAAACTGGTAAAACCTACAATGTTGATAGAGTTGGTAGTACTTAGCACTGTGAAAACAGCACTTTCGCAGAAAGAAATCTACTTCTCTAAGACCGCGAAACAGTGAACAGAGAATCTATGACTTTCTCAAGATTGGTAACAGATAGAAACAAGAGAAAGAACACAGTGATTCACCTAAATGGAGAAGTTACAGAGGTTTACACAGAGAATTTCAAGTATAAGTACAAGAAAATAAGAGAGACTTAGAAAACTCGTAAACCTACATTGTTGATAGAGTTGGGAGTACTTAGCACTGTGAAATCAGCACTTTCGGAGAGAGAAATCTACTTGGCTAAGACCGGGAAACAGTGAACAGAGAATGTATGAGTTTCTGAAGATTGGTAACAGATAGAAAGAAGAGAAAGTAAACACTGATTCATCTAGCTAGAGAAGTTAACCTAACCCTAACCCGAACCTTAACCCTAACCCTAACCCTAACCCTAAAACTAACCCTAACCCTAACCCTAACCCTAACCCTAACCCTAACCCTAACCGTAACCCTAACCCTAACCCTAACCCTAACCCTAACCCTAACCCTAACCCTACCCCTACCCCGACCCTTACCCCTACCCCTACCCCTACCCCTATCCCTACCCCTACCCCTACCCTTACCCCGACCCCTACACAGGGAATTTCAAGTATAAGTACAAGAAAATAAGAGAGACTTAGAAAGCTAGGTAAAACCTACATTGTTGATAGAGTTGGGAGTACTTAGCACTGTGAAAACAGCACTTTCGCAGAAAGAAATCTACTTCTCTAAGACTGGGAAACAGTGAACAGAGAATGTATCAGTTTCTCAAGATTGGTAACAGATAGCAACAAGAGAAAGTTCACAGTGATTCATCTACCTAGAGAAGTTACAGAGGTTTACACAGAGAATTCCAAGTATAAGTACAAGTAAACAAGAGAGACTTAGAATACTGATAAAACCTACATTGTTGATAGAGTTGGGAGTACTTAGCACTGTGAAAACAGCACTTTCACACAAAGAAATCTACTTCTCTAAGACCTGGAAACAGTGAACAGAGAATGTATCAGTTTCTCAAGATTGGTAACAGATAGAAACAAGAGAAAGTACACAGTGATTCATCAACCTAGAGAAGTTATAGAGGTTTACACAGAGAATTCCCAGTATAAGTACAAGTAAATAAGAGAGACTTAGAATACTGGTAAAACCTACATTGTTGATAGAGTTGGGAGTACTTAGCACTGTGAAAACAGCACTTTCGTAGAGAGAAATCTACTTGTCTAAGACCGGGAAACAGTAAACAGAGAATGTATGAGTTTCTCAAGATTGGTAACAGATAGAAACAAGAGAAAGTACACAGTGATTCATCTACCTAGAGAAGTTAGAGACGTTTACACAGAGAATTCCCAGTATAAGTACAAGTAAATAAGAGAGACTTAGAAAACTGGTAAATCCTACATTGTTGATAGAGCTGGGAGTCCTTAGCACTGTGAAAACAGCACTTTCGCAGAGAGAAATCTACTTGTCTAAGACCGGGAAATAGTGACAGGGAATGTACGAGTTTCTCAAGATTGGTAACAGATAGAAAGAAGAGAAAGTACACAATGATTCATCTACCTAGAGAAGTTACAGAGGTTTACACAGAGAATTCCCAGTATAAGTACAAGTAAATAAGAGAGACTTAGAAAACTGGTAAAACCTACATTATTGATAGAGTTGGGAGTACTTAGCACTGTGAAAACAGCACTTTCGGAGAGAGAAATCTACTTGTCTAAGACCGGGAAACAGTGAACAGAGAATGTATGAGTTTCTGAAGATTGGTAACAGATAGAAAGAAGAGAAAGTAAACACTGATTCATCTAGCTAGAGAAGTTACCCTAACCCTAACCCTAACCCTAACCCTAACCCTAACCCTAACCCTAACCCTAACCCTAACCCTAACCCTAACCCTAACCGTAACCCTAATCCTAACCCTAACCCTAACCCTAACCCTAACCCTAACCCTAACCCTACCCCTACCGCTACCCCTACCCCTACCCCTACCCCTACCCTACCCCTACCCTTACCCCTACCCCGACACAGGGAATTTCAAGTATAAGTACAAGAAAATAAAAGAGACTTAGAAAGCTAGTTAAAACCTACATTGTTGATAGAGTTGGGAGTACTTAGCACTGTGAAAACAGCACTTTCCCAGAAAGAAATCGACTTCTCTACGACCGGGAAACAGTGAACAGAGAATGTAAGACTTTCTCAAGATTGATAACAGGTAGAAACAAGAGAAAGTACACAGTGATTCCTCTAGCTAGAGAAGTTCCAGAGGTTAACACAGAGAATTCCTAGTATAAGTACAAGAAAATAAGAGACACTTAAAAAACTGGTAAAACCTACATTGTTGACTGAGTTGAGAGTACTTAGCACTGTGAAAACATCACTTTCGCCGAAAGAAATCTACTTCTCTAAGACCGGGAAACAGTGAACAGAGAATGTATGAGTTTCTCAAGATTGGTAACAGATAGAAACAAGAGAAAGTACACAATGATTCATCTACCTAGGGAAGTTATAGAGGTTTACACAGAGAATTCCCAGTATAAGTACAAGTAAATAAGAGAGACTTAGAAAACGGGTAAAACCTACATTGTTGATAGAGTTGGGAGTACTTAGCATTGTGAAAACATCACTTTCGCACAAAGAAATCTACTTCTCTAATACCGCGAAACAGTGAAAAGATAATGTATGACTTTCGCAAGATTGGTAACAGATAGAAACAAGAGAAAGTACACAGCGATTCATCTACCTGAAAAGTTACAAAGGTTTACACAGAGAATTCCAATTATAAGTATAAGAAAATAAGAGAGACTTAGAAAACTGGTAAAACCTACATTGTTGATAGAGTTAGGAGTACTTAGCACTGTGAAAACAGCACTTTCGCAGAAAGAAATCTACTTCTCTAAGACTGGGAAACAGTGAACAGAGAATGTATCAGTTTCTCAAGATTGGTAACAGATAGAAACAAGAGAAAGTACACAGTGATTCATGTACCTGGAGAAGTTACAGAGGTTTACATAGAGAATTCCAAGTATAAGTACAAGAAAATAAGAGAGACTTAGAAAACTGGTGAAACCTACATTGTTGATAGAGTTGGGAGTACTTAGCACTGTGAAAACAGCACTTTCGCAGAAAGAAATCTACTTGTCTAAGACCGGGAAACAGTGAAAAGAGAATGTATGAGTATCTGATGTATGGTAACAGATAGAAACAAGAGAAAGTACACAGTGATTCATCTACCTAGAGAAATTACAGAGGTTTACACACAGAATTCCAAGTATAAGTACAAGAAAGTAAGAGAGACTTAGAAAACTGGTAAAATCTACATTGTTGATAGAGTTAGGAGTACTTAGCACTGTGAAAACAGCACTTTCGCAGAAAGAAATCTACTTCTCTAAGACTGGGAAACAGTGAACAGAGAATGTATCAGTTTCTCCAGATTGGTAACAGATAGAAACAACGGAAAGTACACAGTGATTCATGTACCTAGAGAAGTTACAGAGGTTTACACAGAGAATTCCCAGTATAAGTACAAGTATATAAAAGAGACTTAGAAAACTGATAAAACCTACATTGTTGATAGATTTAGGAGTACTTAGCACTGTGAAAACAGCACTTTTGCACAAAGAAATCTACTTCTCTAATACCGCGAAACAGTGAAAAGAGAAGGTATGAGTTTCTCAAGATTGGTAACACATAGAAACAAGAGAAAGTACACAGTGATTCATCTACCTAGAGAAGTTATAGACGTTTCCACAGACAATTCCCAGTATAAGTACAAGTAAAGAAGAGAGACTTTGAAAACTGGTAAAACCTACATTGTTGATAGAGTTGGGAGTACGTAGCATTGTGAAAACATCACTTTCGCACAAAGAAATCTACTTCTCTAATACCGCGAAACAGTGAAAAGAGAAGGTATGAGTTTCTCAAGATTGGTAACACATAGAAACAAGAGAAAGTACACAGTGATTCATCTACCTAGAAAAGTTATAGACGTTTCCACAGACAATTCCCAGTATAAGTACAAGTAAAGAAGAGAGACTTTGAAAACTGGTAAAACCTACAATGTTGATAGAGTTGGTAGTACTTAGCACTGTGAAAACAGCACTTTCGCAGAAAGAAATCTACTTCTCTAAGACCGCGAAACAGTGAACAGAGAATCTATGACTTTCTCAAGATTGGTAACAGATAGAAACAAGAGAAAGAACACAGTGATTCACCTATCTGGAGAAGTTACAGAGGTTTACACAGAGAATTTCAAGTATAAGTACAAGAAAATAAGAGAGACTTAGAAAACTCGTAAAACCTACATTGTTGATAGAGTTGGGAGTACTTAGCACTGTGAAATCAGCACTTTCGGAGAGAGAAATCTACTTGGCTAAGACCGGGAAACAGTGAACAGAGAATGTATGAGTTTCTGAAGATTGGTAACAGATAGAAAGAAGAGAAAGTAAACACTGATTCATCTAGCTAGAGAAGTTACCCTAACCCTAACCCTAACCTTAACCCTAACCCTAACCCTAACCCTAACCCTAACCCTAACCCTAACCCTAACCCTAACCCTAACCCTAACCCTAACCCTAACCGTAACCCTAACCCTAACCCTAACCCTAACCCTAACCCTAACCCTAACCCTACCACTACCCCTACCCTTACCCCTACCCCTACCCCTACCCCTACCCCTAACCCTACCCTTATCCCGACCCCTACACAGGGAATTTCAAGTATAAGTACAAGAAAATAAGAGAGACTTAGAAAGCTAGGTAAAACCTACATTGTTGATAGAGTTAGTAGTACTTAGCACTGTGAAAACAGCACTTTCGCAGAAAGAAATTTAATTCTCTAAGACTGGGAAACAGGGAACAGAGAATGTATGAGTTTCTCAAGATTGGTAACAGATAGAAACAAGAGAAAGTACACAGGGATTCATCTACCTAGAGAGGTTACAGAGGTTTACACAGAGAATTCCCAGTATAAGTACAAGTGAATAAGAGAGACTTAGAATACTGGTAAAACCTACATTGTTGATACAGTTGGGAGTACTTAGCATTTTGAAAACATCACTTTCGCACAAAGAAATCTAATTCTCTAAGACCGCGAAACAATGAACAGAGAATATATGACTTTCTCAAGATTGGTAACAGAGAGAAGCAAGAGAAAGTACACAGTGATTCATCTACCTGGAGAAGTTACAGAGGTTTACACAGAGAATTCCAAGTATAAGTACAAGAAAATAAGAGAGACTTAGAAAACTGGTAAAACCTACATTGTTGATAGAGTTGGGAGTACTTAGCACTGTGAAAACAGCACTTTCGCAGAAAGAAATCTACTTGTCTAAGACCGGGAAACAGTGAAAAGAGAATGTATGAGTTTCTCAAGATTGGTAAGAGATAGAAACAAGAGAAAGTACACAGTGATTCATCTAACTAGAGAAATTACAGAGATTTACACAGAGTATACCAAGTATAAGTACAAGAAAGTAAGAGAGACTTAGAAAACTGGTAAAACCTACATTGTTGATAGAGTTGGGAGTACTTAGCACTGTGAAAACAGCACTTTCGCAGAGACAAATCTACTTGTCTGAGACCAAGAAACAGTGAACAGAGAATGAATGGGTTTCTCAAGATTGGTAACAGATAGAAACAAGAGAAAGTACACAATGATTCATCTACCTAGAGAAGTTAGAGAGGTTTACACAGAGAATTCCCAGTATAAGTACAAGTAAATGAGAGAGACTTAGAAAACTGGTAAAACCTACATTGTTGATAGAGTTGGGAGTACTTAGCACTGTGAAAACAGCACTTTCGCAGAAAGAAATCTACTTGTCTAAGACCGGGAAACAGTGAAAAGAGAATGTATGAGTTTCTCAAGATTGGTAATAGATAGAAACAAGAGAGAGTACAAAGTGATTCATCGACCTAGAGAAGTTACAGAGGTTTACACAGAGAATTCCCAGTATAAGTACAAGTAAATCAGAGAGAATTAGATAACTGGTAAAACCTACATTGTTGATAGAGTTGGGAGTACTTAGCATTTTGAAAACAGCACTTTCGCAGAAAGAAATTTACTTCTCTAAGACCGGGAAACAGTGAACAGAGAATGTATCATTTTCTCAAGATTGGTAACAGATAGAAACAAGAGAAAGTACACAATGATTCATCTACCTAGAGAAGTTAGAGAGGTTTACACAGAGAATTTCCAGTATAAGTACAAGTAAATAAGAGAGACTTAGAAAACTGGTAAAACGTACATTGTTGATAGAGCTGGGAGTACTTAGCACTGTGAAAACAGCACTTTCGCAGAAAGAAATCTACTTTTCTAAGACCGCGAAGTGGTGAACAGAGAATGTATGAGTTTCTCAAGATTGGTAACAGATAGAAATAAGAGAAAGTACACATTGATTCATCTACCTAGTGAAGTTACAGAGGTTTATACAAGGAGTTCCAACTATAAGTACAAGAAAATAACAGAGACTTAGAAAACTGGTAAAACCTACATTGTTGATAGAGTTGGGAGTACTTAGCATTGTGAAAACATCACTTTCGCACAAAGAAATCTACTTCTCTAAGACCGCGAAACAGTTAACAGACAATGTATGAGTTTCTCAAGATTGGTAACACATAGAAACAAGAGAAAGTACACAGTGATTCATCTACCTGGAGAAGTTACAGAGGTTTACACAGAGAATTCCCAGTATAAGTACAAGTAAATAAGAGAGACTTAGAAAACTGGTAAAACCTACATTGTTGATAGAGTTGGGAGTACTTAGCACTGTGAAAACAGCACTTTCACACAAAGAAGTCTACTTCTCTAAGACTGGGAAACAGTGAACAGAGAATGTATCAGTTTCTCAAGATTGGTAGCAGATAGAAACAAGAGAAAGTACACAATGATTCATCTACCTAGAGAAGTTAGAGAGGTTTACACAGAGAATTTCCAGTATAAGTACAAGTAAATAAGAGAGACTTAGAAAACTGGTAAAACCTACATTGTTGATAGAGTTGGGAGTACTTAGCATTGTGAAAACATCACTTTCGCACAAAGAAATCTACTTCTCTAAGACCGGGAAACAGTTAACAGACAATGTATGAGTTTCTCAAGATTGTTAACAGATAGAAACAAGAGAAAGTACACAGTGATTCATCTACCTAGAGAAGTTACAGAGGTTTACACAGAGAATTCCCAGTATAAGTACAAGTAAATAAGAGAGACTTAGAAAACTGATAAAACCTACATTGTTGATAGAGCTGGGAGTACTTAGCACTGTGAAAACAGCACTTTCGCAGAAAGAAATCTACTTCTCTAAGACGGGGAAACAGGGAACAGAGAATGTATGAGTTTCTAAAGATTGGTAACAGATAGAAACAAGACAAAGTACACAGTGATTCATCTACCTAGAGAAGTTACAGAGGTTTACACAGAGAATTCCAAGTATAAGTACAAGAAAATAAGAGAGACTTAGAAAACTGGTAAAACCTACATTGTTGATACAGTTGGGAGTACTTAGCATTTTGAAAACATCACTTTCGCACAAAGAGATCTACTTCTCTAAGACCGCGAAACGGTGAACAGAGAATGTATGAGTTTCTCAAGATTGGTAACAGATAGAAACAAAAGAAAGTACACATTGATTCATCTACCTAGTGAAGTTACAGAGGTTTATACAAGGAGTTCCAACTATAAGTACAAGAAAATAACAGAGACTTAGAAAACTGGTAAAACCTACATTGTTGATAGAGTTGGGAGTACTTAGCACTGTGAAAACAGCACTTTCGCAGAAAGAAATCTACTTGTCTAAGACCGGGAAACAGTGAAAAGAGAATGTATGAGTTTCTCAAGATTGGTAAGAGATAGAAACAAGAGTAAGTACACAGTGATTCATCTAACTAGAGAAATTACAGAGGTTTACACAGAGAATTCCAAGTATAAGTACAAGAAAGTAAGAGAGACTTAGAAAACTGGTAAAACCTACATTGTTGATAGAGTTGGGAGTACTTAGCACTGCGAAAACAGCACTTTCGCAGAGAGAAATCTACTTGTCTGAGACCGAGAAACAGTGAGCAGAGAATGTATGAGTTTCTCAAGATTGGTAACAGATAGAAACAAGAGAAAGTACACAATGATTCATCTACCTAGAGAAGTTAGAGAGGTTTACACAGAGAATTCCCAGTATAAGTACAAGTAAATAAGAGAGACTTAGAAAACTGGTAAAACCTACATTGTTGATAGAGTTGGGAGTACTTAGCATTGTGAAAACATCACTTTCGCACAAAGAAATCTACTTCTCTAAGACCGCGAAACAGTTAACAGACAATGTATGAGTTTCTCAAGATTGGTAACACATAGAAACAAGAGAAAGTACACAGTGATTCATCTACCTAGAGAAGTTACAGAGATTTACACAGAGAATTCCCAGTATAAGTACAAGTAAATAAGAGAGACTGAGAAAACTGGTAAAACCTACATTGTTGATAGAGTTGGGAGTACTTAGCACTGTGAAAACAGCACTTTCACACAAAGAAGTCTACTTCTCTAAGACTGGGAAACAGTGAACAGAGAATGTATGAGTTTCTCAAGATTGGTAACAGATAGAAACAAGAGAAAGTACACAATGATTCATCTACGTAGAGAAGTTAGAGAGGTTAACACAGAGAATTCCCAGTATAAGTACAAGTAAATGACAGAGACTTAGAAAACTGGTAAAACCTACATTTTTGATAGAGTTGGGAGTACTTAGCATTGTGAAAATATCACTTTCGCACAAAGAAATCTACTTTTCTAATACCGCGAAGCAGTGAAAAGAGAATGTATGACTTTCTCAAGATTGGTAACAGATAGAAGCAAGAGAAAGTACACAGTGATTCATCTACCTGGAGAAGTTACAGAGGTTTACACAGAGAATTCCAACTATAAGTACAAGAAAATAAGAGAAACTTAGAAAACTGATAAAACCCACATTGTTGATAGAGTTGGGAGTACTTAGCACTGTGAAAACAGCACTTTCGCAGAAAGAAATCTACTTCTCTAAGACCGGGAAACAGTGAACAGAGAAAGTATGACTTTCTCAAGATTGGTAACAGATAGAAACAAGAGAAAGTACACAGTGATTCATCTACCTGGAGAAGCTACAAAGGTTTACATAGAGAATTCCAGGTATCAGTACAAGTAAATAAGAGAGACTTAGAAAACCGGTAAAACCTACATTGTTGATAGAGTTGGGAGTACTTAGCATTGTGAAAACATCACTTTCGCACAAAGAAATCTACTTCTCTAAGACCGCGAAACAGTGAACAGACAATGTATGAGTTTCTCAAGATTGGTAAGAGATAGAAACAAGAGAAAGTACACAGTGATTCATCTACCTGGAGAAGTTACAGAGGTTTACACAGACAATTCCCAGTATAAGTACAAGTAAATAAGAGAGACTTAGAAAACTGGTAAAACCTACATTGTTGATAGAGCTGGGAGTACTTAGCACTGTGAAAACAGCACTTTCGCAGAAAGAAATCTACTTCTCTAAGACTGGGAAACAGGGAACAGAGAATGTATGAGTTTCTAAAGTTTGGTAACAGATAGAAACAAGACAAAGTACACAGTGATTCATCTACCTAGAGAAGTTACAGAGGTTTACACAAAGAATTCCAAGTATAAGTACAAGAAAATAAGAGAGACTTAGAAAACTGGTAAAACCTACATTGTTGATAGAGTTGGGAGTACTTAGCATTGTGAAAACATCACTTTCGCACAAAGAAATCTACTTCTCTAATACCGCGAAACAGTGAAAAGAGAATGTATGACTTTCTCAACATTGGTAACAGATAGAAACAAGAGAAAGTACACAGTGATTCATCTATCTGGAGAAGTTACAGAGGTTTACACAGAGAATTCCAACTATAAGTACAAGAAAATAAGAGAGACGTAGAAAACTGGTAAAACCTACATTGATGATAGAGTTAGGAATACTTAGCACTATGAAAACAGCACTTTCGCAGAAAGAAATATACTTCTCTAAGACTGGGAAACAGTGAACAGAGAATGTATGAGTTTCTCAAGATTGGTAACAGATAGAAAAAACAGAAAGTACACAGTGATTCATCTACCTAGAGAAGTTACAGAGATTTACCCAGAGAATTCCAAGTATAAGTACAACAAAATAACAGAGACATAGAAAACAGGTAAAACCTACATTGTTGATAGAGTTAGGAGTACTTAGCACTGTGAGAACAACACTTTCGCAGAAAGAAATTTATTTCTCTAAGACTGGGAAACAGGGAACAGAGAATGTATCAGTTTCTCAAGATTGGTAACAGATGGAAACAAGAGAAAGTACACAGGGATTCATCTACCTAGAGAGGTTACAGAGGTTTACACAGAGAATTCCCAGTATAAGTACAAGTGAATAAGAGAGACTTAGAATACTGGTAAAACCTACATTGTTGATACAGTTGGGAGTACTTAGCATTTTGAAAACATCACTTTCGCACAAAGAAATCTACTTCTCTAAGACCGCGAAACAATGAACAGAGAATGTCTGACTTTCTCAAGATTGGTAACAGATAGAAACAAGAGAAAGTACACAGTGATTCATCTACCTAGAGAAGTTACAGAGGTTTACCCAGAGAATTCCAAGTATAAGTACAACAAAATAAGAGAGACTTAGAAAACTGGTAAAACCTACATTGTTGATAGAGTTGGGAGTACTTAGCACTGTGAAAACAGCACTTTCGCAGAGAGAAATCTACTTGCCTGAGACCGAGAAACAGTGAACAGAGAATGTATGAGTTTCTCAAGATTGGTAACAGATAGAAAAAAGAGAAAGTACACAATGATTCATCTACGTAGAGAAGTTAGAGAGGTTAACACAGAGAATTCCCTGTATAAGTACAAGTAAATGACAGAGACTTAGAAAACTGGTAAAACCTACATTGTTGATAGAGTTGGGAGTACTTAGCATTGTGAAAACATCACTTTCGCACAAAGAAATCTACTTCTCTAATACCGCGAAGCAGTGAAAAGAGAATGTATGACTTTCTCAAGATTGGTAACAGATAGAAACAAGAGAAAGTACACAGTGATTCATCTACCTAGAGAAGTTACAGAGGTTTACACAGAAAATTCCCAGTATAAGTACAAGTAAATAAGAGAGACTTAGAAAACTGGTAAAACCCTCATTGTTGATAGAGTTGGGAGTACTTAGCATTTTGAAAACAGCACTTTCGCAGAAAGAAATTTACTTCTCTAAAACCGGGAAACAGTGAACAGAGAATGTATCACTTTCTCAAGATTGGTAAGAGATAGAAACAAGAGAAAGTACACAGTGATTCAACTACCTAGAGAAGTTACAGAGGTTTACACAGAGAATTCCCAGTATAAGTACAAGTAAATAAGAGAGACTTAGAAAACTGGTAAAACCTACATTGTTGATAGAGCTGGGAGTACTTAGCACTGTGAAAACAGCACTTTCTCAGAAAGAAATCTACTTCTCTAAGACGGGGAAACAGGGAACAGAGAATGTATGAGTTTCTAAAGATTGGTAACAGATAGAAACAAGACAAAGTACACAGTGATTCATCTACCTAGAGAAGTTACAGAGGTTTACACAGAGAATTCCAAGTATAAGTACAAGAAAATAAGAGAGACTTAGAAAACTGGTAAAACCTACTTTGTTGATAGAGTTGGGAGTACTTAGCATTGTGAAAACATCACTTTCGCACAAACAAATCTACTTCTCTAATACCGCGAAACAGTGAAAAGAGAATGTATGACTTTCTCAACATTGGTAACAGATAGAAACAAGAGAAAGTACACAGTGATTCATCTATCTGGAGAAGTTACAGAGGTTTACACAGAGAATTCCAAGTATAAGTACAAGAAAATAAGAGAGACTTAGAAAACTGGTAAAACCTACATTGATGATAGAGTTAGGAATAGTTAGCACTATGAAAACAGCACTTTCGCAGAAAGAAATCTACTTCTCTAAGACTGGGAAACAGTGAACAGAGAATGTATGAGTTTCTCAAGATTGGTAACAGATAGAAACAACAGAAAGTACACAGTGATTCATCTACCTAGAGAATTTACAGAGATTTACCCAGAGAATTCCAAGCATAAGTACAACAAAATAAGAGAGACTTAGAAAACTGGTAAAACCTACATTGTTGATAGAGTTAGGAGTACTTAGCACTGTGAGAACAACACTTTCGCAGAAAGAAATTTATTTCTCTAAGACTGGGAAACAGGGAACAGAGAATGTATCAGTTTCTCAAGATTGGTAACAGATAGAAACAAGAGAAAGTACACAGGGATTCATCTACCTAGAGAGGTTACAGAGGTTTACACAGAGAATTCCCAGTATAGGTACAAGTAAATAAGAGAGACTTAGAAAACTGGTAAAACCTACATTGTTGATAGAGCTGGGAGTACTTAGCACTGTGAAAACAGCACTTTCGCAGAAAGAAATCTACTTCTCTAAGACCGCGAAACAGTGAACAGACAATGTATGAGTTTCTCAAGATTGGTAACACATAGAAACAAGAGAAAGTACACAGTGATTCATCTACCTGGAGAAGTTACAAAGGTTTACATAGAGAATTCCAAGTATCAGTATAAGTAAATAAGAGAGACTTAGAAAACTGGTAAAACCTACATTGTTGATAGAGTTGGGAGTACTTAGCATTGTGAAAACATCACTTTCGCACAAAGAAATCTACTTCTCTAAGACCGCGAAACAGTGAACAGACAATGTATGAGTTTCTCAAGATTGGTAACACATAGAAACAAGAAAAAGTACCCAGTGATTCATCTTCCTAGAGAAGTTACAGTGGTTGACACAGAGAATTCCCAGGATAAGTACAAGTAAATAAGAGAGACTTAGAAAACTGGTAAAACCTACATTGTTGATAGAGTTAGGAGTACTTAGCACTATGAAAACAGCACTTTCGCAGAAAGAAATCTACTTCTCTAAGACTGGGAAACAGTGAACAGAGAGTGTATCAGTTTTTCAAGATTGGTAACAGATAGAAACAAGAGAAAGTACACAGTGATTCATCTATCTAGAGAAGTTACAGAGGTTTACCCAGAGAATTCCAAGTATAAGTACAACAAAATAAAAGAGACTTCGAAAACTGGTAAAACCTACATTGTTGATAGAGTTAGGAGTACTTAGCACTGTGAAAACAGCAGTTTCGCAGAAAGAAATTTATTTCTCTAGACTGGGAAACAGGGAACAGAGAATGTATCAGTTTCTCAAGATTGGTAACAGATAGAAACAAGAGAAAGTACACAGGGATTCATCTACCTAGAGAGGTTACAGAGGTTTACACAGAGAATTCCAGTATAAGTACAAGTGAATAAGAGAGACTTAGAAAACTGGTAAAACCTACATTGTTGATAGAGTTGGGAGTACTTAGTGCTGTGAAAACAGCACTTTCGCAGAAAGAAATCTACTTCTCTAAGAGCGGGAAACGGTGAAAAGAGAATGTATGACTTTCTCAACATTGGTAACAGATAGAAACAAGAGAAAGTACACAGTGATTCATCTATCTGGAGAAGTTACAGAGGTTTACACAGAGAATTCCAACTATAAGTACAAGAAAATAAGAGAGACGTAGAAAACTGGTAAAACCTACATTGATGATAGAGTTAGGAATACTTAGCACTATGAAAACAGCACTTTCGCAGAAAGAAATATACTTCTCTAAGACTGGGAAACAGTGAACAGAGAATGTATGAGTTTCTCAAGATTGGTAACAGATAGAAAAAACAGAAAGTACACAGTGATTCATCTACCTAGAGAAGTTACAGAGATTTACCCAGAGAATTCCAAGTATAAGTACAACAAAATAACAGAGACATAGAAAACAGGTAAAACCTACATTGTTGATAGAGTTAGGAGTACTTAGCACTGTGAGAACAACACTTTCGCAGAAAGAAATTTATTTCTCTAAGACTGGGAAACAGGGAACAGAGAATGTATCAGTTTCTCAAGATTGGTAACAGATGGAAACAAGAGAAAGTACACAGGGATTCATCTACCTAGAGAGGTTACAGAGGTTTACACAGAGAATTCCCAGTATAAGTACAAGTGAATAAGAGAGACTTAGAATACTGGTAAAACCTACATTGTTGATACAGTTGGGAGTACTTAGCATTTTGAAAACATCACTTTCGCACAAAGAAATCTACTTCTCTAAGACCGCGAAACAATGAACAGAGAATGTCTGACTTTCTCAAGATTGGTAACAGATAGAAACAAGAGAAAGTACACAGTGATTCATCTACCTAGAGAAGTTACAGAGGTTTACCCAGAGAATTCCAAGTATAAGTACAACAAAATAAGAGAGACTTAGAAAACTGGTAAAACCTACATTGTTGATAGAGTTGGGAGTACTTAGCACTGTGAAAACAGCACTTTCGCAGAGAGAAATCTACTTGCCTGAGACCGAGAAACAGTGAACAGAGAATGTATGAGTTTCTCAAGATTGGTAACAGATAGAAAAAAGAGAAAGTACACAATGATTCATCTACGTAGAGAAGTTAGAGAGGTTAACACAGAGAATTCCCTGTATAAGTACAAGTAAATGACAGAGACTTAGAAAACTGGTAAAACCTACATTGTTGATAGAGTTGGGAGTACTTAGCATTGTGAAAACATCACTTTCGCACAAAGAAATCTACTTCTCTAATACCGCGAAGCAGTGAAAAGAGAATGTATGACTTTCTCAAGATTGGTAACAGATAGAAACAAGAGAAAGTACACAGTGATTCATCTACCTAGAGAAGTTACAGAGGTTTACACAGAAAATTCCCAGTATAAGTACAAGTAAATAAGAGAGACTTAGAAAACTGGTAAAACCCTCATTGTTGATAGAGTTGGGAGTACTTAGCATTTTGAAAACAGCACTTTCGCAGAAAGAAATTTACTTCTCTAAAACCGGGAAACAGTGAACAGAGAATGTATCACTTTCTCAAGATTGGTGAGAGATAGAAACAAGAGAAAGTACACAGTGATTCAACTACCTAGAGAAGTTACAGAGGTTTACACAGAGAATTCCCAGTATAAGTACAAGTAAATAAGAGAGACTTAGAAAACTGGTAAAACCTACATTGTTGATAGAGCTGGGAGTACTTAGCACTGTGAAAACAGCACTTTCTCAGAAAGAAATCTACTTCTCTAAGACGGGGAAACAGGGAACAGAGAATGTATGAGTTTCTAAAGATTGGTAACAGATAGAAACAAGACAAAGTACACAGTGATTCATCTACCTAGAGAAGTTACAGAGGTTTACACAGAGAATTCCAAGTATAAGTACAAGAAAATAAGAGAGACTTAGAAAACTGGTAAAACCTACTTTGTTGATAGAGTTGGGAGTACTTAGCATTGTGAAAACATCACTTTCGCACAAACAAATCTACTTCTCTAATACCGCGAAACAGTGAAAAGAGAATGTATGACTTTCTCAACATTGGTAACAGATAGAAACAAGAGAAAGTACACAGTGATTCATCTATCTGGAGAAGTTACAGAGGTTTACACAGAGAATTCCAAGTATAAGTACAAGAAAATAAGAGAGACTTAGAAAACTGGTAAAACCTACATTGATGATAGAGTTAGGAATAGTTAGCACTATGAAAACAGCACTTTCGCAGAAAGAAATCTACTTCTCTAAGACTGGGAAACAGTGAACAGAGAATGTATGAGTTTCTCAAGATTGGTAACAGATAGAAACAACAGAAAGTACACAGTGATTCATCTACCTAGAGAATTTACAGAGATTTACCCAGAGAATTCCAAGTATAAGTACAACAAAATAAGAGAGACTTAGAAAACTGGTAAAACCTACATTGTTGATAGAGTTAGGAGTACTTAGCACTGTGAGAACAACACTTTCGCAGAAAGAAATTTATTTCTCTAAGACTGGGAAACAGGGAACAGAGAATGTATCAGTTTCTCAAGATTGGTAACAGATAGAAACAAGAGAAAGTACACAGGGATTCATCTACCTAGAGAGGTTACAGAGGTTTACACAGAGAATTCCCAGTATAGGTACAAGTAAATAAGAGAGACTTAGAAAACTGGTAAAACCTACATTGTTGATAGAGCTGGGAGTACTTAGCACTGTGAAAACAGCACTTTCGCAGAAAGAAATCTACTTCTCTAAGACCGCGAAACAGTGAACAGACAATGTATGAGTTTCTCAAGATTGGTAACACATAGAAACAAGAGAAAGTACACAGTGATTCATCTACCTGGAGAAGTTACAAAGGTTTACATAGAGAATTCCAAGTATCAGTATAAGTAAATAAGAGAGACTTAGAAAACTGGTAAAACCTACATTGTTGATAGAGTTGGGAGTACTTAGCATTGTGAAAACATCACTTTCGCACAAAGAAATCTACTTCTCTAAGACCGCGAAACAGTGAACAGACAATGTATGAGTTTCTCAAGATTGGTAACACATAGAAACAAGAAAAAGTACCCAGTGATTCATCTTCCTAGAGAAGTTACAGTGGTTGACACAGAGAATTCCCAGGATAAGTACAAGTAAATAAGAGAGACTTAGAAAACTGGTAAAACCTACATTGTTGATAGAGTTAGGAGTACTTAGCACTTTGAAAACAGCACTTTCGCAGAAAGAAATCTACTTCTCTAAGACTGGGAAACAGTGAACAGAGAGTGTATCAGTTTTTCAAGATTGGTAACAGATAGAAACAAGAGAAAGTACACAGTGATTCATCTATCTAGAGAAGTTACAGAGGTTTACCCAGAGAATTCCAAGTATAAGTACAACAAAATAAAAGAGACTTCGAAAACTGGTAAAACCTACATTGTTGATAGAGTTAGGAGTACTTAGCACTGTGAAAACAGCAGTTTCACAGAAAGAAATTTATTTCTCTAGACTGGGAAACAGGGAACAGAGAATGTATCAGTTTCTCAAGATTGGTAACAGATAGAAACAAGAGAAAGTACACAGGGATTCATCTACCTAGAGAGGTTACAGAGGTTTACACAGAGAATTCCAGTATAAGTACAAGTGAATAAGAGAGACTTAGAAAACTGGTAAAACCTACATTGTTGATAGAGTTGGGAGTACTTAGTGCTGTGAAAACAGCACTTTCGCAGAAAGAAATCTACTTCTCTAAGAGCGGGAAACGGTGAAAAGAGAATGTATGAGTTTCTCAAGATTGGTAACAGATAGAAACAAGAGAAAGTACACAGTCATTCATCTACCTGGAGAAGTTACAGAGGTTTACATAGAGAATTCCAAGTATAAGTACAAGAAAATAAGAGAGACTTAGAAGACTGGTAAAACCTACATTGGTGATAGAGTTAGGAGTACTTAGCACTGTGAAAACAGCACTTTCGCAGAAAGAAATCTGCTTCTCTAAGACCGGGAAAGAGTGAACAGAGAATGTATCAGTTTCTCAAGATTGGTAACAGATAGAAACAAAAGAAAGTACACAGTGATTCATCTACCTAGAGAAGTTACAGAGGTTTACACAGAGAATTCCCAGTATAAGTACAAGTAAATAAGAGACACTTAGAAAACTGGTAAAACCTACATGGTTGATAGAGTTGGGAGTACTTAGCACTGTGAAAACAGCACTTTCGCAGAGAGAAATCTACTTGTCTAAGACCGGGAAACATTGAACAGAGAATGTATGTGTTTCTCAAGATTGGTAACAGATAGAAACAAGAGAAAGTACACAATGATTCATCTAACTAGAGAATTTATAGAGGTTTACACAGAGAATTCCCAGTATAAGTACAAGTAAATAAGAGAGACTTAGAAAACTGGTAAAACCTACATTGTTGATAGAGTTGGGAGTACTTAGCATTGTGAAAACATCACTTTCGCACAAAGAAATCTACTTCTCTAATACCGCGAAACAGTGAAAACAGAAGTTATGAGTTTCTCAAGATTGGTAACACATGGAAACAAGACAAAGTACCCAGTGATTCATCTTCCTAAAGAAGTTACAGAGGTTGACACAGAGAATTCCCAGTAGAAGTACAAGTAAATAAGAGAGACTTAGAAAACTGGTAAAACCTACATTGTTGATAGAGTTGGGAGTACTTAGCACTGTGAAAACAGCACTTTCGCAGAGAGAAATCTACTTCTGTAAGACCGGGAACAGTGAACAGAGAATGTATGAGTTTCTCAAGATTGGTAACACATAGAAACAAAAGAAAGTACACATTGATTCACCTACCAAGAGAAGTTACAGAGGTTTATACAAAGAATTCCAAGTATAAGTACAAGAAAATAAGAGAGTTAGAAAACTGATAAAACCTACATTGTTGATAGAGCTTGGAGTACTTAGCACTGTGAAAACAGCACTTTCGCAGAAAGAAATCTACTTCTCTAAGACCGGGAAACATTGAACAGAGAATGTATGAGTTTCTCAAGATTGGTAACAGATAGAAATAGGAGAAAGTACACAATGATTCATCTACCTAGAGAAGTTATAGTGGTTTACACAGAGAATTCCCAGTATAAGTACAAGTAACTAAGAGAGACTTAGAAAACCGGTAAAACCTACATTGTTGATAGAGTTGGAAGTACTTAGCATTGTGAAAACATCACTTTCGCACAAAGAAATCTACTTCTCTAATACCGCGAAACAGTGAAAAGAGGAGGTATGAGTTTCTCAAGATTCGTAACAGATAGAAACAAGAGAAAGTACACAGTGATTCATCTACCTAGAGAAATTACAGAGGTTTACACACAGAATTCCAAGTGTAAGTACAAGAAAATAAGAGAGACTTAGAAAACTGGTAAAACCTACATTGTTGATAGAGTTAGGAGTACTTAGCATTGTGAAAACAGCACTTTCGCAGAAAGAAATCTACTTGTCTAAGACCGGGAAACAGTAAACAGAGAACGTATGAGTTTCTCCAGATTGGTAAAAGATAGAAACAAGAGAAAGTACACATTGATTCATCTACCTAGTGAAGTTACAGAGGTTTATACAAGGAATTCCTAGTATAAGTACAAGAAAATAAGAGAGACTTAGAAAACTGGTAAAACCTACATTGTTGATAGAGCTGAGAGTACTTAGCACTGTGAAAACAGCACTTTCGGAGAAAGAAATCTACTTCTCTAAGACCGGGAAACAGTGAACAGAGAATGTATGAATTTTTCAAAATTGGTACCAGATAGAAACAAGAGAAAGTACACAGTGATTGATCTACCTGGAGAACTTACAGAGGTTTACACAGAGAATTCCAAGTATAAGTACAAGAATATAAGAGAGACTTAGAAAACTGGTAATAGCTACATTGTTGATAGAGTTGGGAGTTCTTAGCATTGTGAAATCATCACTTTCGCACAAAGAATTCTACTTCTCTAATACCGCGAAACAGGGAAAAGAGAAGGTATGAGTTTTTCAAGATTGGTAACAGATAGAAACAAGAGAAAGTACACAGTGATTCATCTACCTCGAGAAGTTACAGAGGTTTACACAGAGAATTCCAAGTATAAGTACAAGAAAATAAGAGAGACTTAGAAAACTGGTAAAACTTACGTTGTTGATAGAACTAGGAGTACTTAGCACTGTCAAAACAGCACTTTCGCAGAAAGAAATCTACTTTTCTAAGACTGGGAAACAGTGAACAGAGAATGTATGAGTTTCTCAAGATTGGTAACAGATAGAAACAAGAGAAAGTACACAGTGATTCATCTACCTGGAGAAGTTACAGAGGTTTACACAGAGAATTCCAAGTGCAAGTACAAGAAAATAAGAGAGACTTAGAAAACTGGTAAAACCTACATTGTTGATAGAGTTAGGAGTACTTAGCATTGTGAAAACAGCACTTTCGCAGAAAGAAATCTACTTCTCTAAGACTGGGAAACAGTGAACAGAGAAAGTATCAGTTTCTAAAGATTGGTAACAGATAGAAACAACAGAAAGTACACAGTGATTCATGTACCTAGAGAAGTTACAGAGGTTTACACAGAGAATTCCCAGTATAAGTCCAAGTAAATAAGAGAGACTTAGAAAACTGGTAAAACCTACATTGTTGATAGAGTTGGGAGTACTTAGCATTGTGAAAACATCACTTTCTCATAAAGAAATCTACTTCTCTAAGACCAGGAAACAGTGATCAGAGAATGTATGAGTTTCTGAAGATTGGTAACAGACAGAAAGAAGAGAAAGTACTCAGTGATTCATCTACCTAGGGAAGTTACAGAGGTTTACCCAGAGAATTCCAAGTATAAGTACAACAAAATAAGAGAGACTTAGAAAACTGGTAAAACCTACATTGCTGAAAGAGTTGGGAGTACTTACCACTGTGAAAACAGCACTTTCACAGAAAAAAATCTACTTCTCTAAGACCGGGAAACAGTGAAAAGGGAATGTATGAGTTTCTCAAGATTGGTAACACATAGAAACAAGAGAAAGTACCCAGTGATTCATCTTCCTAGAGTAGTTACAGTGGTTGACACAGAGAGTTCCCAGTATAAGTACAAGTAAATAAGAGAGACTTAGAAAACTGGTAAAACCTACATTGTTGATAGAGTTGGGAGTACTTAGCACTGTGAAAACAGCAGTTTCGCAGAAAGAAATCTACTTGTCTAAGACCGGGAAACAGTGAAAAGAGAATGTATGAGTGTCTGATGTATGGTAACAGATAGAAACAAGAGAAAGTACACAGTGATTCATCTACCTAGAGAAATTACAGAGGTTTACACAGAGAATTCCAAGTATAAGTACAAGAAAGTAAGAGAGACTTAGAAAACTGGTAAAACCTTCCTTGTTGATAGAGTTGGGAGTACTTAGCACTGTGAAAACAGCACTTTCGCAGAGAGAAATCTAGTTGTCTAAGACTGGGAAACAGTGAACAGAGAATGTATGAGTTTCTCAAGATTGGTAACAGACAGAAAAAAGAGAAAGTACCCAATGATTCATCTACCTAGAGAAGTTACAGTGGTTGACACAGAGAATTCCCAGTATAAGTACAAGTAAATAAGAGAGACTTAGAAAACTGGTAAAACCTACATTGTTGATAGAGTTGGGAGTACTTAGCACTGTTAAAACAGCACTTTCGCAGAAAGAAATCTACTTGTCTAAGACCGGGAAACAGTGAAAAGAGAATGTATGAGTGTCTGATGTATGGTAACAGATAGAAACAAGAGAAAGTACACAGTGATTCATCTACCTAGAGAAATTACAGAGGTTTACACAGAGAATTCCAAGTATAAGTACAATTATATAAGAGAGACTTAGAAAACTGGTAAAACCTACATTGTTGATAGAGTTAGGAGTACTTAACACAGTGAAAACAGCACTTTCGCAGAAAGAAATCTATTTCTCTAAACTGGGAAACAGTGAACAGAGAATGTATCAGTTTCTCAAGATTGGTAACAGATCGAAACAAGAGAAAGTACACAGTGCTTCATCTACCTAGAGAAGTTACACAGGTTTACACAGAGAATTCCAAGTATAAGTACAAGAAAATAAGAGAGACTTAGAAAACTGGTAAAACCTACATTGTTGATAGAGTTAGGTGTACTTAGCACTGTGAAGACAGCACTTTCGCAGAAAGAAATTTACTTCTCTAAGACTGGGAAACAGTGAACAGAGAATGTATCAGTTTCTCAAGATTGGTAACAGATAGAAACAAGAGAAAGTACACAGTGATTCATCTACCTAGAGAAGTTATAGAGGTTTACACAGAGAATTCCCAGTATAAGTATAAGTAAATAAGAGAGACTTAGAAAACTGGTAAAACCTACATTGTTGATAGAGTTGGGAGTACTTAGCATTTTGAAAACATCACTTTCGCACAAAGAAATCTACTTCTCTAACACCGCGAAACGGTGAATAGAGAACGTATGAGTTTCTCAAGATTGGTAACATATAGAAACAAGAGAAAGTACACATTGATTCATCTACCTAGTGAAGTTACAGAGGTTTATACAAGGAATTCCAAGTATAAATACAAGAAAATACGAGAGACTTAGAAAACTGGTAAAGCCTACATTGTTGATAGAGTTGGGAGTACTTAGCACTGTGAAAACAGCACTTTCGCAGACAGAAATCTACTTGTCTAAGACCGGGAAACAGTGAAGAGAGAATGTATGAGTTTCTCAAGATTGGTAACAGATAGAAACAAGAGAAAGTACACAATGATTCATCTACCTAGAGAAGTTGCAGAGGTTTACACAGAGAATTCCCAGTATAAGTACAATTATATAAGAGAGACTTAGAAAACTGGTATAACCTACATTGTTGATAGAGTTAGGAGTATTTATCACTGTGAAGACAGCACTTTAGCAGAAAGAAATCTACTTCTCTAAGACTGGGAAACAGTGAACAGAGAAAGTATCAGTTTCTCAAGATTGGTAACAGATAGAAACAACAGAAAGTACACAGTGATTCATGTACCTAGAGAAGTTACAGAGGTTTACACAGACAATTCCCAGTATAAGTACAAGAAGGTAAGAGAGACTTAGAAAAGTGGTAAAACCAACATTGTTGATAGAGCTGGGAGTACTTAGCACTGTGAAAACAGCACTTTCGCAGAGAGAAATATACTTGTCTAAGACCGGGAAACAGTGAACAGAGAATGTATGAGTTTCTCAAGATTGGTAACAGATAGAAACAACAGAAAGTACACAATGATTCATCTACCTAGAGAAGTTACAGACGTTTACACAGAGAATTCCCAGTACAAGTACAAGAAAATAAGAGAGACTTAGAAAACTGGTAAAACCTACATTGTTGATAGAGTTGGGAGTACTTAGCACTGTGAAAACAGCACTTTCGCAGAGAGAAATATACTTGTCTAAGACCGGCAAACAGTGAACAGCGAATGTATGAGTTTCTCAAGTATGGTAACAGATAGAAACAAGAGAAAGTACACATTGATTCATCTACCTAGAGAAGTTACAGAGGTTTATACAAAGAATTCCAAGTATAAGTACAAGAAAATAAGAGAGACTTAGAAAACTGGTAAAACTTACATTGCTGATAGAGCTAGGAGTACTTAGCACTGTCAAAACAGCACTTTCGCAGAAAGAAATCTACTTTTCTAAGACTGGGAAACAGTGAACAGAGAATGTATGAGTTTCTCAAGTTTGGTAACAGACAGAAACAAGAGAAAGTACACAGTGATTCATCTACCTGGAGAAGTTACAGAGGTTTACATAGAGAATTCCCAGTATAAGTACAAGAAAATAAGAGAGACTTAGAAAACTGGGAAAACCTACATTGTTGATAGAGTTAGGAGTACTTAGCACTATGAAAATAGCATTTTCGCAGAAAGAAATCTACTTTTCTAAGACTGGGAAACAGTGAACAGAGAATGTAGGAGTTTCTCAAGATTGGTAACAGATAGAAACAAGAGAAAGTACACAGTGATTCATCTACCTGGAGAAGTTACAGAGGTTTACACAGAGAATTCCAAGTATAAGTACAAGAAAATAAGAGAGACTTAGAAAACTGGTAAAACCTACATTGTTGATAGAGTTAGGAGTACTTAGCACTGTGAAAACAGCACTTTCGCAGAAAGAAATCTACTTCTCTAAGACTGGTAAACAGTGAACAGAGAAAGTATCAGTTTCTAAAGATTGTTAACAGATAGAAACAACAGAAAGTACACAGTGATTCATGTACCTAGAGAAGTTACAGAGGTTTACACAGAGAATTCCCAGTATAAGTACAAGTAAATAAGAGAGACTTAGAAAACTGGTAAAACCTACATTGTTGATAGAGTTGGGAGTACTTAGCATTGTGAAAACATCACTTTCTCATAAAGAAATCTACTTCTCTAAGACCAGGAAACAGTGATCAGAGAATGTATGAGTTTCTGAAGATTGGTAACAGATAGAAACAAGAGAAAGTACACATTGATTCATCTACCTAGAGAAGTTACAGAGGTTTATACAAACAATTCCAAGTATAAGTACAAGAAAATAAGAGAGACTTCGAAAACTGGTAAAACCTACATTGTTGATAGAGTTAGGAGTACTTAGCACTGTGAAAACAGCACTTTCGCAGAAAGAAATCTACTTCTCTAAGACTGGGAAACAGTGAACAGAGAATGTATGAGTTTCTCAAGATTGGTAACAGATAGAAACAACAGAAAATACACAGTGATTCATGTACCTAGAGAAGTTACAGAGGTTTACACAGACAATTCGCAGTATAAGTACAAGAAGGTAAGAGAGACTTAGAAAACTGGTAAAACCTACATTGTTGATAGAGCTGGAAGTACTTAGCACTGTGGAAACAGCACTTTCGCAGAGAGAAATCTACTTGTCTAAGACCGGGAAACAGTGAACAGAGAATGTACGAGGTTCTCAAGATTGGTAACAGATAGAAACAACAGAAAATACACAGTGATTCATGTACCTAGAGAAGTTACAGAGGTTTACACAGAGAATTCCAAGTATAAGTACAAGAAAATAAGAGAGACTTCAAAAACTGGTAAAACCTACATTGTTGATAGAGTTGGGAGTACTTAGCACTGTGAAAACAGCACTTTCGCAGAGAGAAATCTACTTGTCTAAGACGGGGAAACAGTAAACAGAGAACGTATGAGTTTCTCAAGATTGGTAACAGATAGAAACAACAGAAAGTACACAATGATTCATCTACCTAGAGAAGTTACAGACGTTTACACAGAGAATTCCCAGTATAAGTACAAGAAAATAAGAGAGACTTAGAAAACCGGTAAAAGCTACATTGTTGATAGAGTTGGGAGTACTTAGCACTGTGAAAACATCACTTTCGCACAAAGAAATCTACTTCTCTAATACCGCGAAACAGTGAAAAGAGAAGGTATGAGTTTCTCAAGATTGGTAACACATGGAAACAAGACAAAGTACACAGTGATTCATCTTCCTAAAGAAGTTACAGAGGTTGACACACAGAATTCCCAGTATAAGTACAAGTAAATAAGAGAGGCTTAGAAAACTGGTAAAACCTACATTGTTGATAGATTGGGAGTACTTAGCATTGTGAAAACATCACTTTCTCATGCAGAAATCTACTTCTCTAAGACCAGGAAACAGTGAACAGAGAATGTATGAGTTTCTCAAGATTGGTAACAGATAGAAACAAGAGAAAGTACACAGTGATTCATCTACCTGGAGAAGTTACAGAGGTTTACACAGAGAATTCCCAGTATAAGTACAAGTAAATAAGAGAGACTTAGAAAACCGGTAAAACCTACATTGTTCATAGAGTTGGGAGTACTCAGCATTGTGAAAACATCACTTTCGCACAAAGAAATCTACTTCTTTAATACCGCGAAACAGTGAAAAGAGAAGGTATGAGTTTCTCAAGATTGGTAACGGATAGAAACAAGAGAAAGTACACAGTGATTCTTCTACCTGGAGAAGTTACAGAGGATTACACAGAGAATTCCAAGTATAAGTACAAGAAAATAAGAGAGACTTAGAAAACTGGTAAAACTTACATTGTTGATAGAGCTAGGAGTACTTAGGACTGTCAAAACAGCACTTTCGCAGAAAGAAATCTACTTTTCTAAGACTGGGAAACAGTGAACAGAGAATGTATGAGTTTCTCAAGTTTGGTAACAGACAGAAACAAGAGAAAGTACACAGTGATTCATCTACCTGGAGAAGTTACAGAGGTTTACATAGAGAATTCCCAGTATAAGTACAAGAAAATAAGAGAGACTTAAAAAACTGGTAAAACCTACATTGTTGATAGAGTTAGGAGTACTTAGCACTATGAAAACAGCACTTTCGCAGAAAGAAATCTACTTTTCTAAGACTGGGAAACAGTGAACAGAGAATGTAGGAGTTTCTCAAGATTGGTAACAGATAGAAACAAGAGAAAGTACACAGTGATTCATCTACCTGGAGAAGTTACAGAGGTTTACACAGAGAATTCCAAGTATAAGTACAAGAAAATAAGAGAGACTTAGAAAACTGGTTAAATATACATTGTTGATAGAGTTAGGAGTACTTAGCACTGTCAAAACAGCACTTTCGCAGAAAGAAATCTACTTCTCTAAGACTGGGAAACAGTGAACAGAGAAAGTATCAGTTTGTAAAGATTGGTAACAGATACAAACAACAGAAAGTACACAGTGATTCATGTACCTAGAGAAGTTACAGAGGTTTACACAGAGAATTCCCAGTATAAGTACAAGTAAATAAGAGAGACTTAGAAAACTGGTAAAACCTACATTGTTGATAGAGCTGGGAGTACTTAGCACTGTGGAAACAGCACTTTCACAGAGAGAAATCTACTTGTCTAAGACCGGCAAACAGTGAACAGAGAATGTATGAGTTTCTCAAGATTGGTAACAGATAGAAACAAGAGAAAGTACACAGTGATTCATCTACCTAGAGAAGTTACAGTGGTTTACACAGACAATTCCCAGTATAAGTACAAGTAAATAAGAGAGACTTAGAAAACCGGTAAAACCTACATTGTTGATAGAGTTGGGAGTACGTAGCACTGTGAAAACAGCACTTTCGCAGAGAGAAATATACTTGTCTAAGACCGGGAAACATTGAACAGAGAATGTATGAGTTTCTCAAGATTGGTAACAGGTAGAAACAAGAGAAAGTACACAATGATTCACCTATCTAGAGAAGTTATACTGGTTTACACAGAGAATTTCAAGTATAAGTAAAAGTAAATAAGAGAGACTTGGAAAACTGGTAAAACCTACATTGTTGATAGAGTTGGGAGTACTTAGCATTGTGAAAACATCACTTTTGCACAAAGAAATCTACTTCTCTAATACCTCGAAACAGTGAAAAGAGAAGGTATGAGTTTCTCAAGATTGGTAACACATGGAAACAAGACAAAGTACACAGTGATTCATCTTCCTAAAGAAGTTACAGAGGTTGACACAGAGAATTCCCAGTATAAGTACAAGTAAATAAGAGAGACTTAGAAAACTGGTAAAATCTACATTGTTGATAGAGTTGGGAGTACTTAGCACTGTGAAAACAGCACTTTCGCAGAAAGAAATCTACTTGTCTAAGACCGGGAAACAGTGAAAAGAGAATGTATGAGTGTCTGATGTATGGTAACAGATAGAAAGAAGAGAAAGTACACAGTGATTCATCTACCTAGAGAAATTACAGGGGTTTACACAGAGAATTCCAACTATAAGTACAAGAAAGTAAGTGAGACTTCGAAAACTGGTAAAACCTACATTGTTGATAGAGTTGGGAGTACTTAGCACTGTGAAAACAGCACTTTCGCAGAGAGAAATCTAGTTGTCTAAGACCGGGAAACAGTGAACAGAGAATGTATGAGTTTCTCAAGATTGGTAACAGATAGAAACAAGAGAAAATACACAGTGATTCATCTACCTAGAGAAGTTACACAGGTTTACACAGAGAATTCTAAGTATAAGTACAAGAAAATAAGAGAGACTTAGAAAACTGGTAAAACCTACATTGTTGATAGAGTTACGAGTACTTAGCACTGGGAAGACAGCACTTTCGCAGAAAGAAATTTACTTCTCCAAGACTGGAAAACAGTGAAGAGAGAATGTATCAGTTTCTCAAGATTTGTAACAGATAGAAACAAGAGAAAGTACCCAATGATTCATCTACCTAGAGAAGTTACAGAGGTTTACACAGAGAATTCCCAGTATAAGTACAATTATATAAGAGAGACTTAGAAAACTGGTAAAACCTACATTGTTGATAGAGTTGGGAGTACTTAGCATTGTGAAAACATCATTTTTGCACAAAGAAATCTACTTCTCTAATACCGCGAAACAGTGAAAAGAGAAGGTATGAGTTTCTCAAGATTGGTAACATATGGAAACAAGACAAAGTACACAGTGATTCATCTTCCTAAAGAAGTTACAGAGGTTGACACAGAGAATTCCCAGTATAAGTACAAGTAAATAAGAGAGACTTAGAAAACTGGTAAAACCTACATTGTTGATAGAGTTGGGAGTACTTAGAACTGTGAAAACAGCACTTTCGCAGAGCGAAATCTACTTCTGTAAGACCGGGAAACAGTGAACAGAGAGTGTACGAGTTTCTCAAGATTGGTAACACATAGAAACAAGAGAAACTACACATTGATTCACCTACCTAGAAAAGTTACAGAGGTTTATACAAAGAATTCCAAGTATAAGTACAAGAAAATAAGAGAGTTAGAAAACTGATTAAACCTACATTGTTGATAGAGCTTGGAGTACTTAGCACTGTGAAAACAGCACATTCACTGAAAGAAATCTACTTCTCTAAGACCGGGAAACAGTGAACAGAGAATGTATGAGTTTCTCAAGATTGGTAACAGATAGAAAGAAGAGAAAGTACACAATGATGCATCTACGTAGAGAAATTATAGTGGTTTACACAGAGAATTCCCAGTATAAGTACAAGTAAATAAGAGAAACTTAGAAAACCGGTAAAACCTACATTGTTGATAGAGTTGGGAGTACTTAGCATTGTGAAAACATCACTTTCGCACAAAGAAATCTACTTCTCTAATACCGCGAAACAGTGAAAAGAGAAGGTATCAGTTTCTCAAGATTGGTAACAGATAGAAACAAGAGAAACTACACAGTGATTCATCTACCTAGAGAAGTTACAGAGGTGTACACAGAGAATTCCAACTATAAGTACAAGAAAGTAAGAGAGACTTAGAAAACTGATAAAACCTACATTGTTGGTAGAGTTGGGAGTACTTAGCACTGTGAAAACAGCACTTTCGCAGAGAGAAATCTAGTTGTCTAAGACTGGGAAACAGTGAACAGAGAATGTATGAGTTTTTCAAGATTGGTAACAGATAGAAACAAGAGAAAGTACACAATGATTCATCTACCTAGAGAAGTTACAGAGGTTTACACAGAGAATTCCCAGTATAAGTACAAGTATATAAGAGAGACTTAGAAAACTGGTAAAACCTACATTGTTGATAGAGTTAGGAGTACTTAGCACTGTGAAAACAGCACATTCGCAGAAAGAAATCTACTTCTCTAAGACTGGGAAACAGTGAACAGAGAATGTATCAGTTTCTCAAGATTGGTAACAGATAGAAACAAGAGAAAATACACAGTGGTTCATCTTCCTAGAGAAGTTACACAGGTTTACACGGAGAAGTCCAAGTATAAGAACAATAAAATAAGAGAGACTTAGAAAACTGGTAAAACCTACATTGTTGATACAGTTGGGAGTACTTAGCATTTTGAAAACATCACTTTCTCACAAAGAAATCTACTTCTCTAAGTCCGCGAAACGGTGAAGAGAGAATGTATGAGTTTCTCAAGATTGGTAACAGATAGAAACAAGAGAAAGTACACATTGATTCATCTACCTAGTGAAGTTACAGAGGTTTATACAAGGAATTCCAAGTATAAGTACAAGAAAACAAGAGAGACTTAGAAAACTGGTAAAACCTACATTGTTGATAGAGCTGGGAGTACTTAGCACTGTGAAAACAGCACTTTCGCAGAAAGAAATCTACTTCTCTAAGACCGGGAAACAGTGAACAGAGAATGTATGAGTTTCTCAAAATTGGTAACAGATAGAAACAAGAGAAAGTACACAGTGATTCATCTACCTGGAGAAGTTACAGAGGTTTACACAGAGAATTCCAAGTATAAGTACAAGAAAAGAAGAGAGACTTAGAAAACTGGTAAAACCTATATTGTTGATAGAGTTGGGAGTACGTAGCACTGTGAAAACAGCACTTTCGCAGAGAGAAATATACTTGTCTAAGACCGGGAAACATTGAACAGAGAATGTATGAGTTTCTCAAGATTGGTAACAGGTAGAAACAAGAGAAAGTACACAATGATTCACCTATCTAGAGAAGTTATACTGGTTTACACAGAGAATTTCAAGTATAAGTAAAAGTAAATAAGAGAGACTTGGAAAACTGGTAAAACCTACATTGTTGATAGAGTTGGGAGTACTTAGCATTGTGAAAACATCACTTTTGCACAACGAAATCTACTTCTCTAATACCGCGAAACAGTGAAAAGAGAAGGTATGAGTTTCTCAAGATTGGTAACACATGGAAACAAGACAAAGTACACAGTGATTCATCTTCCTAAAGAAGTTACAGAGGTTGACACAGAGAATTCCCAGTGTAAGTACAAGTAAATAAGAGAGACTTAGAAAACTGGTAAAATCTACATTGTTGATAGAATTGGGAGTACTTAGCACTGTGAAAACAGCACTTTCGCAGAAAGAAATCTACTTGTCTAAGACCGGGAAACAGTGAACAGAGAATGTATGAGTGTCTGATGTATGGTAACAGATAGAAAGAAGAGAAAGTACACAGTGATTCATCTACCTAGAGAAATTACAGGGGTTTACACAGAGAATTCCAACTATAAGTACAAGAAAGTAAGTGAGACTTCGAAAACTGGTAAAACCTACATTGTTGGTAGAGTTGGGAGTACTTAGCACTGTGAAAACAGCACTTTCGCAGAGAGAAATCTAGTTGTCTAAGACCGGGAAACAGTGAACAGAGAATGTATGAGTTTCCCAAGATTGGTAACAGATAGAAACAAGAGAAAATACACAGTGATTCATCTACCTAGAGAAGTTACATAGGTTTACACAGAGAATTCCAAGTATAAGTACAAGAAAATAAGAGAGACTTAGAAAACTGGTAAAACCTACATTGTTGATAGAGTTACGAGTACTTAGCACTGGGAAGACAGCACTTTCGCAGAAAGAAATTTACTTCTCTAAGACTGGGAAACAGTGAACAGAGAATGTATCAGTTTCTCAAGATTTGTAACAGATAGAAACAAGAGAAAGTACCCAATGATTCATCTACCTAGAGAAGTTACAGAGGTTTACACAGAGAATTCCCAGTATAAGTACAATTATATAAGAGAGACTTAGAAAACTGGTAAAACCTACATTGTTGATAGAGTTGGGAGTACTTAGCATTGTGAAAACATCATTTTTGCACAAAGAAATCTACTTCTCTAATACCGCGAAACAGTGAAAAGAGAAGGTATGAGTTTCTCAAGATTGGTAACATATGGAAACAAGACAAAGTACACAGTGATTCATCTTCCTAAAGAAGTTACAGAGGTTGACACAGAGAATTCCCAGTATAAGTACAAGTAAATAAGGGAGACTTAGAAAACTGGTAAAACCTACATTGTTGATAGAGTTGGGAGTACTTAGCACTGTGAAAACAGCACTTTCGCAGAGCGAAATCTACTTCTGTAAGACCGGGAAACAGTGAACAGAGAGTGTACGAGTTTCTCAAGATTGGTAACACATAGAAACAAGAGAAACTACACATTGATTCACCTACCTAGAGAAGTTACAGAGGTTTATACAAAGAATTCCAAGTATAAGTACAAGAAAATAAGAGAGTTAGAAAACTGATTAAACCTACATTGTTGATAGAGCTTGGAGTACTTAGCACTGTGAAAACAGCACTTTCGCTGAAAGAAATCTACTTCTCTAAGACCGGGAAACAGTGAACAGAGAATGTATGAGTTTCTCAAGATTGGTAACAGATAGAAAGAAGAGAAAGTACACAATGATGCATCTACCTAGAGAAGTTATAGTGGTTTACACAGAGAATTCCCAGTATAAGTACAAGTAAATAAGAGAAACTTAGAAAACCGGTAAAACCTACATTGTTGATAGAGTTGGGAGTACTTAGCATTGTGAAAACATCACTTTCGCACAAAGAAATCTACTTCTCTAATACCGCGAAACAGTGAAAAGAGAAGGTATCAGTTTCTCAAGATTGGTAACAGATAGAAACAAGAGAAACTACACAGTGATTCATCTACCTAGAGAAATTACAGAGGTGTACACAGAGAATTCCAACTATAAGTACAAGAAAGTTAGAGAGACTTAGAAAACTGATAAAACCTACATTGTTGATAGAGTTGGGTGTACTTAGCACTGTGAAAACAGCACTTTCGCAGAGAGAAATCTAGTTGTCTAAGACCGGGAAACAGTGAACAGAGAATGTATGAGTTTTTCAAGATTGGTAACAGATAGAAACAAGAGAAAGTACACAATGATTCATCTACCTAGAGAAGTTACAGAGGTTTACACAGAGAATTCCCAGTATAAGTACAAGTATATAAGAGAGACTTAGAAAACTGGTAAAACCTACATTGTTGATAGAGTTAGGAGTACTTAGCACTGTGAAAACAGCACATTCGCAGAAAGAAATCTACTTCTCTAAGACTGGGAAACAGTGAACAGAGAATGTATCAGTTTCTCAAGATTGGTAACAGATAGAAACAAGAGAAAATACACAGTGGTTCATCTTCCTAGAGAAGTTACACAGGTTTACACAGAGAATTCCAAGTATAAGAATAATAAAATAAGAGAGACTTAGAAAACTGGTAAAACCTACATTGCTGATACAGTTGGGAGTACTTAGCATTTTGAAAACATCACTTTCTCACAAAGAAATCTACTTCTCTAAGTCCGCGAAACGGTGAAGAGAGAATGTATGAGTTTCTCAAGATTGGTAACAGATAGAAACAAGAGAAAGTACACATTGATTCATCTACCTAGTGAAGTTACAGAGGTTTATACAAGGAATTCCAAGTATAAGTACAAGAAAATAAGAGAGACTTAGAAAACTGGTGTAACCTACATTGTTGATAGAGATTGGAGTACTTAGCACTGTGAAAACAGCACTTTCGCAGAAAGAAATCTACTTCTCTAAGACCGGGAAACAGTGAAAAGAGAATGTGTGAGTTTCTCAAGATTGGTAACAGATAGAAACCAGAAAAAGTACACAATGCTTCATCTGCCTAGAGAAGTTATAGTGGTTTACACAGAGAATTCCCAGTATAAGTACAAGTAAATAAGAGAGACTTAGAAAACTAGTAAAACCTACACTGTTGATACAGTTGGGAGTACTTAGCATTGTGAAAACATCACTTTCTCATGAAGAAATCTACTTCTCTAAGACCAGGAAACAGTGAACAGAGAATGTATGAGTTTCTCAAGATTGGTAACAGATAGAAACAAGAGAAAGTACACATTGATTCATCTACCTAGAGAAGTTACAGAGGTTTATACAAAGAATTACAAGTATAAATACAAGAAAATAAGAGAGACTTAGAAAACTGGTAAAACCTACATTGTTGATAGAGTTAGGAGTACTTAGCACTGTGAAAACAGCACTTTCGCAGAAAGAAATCTACTTCTCTAAGACTGGGAAACAGTGAACAGAGAAAGTATCAGTTTCTCAAGATTGGTAACAGATAGAAACAACAGAAAGTACACAGTGATTCATCTACCTGTAGAAGTTACAGAGGTTTACACAGAGAATTCCAAGTATAAGTACAAGAAAATAAGAGACACTTAGAAAACTGGTAAAACCTACATTGTTGATAGAGTTGGGAGTACTTAGCACTGTGAAAACAGCACTTTCGCAGAGAGAAATCTACTTGTCTAAGACCGGGAAACAGTAAACAGAGAACGTATGAGTTTCTCAAGATTGGTAACAGATAGAAACAAGAGAAAGTACACAGTGATTCATCTACCTAGAGAAGTTACAGAAGTTTACACAGAGAATTCCCAGTATAAGTACAAGTAAATAAGAGAGACTTAGAAAAACGGTAAAACCTACATTGTTGATAGAGTTGGGAGTACTTAGCACTGTGAAAACAGCACTTTCGCAGAGCGAAATCTACTTCTGTAAGACCAGGAAACAGTTAACAGAGAATGTATGAGTTTCTCAAGATTGGTAACACATACAAACAAGAGAAAGTACACATTGATTCACCTACCTAGAGAAGTTACAGAGATTTATACAAAGAATTCCAAGTATAAGTACAAGAAATTAAGAGAGTTAGAAAACTGATAAAACCTACATTGTTGATAGAGCTTGGAGTACTTAGCACTGTGAAAACAGCACTTTTGCAGAAAGAAATCTACTTCTCTAAGACCGGGAAACAGTGAACAGAGAATGTATGAGTTTCTCAAGATTGGTAACAGATAGAAACAAGAGAAAGTACACAATGATTCATCTACCTAGAGAAGCTATAGTGGTTTACACAGAGAATTCCCAGTATAAGTACAAGTAAATAAGAGAAACTTAGAAAACCGGTAAAACCTACATTGTTGATAGAGTTGGGAGTACTTAGCATTGTGAAAACATCACTTTCGCACAAAGAAATCTACTTCTCTAATACCGCGAAACAGTGAAAAGAGAAGGTAGGAGTTTCTCAAGATTGGTAACAAATAGAAACAAGAGAAAGTACACAGTGATTCATCTACCTCGAAAAGTTACAGAGCTTTACACAGAGAATTCCAAGTATAAGTACAAGAAAATATGAGAGACTTAGAAAACTGGTAAAACTTACATTGTTGATAGAGCTAAGAGTACTTAGCACTGTCAAAACAGCACTTTCGCAGAAAGAAATCTACTTCTCTAAGACTGGGAAACAGTGAACAGAGAAAGTATCAGTTTCTCAAGATTGGTAACACATAGAAACAACAGAAAGTACACAGTGATTCATGTACCTAGAGAAGTTACAGCGGTTTACACAGACAATTCCCAGTATAAGTACAAGAAGGTAAGAGAGACTTAGAAAACTGGTAAAACCTACAAAGTTGATAGAGCTGGGAGTACTTAGCACTGTGGAAACAGCACTTTCGCAGAGAGAAATCTACTTGTCTAAGACTGGGAAACAGTGAAAAGAGAATGTACGAGTTTCTCAAGATTGGTAACAGATAGAAACAAGAGAAAGTACACAATGATTCATGTACCTAGAGAAGTTACAGAGCTTTACACAGACAATTCCCAGTATAAGTACAGGTAAATAAGAGAGACTTAGAAAACTGGTAAAACCTACATTGTTGATAGAGTGGGAGTACTTAGCACTGTGAAAACAGCACATTCGCACAAAGAAATCTACTTCTCTAATACCGCGAAACATTGAAAAGAGAATGTATGAGTTTCTCAAGATTGGTAACAGATAGAAACAAGAGAAAGTACACAGTGATTCATCTACCTAGAGAAGTTACAGAGGTTTACCCAGAGAATTCCAAGTATAAGTACAACAAAATAAGAGAGACTTATAAAACTGGTGAAACCTACATTGTTGATAGAGTTGGGAGTACTTAGCACTGTGAAAACAGCACTTTCACAGAAAGAAATCTACTTCTCTAAGACCGGGAAACAGTGAAAAGGGAATGTATGAGTTTCTCAAGATTGGTAACACATAGAAACAAGAGAAAGTACCCAGTGATTCATCTTCCTAGAGAAGTTACTGCGGTTGACACAGAGAATTCCCAGTATAAGTACAAGTAAATAAGAGAGACTTAGAAAACTTGTAAAACATACATTGTTGATAGAGTTGGGAGTACTTAGCACTGTGAAAACAGCACTTTCGCAGAAAGAAATCTACTTGTCTAAGACCGGGAAACAGTGAAAAGACAATGTATGAGTGTCTGATGTATGGTAACAGACAGAAACAAGAGAAAGTACACAGTGATTCATCTACCTAGAGAAGTTACAGAGGTTTACACAGAGAATTCCCAGTATAAGTACAAGAATATAAGAGAGACTTAGAAAACTGGTAAAACTTACATTGTTGATAGAGCTAGGAGTACTTAGCACTGTGAAAACAGCACTTTCGCAGAAAGAAATCTACTTTTGGAAGACTGGGAAACAGTGAACAGAGAATGTATGAGTTTCTCAAGATTGGTAACAGATAGAAACAAGAGAAAGTACACAGTGATTCATCTACCTGGAGAAGTTACGGAGGTTTACACAGAGAATTCCAAGTATCAGTACAAGAAAATAAGAGAGACTTAGGAAACTGGTAAAACCTACATTGTTGATAGGGTTAAGAGTAATTAGCACTGTGAAAACAGCACTTTCGTAGAAAGAAATCTATTTCTCTAAGACTGGGAAACAGTGAACAGAGAAAGTATCAGTTTCTCAAGATTGGTAACAGATAGAAACAACAGAAAGTACACAGTGATTCATGTACCTAGAGTAGTTACAGAGGTTTACACAGACAATTCCCAGCAGAAGTACAAGAAGGTAAGAGATACTTAGAAAACTGGTAAAACCTACATTGTTGATAGAGCTGGGAGTACTTAGCACTGTGAAAACAGCACTTTCGCAGAAAGAAATCTACTTCTCTAAGACCGGGAAACAGTGAACAGAGAATGTATGAGTTTCTCAAAATTGATAACAGATAGAAACAAGAGAAAGTACACAGTGATTCATCCACCTGGAGAAGTCACAGAGGTTTACACAGAGAATTCCAAGTCTAAGTACAAGAATATAAGAGAGACTTAGAAAACTGGTAAAACCTATATAGTTGATAGAGTTGGGAGTACTTAGCACTGTGAAAACAGCACTTTCGCAGAGAGAAATCTACTTGTCTAAGACCGGGAAACATTGAACAGAGAATGTATGAGTTTCTCAAGATTGGTAACAGATAGAAACAAGAGAAAGTACACAATGATTCATCTACCTATAGAAGTTATAGAGGTTTACACAGAGAATTCCCAGTATAAGTACAAGTAAATAAGAGAGACTTAGAAAAGTGGTAAAACCTACATTGTTGATAGAGTTGGGAGTACTTAGCATTGTGAAAACATCACTTTCGCACAAAGAAATCTACTTCTCTAATACCGCGAAACAGTGAAAAGAGAAGGTATGAGTTTCTCAAGATTGGTAACAGATAGAAACAAGAGAAACTACACAGTGATTCATCTACCTAGAGAAATTACAGAGGTTTACACAGAGAATTCCAAGTATAAGTACAAGAAAGTAAGAGAGACTTACAAAACTGGTAAAACCTACATTGTTGATAGAGTTGGGAGTACTTAGCACTGTGAAAACAGCACTTTCGCAGAGAGAAATCTACTTGTCTAAGACCGGGAAACAGTGAAAAGAAAATGTATGAGTGTCTGATGTATGGTAACAGATAGAAACAAGAGAAAGTACACAGTGATTCATCTACCTAGAGAAGTTACAGACGTTTACACAGAGAATTCCCAGTATAAGTACAAGAAAATAAGAGAGACTTAGAAAACTGGTAAAACCTACATTGTTGATAGAGTTGGATGTACTTAGCACTGTGAAAACAGTACTTTCGCAGAAAGAAATCTACTTGTCTAAGACCGGGAAACAGTGAACAGAGAATGTATGAGTTTCTCAAGATTGGTAACAGACAGAAACAAGAGAAAGCACACAGTGATTCATCTACCTATAGAAGTTACAGAGGTTTACCCAGAGAATTCCAAGTATAAGTACAACAAAATAAGAGAGACTTATAAAACTGGTAAAACCTACATTGTTGATAGAGTTGGGAGTACTTAGCACTGTGAAAACAGCACTTTCACAGAAAGAAATCTACTTCTCTAAGACCGGGAAACAGTGAACAGAGAATGTATGAGTTTCTCAAGATTGGTAACACATAGAAACAAGAGAAAGTACCCAGTGATTCATCTTCCTAGAGAAGTTACTGCGGTTGACACAGAGAATTCCCAGTATAAGTACAAGTAAATAAGAGAGACTTAGAAAACTGGTAAAACCTACATAGTTGATAGAGTTGGGAGTACTTAGCTCTGTGAAAACAGCACTTTCGCAGAAAGAAATCTTCTTGTCTAAGACCGGGAAACAGTGAAAAGACAATGTATGAGTGTCTGATGTATGGTAACAGATAGAAACAAGAGAAAGTACACAGTGATTCATCTACTTAGAGAAGTTACAGAAGTTTACACAGAGAATTCCCAGTATAAGTACAAGAAAATAAGAGAGACTTAGAAAACTGGTAAAACTTACATTGTTGATAGAGCTAGGAGTACTTAGCACTGTGAAAACAGCACTTTCGCAGAAAGAAATCTACTTTTCTAAGACTGGGAAACAATGAACAGAGAATGTATGAGTTTCTCAAGATTGGTAACAGATAGAAACAAGAGAAAGTAAACAGTGATTCATCTACCTGGAGAAGTTACAGAGGTTTACACAGAGAATTCCAAGTATAAGTACAAGAAAATAAGAGAGACTTAGAAAACTGGTAAAACCCACATTGTTGATAGAGTTAAGTGTAATTAGCACTGTGAAAACAGCACTTTCGCAGAAAGAAATCTACTTCTCTAAGACTGGGAAACAGTGAACAGAGAAATTATCAGTTTCTAAAGATTGGTAACAGATAGAAACAACAGAAAGTACACAGTGATTCATGTACCTAAAGAAGTTACAGAGGTTTACACAGACAATTCCCAGTATAAGTAAAAGAAGGTAAGAGAGACTTAGAAAACTGGTAAAACCTACATTGTTGATAGAGCTAGGAGTACTTAGCACTGTCAAAACAGCACTTTCACAGAAAGAAATCTACTTCTCTAAGCCTGAGAAACAGTGAACAGAGAAAGTATCAGTTTCTAAAGATTGGTAACAGATAGAAACAACAGAAAGTACACAGTGATTCATGTACCTAGAGAAGTTACACAGGTTTACACAGAGAATTCCCAGTATAAGTACAAGTAAATAAGAGAGACTTAGAAAACTGGTAAAACCTACATTGTTGATAGAGTTGGGAGTACTTAGTACTGTGAAAACATCACTTTCTCATGAAGAAATCTACTTCTCTAAGACCAGGAAACAGTGAACAGAGAATGTATGAGTTTCTCAAGATTGGTAACAGATAGAAACAAGAGAAAGTACACATTGATTCATGTACCTAGAGAAATTACAGAGGTTTACACAGACAATTCCCAGTATAAGTACAAGAAGGTAAGAGAGACTTAGAAAACTGGTAAAACCTACATTGTTGATAGAGCTGGGAGTACTTAGCACTGTGGAAACAGCACTTTCACAGAGAGAAATCTACTTGTCTAAGACCGGCAAACAGTGAACAGAGAATGTATGAGTTTCTCAAGATTGGTAACAGATAGAAACAAGAGAAAGTACACAGTGATTCATCTACCTAGAGAAGTTACAGTGGTTTACACAGACAATTCCCAGTATAAGTACAAGTAAATAAGAGAGACTTAGAAAACTGTTAAAACCTACATTGTTGATAGAGCTGGGAGTACTTAGCACTGTGGAAACAGCACTTTCGCAGAGAGAAATCTACTTGTCTAAGACCGGGAAACAGTGAACAGAGAATGTACGAGGTTCTCAAGATTGGTAACAGATAGAAACAACAGAAAATACACAGTGATTCATGTACCTAGAGAAGTTACAGAGGTTTACACAGAGAATTCCAAGTATAAGTACAAGAAAATAAGAGAGACTTCGAAAACTGGTAAAACCTACATTGTTGATAGAGTTGGGAGTACTTAGCACTGTGAAAACAGCACTTTCGCAGAGAGAAATCTACTTGTCTAAGACGGGGAAACAGTAAACAGAGAACGTATGAGTTTCTCAAGATTGGTAACAGATAGAAACAACAGAAAGTACACAATGATTCATCTACCTAGAGAAGTTACAGACGTTTACACAGAGAATTCCCAGTATAAGTACAAGAAAATAAGAGAGACTTAGAAAACCGGTAAAATCTACATTGTTGATAGAGTTGGGAGTACTTAGCACTGTGAAAACATCACTTTCGCACAAAGAAATCTACTTCTCTAATACCGCGAAACAGTGAAAAGAGAAGGTATGAGTTTCTCAAGATTGGTAACACATGGAAACAAGACAAAGTACACAGTGATTCATCTTCCTAAAGAAGTTACAGAGGTTGACACAGAGAATTCCCAGTATAAGTACAAGTAAATAAGAGAGGCTTAGAAAACTGGTAAAACCTACATTGTTGATAGATTGGGAGTACTTAGCATTGTGAAAACATCACTTTCTCATGCAGAAATCTACTTCTCTAAGACCAGGAAACAGTGAACACAGAATGTATGAGTTTCTCAAGATTGGTAACAGATAGAAACAAGAGAAAGTACACAGTGATTCATCTACCTGGAGAAGTTACAGAGGTTTACACAGAGAATTCCCAGTATAAGTACAAGTAAATAAGAGAGACTTAGAAAACCGGTAAAACCTACATTGTTCATAGAGTTGGGAGTACTCAGCATTGTGAAAACATCACTTTCGCACAAAGAAATCTACTTCTTTAATACCGCGAAACAGTGAAAAGAGAAGGTATGAGTTTCTCAAGATTGGTAACGGATAGAAACAAGAGAAAGTACACAGTGATTCTTCTACCTGGAGAAGTTACAGAGGATTACACAGAGAATTCCAAGTATAAGTACAAGAAAATAAGAGAGACTTAGAAAACTGGTAAAACTTACATTGTTGATAGAGCTAGGAGTACTTAGGACTGTCAAAACAGCACTTTCGCAGAAAGAAATCTACTTTTCTAAGACTGGGAAACAGTGAACAGAGAATGTATGAGTTTCTCAAGTTTGGTAACAGACAGAAACAAGAGAAAGTACACAGTGATTCATCTACCTGGAGAAGTTACAGAGGTTTACATAGAGAATTCCCAGTATAAGTACAAGAAAATAAGAGAGACTTAAAAAACTGGTAAAACCTACATTGTTGATAGAGTTAGGAGTACTTAGCACTATGAAAACAGCACTTTCGCAGAAAGAAATCTACTTCTCTAAGACTGGGAAACAGTGAACAGAGAAAGTATCAGTTTGTAAAGATTGGTAACAGATACAAACAACAGAAAGTACACAGTGATTCATGTACCTAGAGAAGTTACAGAGGTTTACACAGAGAATTCCCAGTATAAGTACAAGTAAATAAGAGAGACTTAGAAAACTGGTAAAACCTACATTGTTGATAGAGCTGGGAGTACTTAGCACTGTGGAAACAGCACTTTCACAGAGAGAAATCTACTTGTCTAAGACCGGCAAACAGTGAACAGAGAATGTATGAGTTTCTCAAGATTGGTAACAGATAGAAACAAGAGAAAGTACACAGTGATTCATCTACCTAGAGAAGTTACAGTGGTTTACACAGACAATTCCCAGTATAAGTACAAGTAAATAAGAGAGACTTAGAAAACCGGTAAAACCTACATTGTTGATAGAGTTGGGAGTACGTAGCACTGTGAAAACAGCACTTTCGCAGAGAGAAATATACTTGTCTAAGACCGGGAAACATTGAACAGAGAATGTATGAGTTTCTCAAGATTGGTAACAGGTAGAAACAAGAGAAAGTACACAATGATTCACCTATCTAGAGAAGTTATACTGGTTTACACAGAGAATTTCAAGTATAAGTAAAAGTAAATAAGAGAGACTTGGAAAACTGTAAAACCTACATTGTTGATAGAGTTGGGAGTACTTAGCATTGTGAAAACATCACTTTTGCACAAAGAAATCTACTTCTCTAATACCTCGAAACAGTGAAAAGAGAAGGTATGAGTTTCTCAAGATTGGTAACACATGGAAACAAGACAAAGTACACAGTGATTCATCTTCCTAAAGAAGTTACAGAGGTTGACACAGAGAATTCCCAGTATAAGTACAAGTAAATAAGAGAGACTTAGAAAACTGGTAAAATCTACATTGTTGATAGAGTTGGGAGTACTTAGCACTGTGAAAACAGCACTTTCTCAGAAAGAAATCTACTTGTCTAAGACCGGGAAACAGTGAAAAGAGAATGTATGAGTGTCTGATGTATGGTAACAGATAGAAAGAAGAGAAAGTACACAGTGATTCATCTACCTAGAGAAATTACAGGGGTTTACACAGAGAATTCCAACTATAAGTACAAGAAAGTAAGTGAGACTTCGAAAACTGGTAAAACCTACATTGTTGATAGAGTTGGGAGTACTTAGCACTGTGAAAACAGCACTTTCGCAGAGAGAAATCTAGTTGTCTAAGACCGGGAAACAGTGAACAGAGAATGTATGAGTTTCTCAAGATTGGTAACAGATAGAAACAAGAGAAAATACACAGTGATTCATCTACCTAGAGAAGTTACACAGGTTTACACAGAGAATTCTAAGTATAAGTACAAGAAAATAAGAGAGACTTAGAAAACTGGTAAAACCTACATTGTTGATAGAGTTACGAGTACTTAGCACTGGGAAGACAGCACTTTCGCAGAAAGAAATTTACTTCTCCAAGACTGGAAAACAGTGAAGAGAGAATGTATCAGTTTCTCAAGATTTGTAACAGATAGAAACAAGAGAAAGTACCCAATGATTCATCTACCTAGAGAAGTTACAGAGGTTTACACAGAGAATTCCCAGTATAAGTACAATTATATAAGAGAGACTTAGAAAACTGGTAAAACCTACATTGTTGATAGAGTTGGGAGTACTTAGCATTGTGAAAACATCATTTTTGCACAAAGAAATCTACTTCTCTAATACCGCGAAACAGTGAAAAGAGAAGGTATGAGTTTCTCAAGATTGGTAACATATGGAAACAAGACAAAGTACACAGTGATTCATCTTCCTAAAGAAGTTACAGAGGTTGACACAGAGAATTCCCAGTATAAGTACAAGTAAATAAGAGAGACTTAGAAAACTGGTAAAACCTACATTGTTGATAGAGTTGGGAGTACTTAGAACTGTGAAAACAGCACTTTCGCAGAGCGAAATCTACTTCTGTAAGACCGGGAAACAGTGAACAGAGAGTGTACGAGTTTCTCAAGATTGGTAACACATAGAAACAAGAGAAACTACACATTGATTCACCTACCTAGAGAAGTTACAGAGGTTTATACAAAGAATTCCAAGTATAAGTACAAGAAAATAAGAGAGTTAGAAAACTGATTAAACCTACATTGTTGATAGAGCTTGGAGTACTTAGCACTGTGAAAACAGCACATTCACTGAAAGAAATCTACTTCTCTAAGACCGGGAAACAGTGAACAGAGAATGTATGAGTTTCTCAAGATTGGTAACAGATAGAAAGAAGAGAAAGTACACAATGATGCATCTACGTAGAGAAATTATAGTGGTTTACACAGAGAATTCCCAGTATAAGTACAAGTAAATAAGAGAAACTTAGAAAACCGGTAAAACCTACATTGTTGATAGAGTTGGGAGTACTTAGCATTGTGAAAACATCACTTTCGCACAAAGAAATCTACTTCTCTAATACCGCGAAACAGTGAAAAGAGAAGGTATCAGTTTCTCAAGATTGGTAACAGATAGAAACAAGAGAAACTACACAGTGATTCATCTACCTAGAGAAGTTACAGAGGTGTACCCAGAGAATTCCAACTATAAGTACAAGAAAGTAAGAGAGACTTAGAAAACTGATAAAACCTACATTGTTGGTAGAGTTGGGAGTACTTAGCACTGTGAAAACAGCACTTTCGCAGAGAGAAATCTAGTTGTCTAAGACTGGGAAACAGTGAACAGAGAATGTATGAGTTTTTCAAGATTGGTAACAGATAGAAACAAGAGAAAGTACACAATGATTCATCTACCTAGAGAAGTTACAGAGGTTTACACAGAGAATTCCCAGTATAAGTACAAGTATATAAGAGAGACTTAGAAAACTGGTAAAACCTACATTGTTGATAGAGTTAGGAGTACTTAGCACTGTGAAAACAGCACATTCGCAGAAAGAAATCTACTTCTCTAAGACTGGGAAACAGTGAACAGAGAATGTATCAGTTTCCCAAGATTGGTAACAGATAGAAACAAGAGAAAATACACAGTGGTTCATCTTCCTAGAGAAGTTACACAGGTTTACACGGAGAAGTCCAAGTATAAGAACAATAAAATAAGAGAGACTTAGAAAACTGGTAAAACCTACATTGTTGATACAGTTGGGAGTACTTAGCATTTTGAAAACATCACTTTCTCACAAAGAAATCTACTTCTCTAAGTCCGCGAAACGGTGAAGAGAGAATGTATGAGTTTCTCAAGATTGGTAACAGATAGAAACAAGAGAAAGTACACATTGATTCATCTACCTAGTGAAGTTACAGAGGTTTATACAAGGAATTCCAAGTATAAGTACAAGAAAACAAGAGAGACTTAGAAAACTGGTAAAACCTACATTGTTGATAGAGCTGGGAGTACTTAGCACTGTGAAAACAGCACTTTCGCAGAAAGAAATCTACTTCTCTAAGACCGGGAAACAGTGAACAGAGAATGTATGAGTTTCTCAAAATTGGTAACAGATAGAAACAAGAGAAAGTACACAGTGATTCATCTACCTGGAGAAGTTACAGAGGTTTACACAGAGAATTCCAAGTATAAGTACAAGAAAATAAGAGAGACTTAGAAAACTGGTAAAACCTATATTGTTGATAGAGTTGGGAGTACGTAGCACTGTGAAAACAGCACTTTCGCAGAGAGAAATATACTTGTCTAAGACCGGGAAACATTGAACAGAGAATGTATGAGTTTCTCAAGATTGGTAACAGGTAGAAACAAGAGAAAGTACACAATGATTCACCTATCTAGAGAAGTTATACTGGTTTACACAGAGAATTTCAAGTATAAGTAAAAGTAAATAAGAGAGACTTGGAAAACTGGTAAAACCTACATTGTTGATAGAGTTGGGAGTACTTAGCATTGTGAAAACGTCACTTTTGCACAAAGAAATCTACTTCTCTAATACCGCGAAACAGTGAAAAGAGAAGGTATGAGTTTCTCAAGATTGGTAACACATGGAAACAAGACAAAGTACACAGTGATTCATCTTCCTAAAGAAGTTACAGAGGTTGACACAGAGAATTCCCAGTGTAAGTACAAGTAAATGAGAGAGACTTAGAAAACTGGTAAAATCTACATTGTTGATAGAATTGGGAGTACTTAGCACTGTGAAAACAGCACTTTCGCAGAAAGAAATCTACTTGTCTAAGACCGGGAAACAGTGAACAGAGAATGTATGAGTGTCTGATGTATGGTAACAGATAGAAAGAAGAGAAAGTACACAGTGATTCATCTACCTAGAGAAATTACAGGGGTTTACACAGAGAATTCCAAGTATAAGTACAAGAAAATAAGAGAGACTTAGAAAACTGGTAAAACCTACATTGTTGATAGAGTTGGGAGTACTTAGCACTGTGAAAACAGCACTTTCGCAGAGAGAAATCTAGTTGTCTAAGACCGGGAAACAGTGAACAGAGAATGTATGAGTTTCCCAAGATTGGTAACAGATAGAAACAAGAGAAAATACACAGTGATTCATCTACCTAGAGAAGTTACATAGGTTTACCCAGAGAATTCCAAGTATAAGTACAACAAAATAAGAGAGACTTAGAAAACTGGTAAAACCTACATTGTTGATAGAGTTACGAGTACTTAGCACTGGGAAGACAGCACTTTCGCAGAAAGAAATTTACTTCTCTAAGACTGGGAAACAGTGAACAGAGAATGTATCAGTTTCTCAAGATTTGTAACAGATAGAAACAAGAGAAAGTACCCAATGATTCATCTACCTAGAGAAGTTACAGAGGTTTACACAGAGAATTCCCAGTATAAGTACAATTATATAAGAGAGACTTAGAAAACTGGTAAAACCTACATTGTTGATAGAGTTGGGAGTACTTAGCATTGTGAAAACATCATTTTTGCACAAAGAAATCTACTTGTCTAATACCGCGAAACAGTGAAAAGAGAAGGTATGAGTTTCTCAAGATTGGTAACATATGAAAACAAGACAAAGTACACAGTGATTCATCTTCCTAAAGAAGTTACAGAGGTTGACACAGAGAATTCCCAGTATAAGTACAAGTAAATAAGGGAGACTTAGAAAACTGGTAAAACCTACATTGTTGATAGAGTTGGGAGTACTTAGCACTGTGAAAACAGCACTTTCGCAGAGCGAAATCTACTTCTGTAAGACCGGGAAACAGTGAACAGAGAGTGTACGAGTTTCTCAAGATTGGTAACACATAGAAACAAGAGAAACTACACATTGATTCACCTACCTAGAGAAGTTACAGAGGTTTATACAAAGAATTCCAAGTATAAGTACAAGAAAATAAGAGAGTTAGAAAACTGATTAAACCTACATTGTTGATAGAGCTTGGAGTACTTAGCACTGTGAAAACAGCACTTTCGCTGAAAGAAATCTACTTCTCTAAGACCGGGAAACAGTGAACAGAGAATGTATGAGTTTCTCAAGATTGGTAACAGATAGAAAGAAGAGAAAGTACACAATGATGCATCTACCTAGAGAAGTTATAGTGGTTTACACAGAGAATTCCCAGTATAAGTACAAGTAAATAAGAGAAACTTAGAAAACCGGTAAAACCAACATTGTTGATAGAGTTGGGAGTACTTAGCATTGTGAAAACATCACTTTCGCACAAAGAAATCTACTTCTCTAATACCGCGAAACAGTGAAAAGAGAAGGTATCAGTTTCTCAAGATTGGTAACAGATAGAAACAAGAGAAACTACACAGTGATTCATCTACCTAGAGAAATTACAGAGGTGTACACAGAGAATTCCAACTATAAGTACAAGAAAGTTAGAGAGACTTAGAAAACTGATAAAACCTACATTGTTGATAGAGTTGGGAGTACTTAGCACTGTGAAAACAGCACTTTCGCAGAGAGAAATCTAGTTGTCTAAGACCGGGAAACAGTGAACAGAGAATGTATGAGTTTCTCAACATTGGTAACAGATAGAAACAAGAGAAAGTACACAGTGATTCATCTATCTGGAGAAGTTACAGAGGTTTACACAGAGAATTCCAAGTATAAGTACAAGAAAATAAGAGAGACTTAGAAAACTGGTAAAACCTACATTGATGATAGAGTTAGGAATAGTTAGCACTATGAAAACAGCACTTTCGCAGAAAGAAATCTACTTCTCTAAGACTGGGAAACAGTGAACAGAGAATGTATGAGTTTCTCAAGATTGGTAACAGATAGAAACAACAGAAAGTACACAGTGATTCATCTACCTAGAGAATTTACAGAGATTTACCCAGAGAATTCCAAGTATAAGTACAACAAAATAAGAGAGACTTAGAAAACTGGTAAAACCTACATTGTTGATAGAGTTAGGAGTACTTAGCACTGTGAGAACAACACTTTCGCAGAAAGAAATTTATTTCTCTAAGACTGGGAAACAGGGAACAGAGAATGTATCAGTTTCTCAAGATTGGTAACAGATAGAAACAAGAGAAAGTACACAGGGATTCATCTACCTAGAGAGGTTACAGAGGTTTACACAGAGAATTCCCAGTATAGGTACAAGTAAATAAGAGAGACTTAGAAAACTGGTAAAACCTACATTGTTGATAGAGCTGGGAGTACTTAGCACTGTGAAAACAGCACTTTCGCAGAAAGAAATCTACTTCTCTAAGACCGGGAAACAGTGAACAGAGAATGTATGACTTTCTCAAGATTGGTAACAGATAGAAACAAGAGAAAGTACACAGTGATTCATCTACCTGGAGAAGTTACAAAGGTTTACATAGAGAATTCCAAGTATCAGTATAAGTAAATAAGAGAGACTTAGAAAACTGGTAAAACCTACATTGTTGATAGAGTTGGGAGTACTTAGCATTGTGAAAACATCACTTTCGCACAAAGAAATCTACTTCTCTAAGACCGCGAAACAGTGAACAGACAATGTATGAGTTTCTCAAGATTGGTAACACATAGAAACAAGAAAAAGTACCCAGTGATTCATCTTCCTAGAGAAGTTACAGTGGTTGACACAGAGAATTCCCAGGATAAGTACAAGTAAATAAGAGAGACTTAGAAAACTGGTAAAACCTACATTGTTGATAGAGTTAGGAGTACTTAGCACTATGAAAACAGCACTTTCGCAGAAAGAAATCTACTTCTCTAAGACTGGGAAACAGTGAACAGAGAGTGTATCAGTTTTTCAAGATTGGTAACAGATAGAAACAAGAGAAAGTACACAGTGATTCATCTATCTAGAAAAGTTACAGAGGTTTACCCAGAGAATTCCCAGTATAAGTACAAGTAAATAAGAGACACTTAGAAAACTGGTAAAACCTGCATGGTTGATACAGTTGGGAGTACTTAGCATTTTGAAAATATCACTTTCGCACAAGAAATGTACTTCTCTAAGACCGCGAAACGGTGAAAAGAGAATGTATGAGTTTCTCAAGATTGGTAACAGATAGAAACAAGAGAAAGTACACATTGATTCATCTACCTAGTGAAGTTACAGAGGTTTATACAAGGAATTCCAAGTATAAGTACAAGAAAATAAGAGAGACTTAGAAAACTGGTAAAACCGACATTGTTGATAGAGCTGGGAGTACTTAGCACTGTGAAAACAGCACTTTCGCAGAAAGAAATCTACTTCTCTAAGACCGGGAAACAGTGAACAGAGAATGTATGAGTTTCTCAAAATTGGTAACAGATAGATACAAGTGAAAATACACAGTGATTCATCTACCTTGAGAAGTTACAGAGGTTTACACAGAGAGTTCCAAGTATAAGTACAAGAAAATAAGAGAGACTTAGAAAACTGGTAAAACCTACATTGTTGATAGAGTTGGGAGTACTTAGCACTGTGAAAACAGCACTTTCGCAGAGAGAAATCTACTTGTCTAAGACCGGGAAACATTGAACAGAGAATGTATGTGTTTCTCAAGATTGGTAACAGATAGAAACAAGAGAAAGTACACAATGATTCATCTAACTAGAGAATTTATAGAGGTTTACACAGAGAATTCGCAGTATAAGTCCAAGTAAATAAGAGAGACTTAGAAAACTGGTAAAACCTACATTGTTGATAGAGTTGGGAGTACTTAGCATTGTGAAAACATCACTTTCGCACAAAGAAATCTACTTCTCTAATACCGCGAAACAGTGAAAACAGAAGTTATGAGTTTCTCAAGATTGGTAACACATGGAAACAAGACAAAGTACCCAGTGATTCATCTTCCTAAAGAAGTTACAGAGGTTGACACAGAGAATTCCCAGTAGAAGTACAAGTAAATAAGAGAGACTTAGAAAACTGGTAAAACCTACATTGTTGATAGAGTTGGGAGTACTTAGCACTGTGAAAACAGCACTTTCGCAGAGAGAAATCTACTTCTGTAAGACCGGGAACAGTGAACAGAGAATGTATGAGTTTCTCAAGATTGGTAACACATAGAAACAAAAGAAAGTACACATTGATTCACCTACCAAGAGAAGTTACAGAGGTTTATACAAAGAATTCCAAGTATAAGTACAAGAAAATAAGAGAGTTAGAAAACTGATAAAACCTACATTGTTGATAGAGCTTGGAGTACTTAGCACTGTGAAAACAGCACTTTCGCAGAAAGAAATCTACTTCTCTAAGACCGGGAAACAGTGAACAGAGAATGTATGAGTTTCTCAAGATTGGTAACAGATAGAAATAGGAGAAAGTACACAATGATTCATCTACCTAGAGAAGTTATAGTGGTTTACACAGAGAATTCCCAGTATAAGTACAAGTAACTAAGAGAGACTTAGAAAACCGGTAAAACCTACATTGTTGATAGAGTTGGAAGTACTTAGCATTGTGAAAACATCACTTTCGCACAAAGAAATCTACTTCTCTAATACCGCGAAACAGTGAAAAGAGGAGGTATGAGTTTCTCAAGATTCGTAACAGATAGAAACAAGAGAAAGTACACAGTGATTCATCTACCTAGAGAAATTACAGAGGTTTACACACAGAATTCCAAGTGTAAGTACAAGAAAATAAGAGAGACTTAGAAAACTGGTAAAACCTACATTGTTGATAGAGTTAGGAGTACTTAGCATTGTGAAAACAGCACTTTCGCAGAAAGAAATCTACTTGTCTAAGACCGGGAAACAGTAAACAGAGAACGTATGAGTTTCTCCAGATTGGTAAAAGATAGAAACAAGAGAAAGTACACATTGATTCATCTACCTAGTGAAGTTACAGAGGTTTATACAAGGAATTCCTAGTATAAGTACAAGAAAATAAGAGAGACTTAGAAAACTGGTAAAACCTACATTGTTGATAGAGCTGAGAGTACTTAGCACTGTGAAAACAGCACTTTCGGAGAAAGAAATCTACTTCTCTAAGACCGGGAAACAGTGAACAGAGAATGTATGAATTTTTCAAAATTGGTACCAGATAGAAACAAGAGAAAGTACACAGTGATTCATCTACCTGGAGAAGTTACAGAGGTTTACACAGAGAATTCCAAGTGCAAGTACAAGAAAATAAGAGAGACTTAGAAAACTGGTAAACCTACATTGTTGATAGAGTTAGGAGTACTTAGCATTGTGAAAACAGCACTTTCGCAGAAAGAAATCTACTTCTCTAAGACTGGGAAACAGTGAACAGAGAAAGTATCAGTTTCTAAAGATTGGTAACAGATAGAAACAACAGAAAGTACACAGTGATTCATGTACCTAGAGAAGTTACAGAGGTTTACACAGAGAATTCCCAGTATAAGTCCAAGTAAATAAGAGAGACTTAGAAAACTGGTAAAACCTACATTGTTGATAGAGTTGGGAGTACTTAGCATTGTGAAAACATCACTTTCTCATAAAGAAATCTACTTTTCTAAGACCAGGAAACAGTGATCAGAGAATGTATGAGTTTCTGAAGATTGGTAACAGACAGAAAGAAGAGAAAGTACTCAGTGATTCATCTACCTAGGGAAGTTACAGAGGTTTACCCAGAGAATTCCAAGTATAAGTACAACAAAATAAGAGAGACTTAGAAAACTGGTAAAACCTACATTGCTGAAAGAGTTGGGAGTACTTACCACTGTGAAAACAGCACTTTCACAGAAAAAAATCTACTTCTCTAAGACCGGGAAACAGTGAAAAGGGAATGTATGAGTTTCTCAAGATTGGTAACACATAGAAACAAGAGAAAGTACCCAGTGATTCATCTTCCTAGAGTAGTTACAGTGGTTGACACAGAGAGTTCCCAGTATAAGTACAAGTAAATAAGAGAGACTTAGAAAACTGGTAAAACCTACATTGTTGATAGAGTTGGGAGTACTTAGCACTGTGAAAACAGCAGTTTCGCAGAAAGAAATCTACTTGTCTAAGACCGGGAAACAGTGAAAAGAGAATGTATGAGTGTCTGATGTATGGTAACAGATAGAAACAAGAGAAAGTACACAGTGATTCATCTACCTAGAGAAATTACAGAGGTTTACACAGAGAATTCCAAGTATAAGTACAAGAAAGTAAGAGAGACTTAGAAAACTGGTAAAACCTACATTGTTGATAGAGTTGGGAGTACTTAGCACTGTGAAAACAGCACTTTCGCAGAGAGAAATCTAGTTGTCTAAGACCGGGAAACAGTGAACAGAGAATGTATGAGTTTCTCAAGATTGGTAACAGACAGAAAAAAGAGAAAGTACCCAATGATTCATCTACCTAGAGAAGTTACAGTGGTTGACACAGAGAATTCCCAGTATAAGTACAAGTAAATAAGAGAGACTTAGAAAACTGGTAAAACCTACATTGTTGATAGAGTTGGGAGTACTTAGCACTGTTAAAACAGCACTTTCGCAGAAAGAAATCTACTTGTCTAAGACCGGGAAACAGTGAAAAGAGAATGTATGAGTGTCTGATGTATGGTAACAGATAGAAACAAGAGAAAGTACACAGTGATTCATCTACCTAGAGAAATTACAGAGGTTTACACAGAGCATTCCAAGTATAAGTACAATTATATAAGAGAGACTTAGAAAACTGGTAAAACCTACATTGTTGATAGAGTTAGGAGTACTTAACACAGTGAAAACAGCACTTTCGCACAAGAAATCTATTTCTCTAAACTGGGAAACAGTGAACAGAGAATGTATCAGTTTCTCAAGATTGGTAACAGATAGAAACAAGAGAAAGTACACAGTGCTTCATCTACCTAGAGAAGTTACACAGGTTTACACAGAGAATTCCAAGTATAAGTACAAGAAAATAAGAGAGACTTAGAAAACTGGGAAAACCTACATTGTTGATAGAGTTAGGAGTACTTAGCACTATGAAAATAGCATTTTCGCAGAAAGAAATCTACTTTTCTAAGACTGGGAAACAGTGAACAGAGAATGTAGGAGTTTCCCAAGATTGGTAACAGATAGAAACAAGAGAAAATACACAGTGATTCATCTACCTAGAGAAGTTACATAGGTTTACACAGAGAATTCCAAGTATAAGTACAAGAAAATAAGAGAGACTTAGAAAACTGGTAAAACCTACATTGTTGATAGAGTTACGAGTACTTAGCACTGGGAAGACAGCACTTTCGCAGAAAGAAATTTACTTCTCTAAGACTGGGAAACAGTGAACAGAGAATGTATCAGTTTCTCAAGATTTGTAACAGATAGAAACAAGAGAAAGTACCCAATGATTCATCTACCTAGAGAAGTTACAGAGGTTTACACAGAGAATTCCCAGTATAAGTACAATTATATAAGAGAGACTTAGAAAACTGGTAAAACCTACATTGTTGATAGAGTTGGGAGTACTTAGCATTGTGAAAACATCATTTTTGCACAAAGAAATCTACTTCTCTAATACCGCGAAACAGTGAAAAGAGAAGGTATGAGTTTCTCAAGATTGGTAACATATGGAAACAAGACAAAGTACACAGTGATTCATCTTCCTAAAGAAGTTACAGAGGTTGACACAGAGAATTCCCAGTATAAGTACAAGTAAATAAGGGAGACTTAGAAAACTGGTAAAACCTACATTGTTGATAGAGTTGGGAGTACTTAGCACTGTGAAAACAGCACTTTCGCAGAGCGAAATCTACTTCTGTAAGACCGGGAAACAGTGAACAGAGAGTGTACGAGTTTCTCAAGATTGGTAACACATAGAAACAAGAGAAACTACACATTGATTCACCTACCTAGATAAGTTACAGAGGTTTATACAAAGAATTCCAAGTATAAGTACAAGAAAATAAGAGAGTTAGAAAACTGATTAAACCTACATTGTTGATAGAGCTTGGAGTACTTAGCACTGTGAAAACAGCACTTTCGCTGAAAGAAATCTACTTCTCTAAGACCGGGAAACAGTGAACAGAGAATGTATGAGTTTCTCAAGATTGGTAACAGATAGAAAGAAGAGAAAGTACACAATGATGCATCTACCTAGAGAAGTTATAGTGGTTTACACAGAGAATTCCCAGTATAAGTACAAGTAAATAAGAGAAACTTAGAAAACCGGTAAAACCTACATTGTTGATAGAGTTGGGAGTACTTAGCATTGTGAAAACATCACTTTCGCACAAAGAAATCTACTTCTCTAATACCGCGAAACAGTGAAAAGAGAAGGTATCAGTTTCTCAAGATTGGTAACAGATAGAAACAAGAGAAACTACACAGTGATTCATCTACCTAGAGAAATTACAGAGGTGTACACAGAGAATTCCAACTATAAGTACAAGAAAGTTAGAGAGACTTAGAAAACTGATAAAACCTACATTGTTGATAGAGTTGGGAGTACTTAGCACTGTGAAAACAGCACTTTCGCAGAGAGAAATCTAGTTGTCTAAGACCGGGAAACAGTGAACAGAGAATGTATGAGTTTTTCAAGATTGGTAACAGATAGAAACAAGAGAAAGTACACAATGATTCATCTACCTAGAGAAGTTACAGAGGTTTACACAGAGAATTCCCAGTATAAGTACAAGTATATAAGAGAGACTTAGAAAACTGGTAAAACCTACATTGTTGATAGAGTTAGGAGTACTTAGCACTGTGAAAACAGCACATTCGCAGAAAGAAATCTACTTCTCTAAGACTGGGAAACAGTGAACAGAGAATGTATCAGTTTCTCAAGATTGGTAACAGATAGAAACAAGAGAAAATACACAGTGGTTCATCTTCCTAGAGAAGTTACACAGGTTTACACAGAGAATTCCAAGTATAAGAATAATAAAATAAGAGAGACTTAGAAAACTGGTAAAACCTACATTGCTGATACAGTTGGGAGTACTTAGCATTTTGAAAACATCACTTTCTCACAAAGAAATCTACTTCTCTAAGTCCGCGAAACGGTGAAGAGAGAATGTATGAGTTTCTCAAGATTGGTAACAGATAGAAACAAGAGAAAGTACACATTGATTCATCTACCTAGTGAAGTTACAGAGGTTTATACAAGGAATTCCAAGTATAAGTACAAGAAAATAAGAGAGACTTAGAAAACTGGTGTAACCTACATTGTTGATAGAGATTGGAGTACTTAGCACTGTGAAAACAGCACTTTCGCAGAAAGAAATCTACTTCTCTAAGACCGGGAAACAGTGAAAAGAGAATGTGTGAGTTTCTCAAGATTGGTAACAGATAGAAACCAGAAAAAGTACACAATGCTTCATCTGCCTAGAGAAGTTATAGTGGTTTACACAGAGAATTCCCAGTATAAGTACAAGTAAATAAGAGAGACTTAGAAAACTAGTAAAACCTACACTGTTGATACAGTTGGGAGTACTTAGCATTGTGAAAACATCACTTTCTCATGAAGAAATCTACTTCTCTAAGACCAGGAAACAGTGAACAGAGAATGTATGAGTTTCTCAAGATTGGTAACAGATAGAAACAAGAGAAAGTACACATTGATTCATCTACCTAGAGAAGTTACAGAGGTTTATACAACGAATTACAAGTATAAATACAAGAAAATAAGAGAGACTTAGAAAACTGGTAAAACCTACATTGTTGATAGAGTTAGGAGTACTTAGCACTGTGAAAACAGCACTTTCGCAGAAAGAAATCTACTTCTCTAAGACTGGGAAACAGTGAACAGAGAAAGTATCAGTTTCTCAAGATTGGTAACAGATAGAAACAACAGAAAGTACACAGTGATTCATCTACCTGTAGAAGTTACAGAGGTTTACACAGAGAATTCCAAGTATAAGTACAAGAAAATAAGAGACACTTAGAAAACTGGTAAAACCTACATTGTTGATAGAGTTGGGAGTACTTAGCACTGTGAAAACAGCACTTTCGCAGAGAGAAATCTACTTGTCTAAGACCGGGAAACAGTAAACAGAGAACGTATGAGTTTCTCAAGATTGGTAACAGATAGAAACAAGAGAAAGTACACAGTGATTCATCTACCTAGAGAAGTTACAGAAGTTTACACAGAGAATTCCCAGTATAAGTACAAGTAAATAAGAGAGACTTAGAAAAACGGTAAAACCTACATTGTTGATAGAGTTGGGAGTACTTAGCACTGTGAAAACAGCACTTTCGCAGAGCGAAATCTACTTCTGCAAGACCAGGAAACAGTTAACAGAGAATGTATGAGTTTCTCAAGATTGGTAACACATACAAACAAGAGAAAGTACACATTGATTCACCTACCTAGAGAAGTTACAGAGATTTATACAAAGAATTCCAAGTATAAGTACAAGAAATTAAGAGAGTTAGAAAACTGATAAAACCTACATTGTTGATAGAGCTTGGAGTACTTAGCACTGTGAAAACAGCACTTTTGCAGAAAGAAATCTACTTCTCTAAGACCGGGAAACAGTGAACAGAGAATGTATGAGTTTCTCAAGATTGGTAACAGATAGAAACAAGAGAAAGTACACAATGATTCATCTACCTAGAGAAGCTATAGTGGTTTACACAGAGAATTCCCAGTATAAGTACAAGTAAATAAGAGAAACTTAGAAAACCGGTAAAACCTACATTGTTGATAGAGTTGGGAGTACTTAGCATTGTGAAAACATCACTTTCGCACAAAGAAATCTACTTCTCTAATACCGCGAAACAGTGAAAAGAGAAGGTAGGAGTTTCTCAAGATTGGTAACAAATAGAAACAAGAGAAAGTACACAGTGATTCATCTACCTCGAAAAGTTACAGAGCTTTACACAGAGAATTCCAAGTATAAGTACAAGAAAATATGAGAGACTTAGAAAACTGGTAAAACTTACATTGTTGATAGAGCTAAGAGTACTTAGCACTGTCAAAACAGCACTTTCGCAGAAAGAAATCTACTTCTCTAAGACTGGGAAACAGTGAACAGAGAAAGTATCAGTTTCTCAAGATTGGTAACACATAGAAACAACAGAAAGTACACAGTGATTCATGTACCTAGAGAAGTTACAGCGGTTTACACAGACAATTCCCAGTATAAGTACAAGAAGGTAAGAGAGACTTAGAAAACTGGTAAAACCTACATTGTTGATAGAGCTGGGAGTACTTAGCACTGTGGAAACAGCACTTTCGCAGAGAGAAATCTACTTGTCTAAGACTGGGAAACAGTGAAAAGAGAATGTACGAGTTTCTCAAGATTGGTAACAGATAGAAACAAGAGAAAGTACACAATGATTCATGTACCTAGAGAAGTTACAGAGGTTTACACAGACAATTCCCAGTATAAGCACAGGTAAATAAGAGAGACTTAGAAAACTGGTAAAACCTACATTGTTGATAGAGTGGGAGTACTTAGCACTGTGAAAACAGCACATTCGCACAAAGAAATCTACTTCTCTAATACCGCGAAACATTGAAAAGAGAATGTATGAGTTTCTCAAGATTGGTAACAGATAGAAACAAGAGAAAGTACACAGTGATTCATCTACCTAGAGAAGTTACAGAGGTTTACCCAGAGAATTCCAAGTATAAGTACAACAAAATAAGAGAGACTTATAAAACTGGTGAAACCTACATTGTTGATAGAGTTGGGAGTACTTAGCACTGTGAAAACAGCACTTTCACAGAAAGAAATCTACTTCTCTAAGACCGGGAAACAGTGAAAAGGGAATGTATGAGTTTCTCAAGATTGGTAACACATAGAAACAAGAGAAAGTACCCAGTGATTCATCTTCCTAGAGAAGTTACTGCGGTTGACACAGAGAATTACCAGTATAAGTACAAGTAAATAAGAGAGACTTAGAAAACTTGTAAAACATACATTGTTGATAGAGTTGGGAGTACTTAGCACTGTGAAAACAGCACTTTCGCAGAAAGAAATCTACTTGTCTAAGACCGGGAAACAGTGAAAAGACAATGTATGAGTGTCTGATGTATGGTAACAGACAGAAACAAGAGAAAGTACACAGTGATTCATCTACCTAGAGAAGTTACAGAGGTTTACACAGAGAATTCCCAGTATAAGTACAAGAATATAAGAGAGACTTAGAAAACTGGTAAAACTTACATTGTTGATAGAGCTAGGAGTACTTAGCACTGTGAAAACAGCACTTTCGCAGAAAGAAATCTACTTTTGGAAGACTGGGAAACAGTGAACAGAGAATGTATGAGTTTCTCAAGATTGGTAACAGATAGAAACAAGAGAAAGTACACAGTGATTCATCTACCTGGAGAAGTTACGGAGGTTTACACAGAGAATTCCAAGTATCAGTACAAGAAAATAAGAGAGACTTAGGAAACTGGTAAAACCTACATTGTTGATAGAGTTAAGAGTAATTAGCACTGTGAAAACAGCACTTTCGTAGAAAGAAATCTATTTCTCTAAGACTGGGAAACAGTGAACAGAGAAAGTATCAGTTTCTCAAGATTGGTAACAGATAGAAACAACAGAAAGTACACAGTGATTCATGTACCTAGAGTAGTTACAGAGGTTTACACAGACAATTCCCAGCAGAAGTACAAGAAGGTAAGAGATACTTAGAAAACTGGTAAAACCTACATTGTTGATAGAGCTGGGAGTACTTAGCACTGTGAAAACAGCACTTTCGCAGAAAGAAATCTACTTCTCTAAGACCGGGAAACAGTGAACAGAGAATGTATGAGTTTCTCAAAATTGATAACAGATAGAAACAAGAGAAAGTACACAGTGATTCATCCACCTGGAGAAGTCACAGAGGTTTACACAGAGAATTCCAAGTCTAAGTACAAGAATATAAGAGAGACTTAGAAAACTGGTAAAACCTATATAGTTGATAGAGTTGGGAGTACTTAGCACTGTGAAAACAGCACTTTCGCAGAGAGAAATCTACTTGTCTAAGACCGGGAAACATTGAACAGAGAATGTATGAGTTTCTCAAGATTGGTAACAGATAGAAACAAGAGAAAGTACACAATGATTCATCTACCTATAGAAGTTATAGAGGTTTACACAGAGAATTCCCAGTATAAGTACAAGTAAATAAGAGAGACTTAGAAAAGTGGTAAAACCTACATTGTTGATAGAGTTGGGAGTACTTAGCATTGTGAAAACATCACTTTCGCACAAAGAAATCTACTTCTCTAATACCGCGAAACAGTGAAAAGAGAAGGTATGAGTTTCTCAAGATTGGTAACAGATAGAAACAAGAGAAACTACACAGTGATTCATCTACCTAGAGAAATTACAGAGGTTTACACAGAGAATTCCAAGTATAAGTACAAGAAAGTAAGAGAGACTTACAAAACTGGTAAAACCTACATTGTTGATAGAGTTGGGAGTACTTAGCACTGTGAAAACAGCACTTTCGCAGAGAGAAATCTACTTGTCTAAGACCGGGAAACAGTGAAAAGAAAATGTATGAGTGTCTGATGTATGGTAACAGATAGAAACAAGAGAAAGTACACAGTGATTCATCTACCTAGAGAAGTTACAGACGTTTACACAGAGAATTCCCAGTATAAGTACAAGAAAATAAGAGAGACTTAGAAAACTGGTAAAATCTACATTGTTGATAGAGTTGGATGTACTTAGCACTGTGAAAACAGTACTTTCGCAGAAAGAAATCTACTTGTCTAAGACCGGGAAACAGTGAACAGAGAATGTATGAGTTTCTCAAGATTGGTAACAGACAGAAACAAGAGAAAGCACACAGTGATTCATCTACCTATAGAAGTTACAGAGGTTTACCCAGAGAATTCCAAGTATAAGTACAACAAAATAAGAGAGACTTATAAAACTGGTAAAACCTACATTGTTGATAGAGTTGGGAGTACTTAGCACTGTGAAAACAGCACTTTCACAGAAAGAAATCTACTTCTCTAAGACCGGGAAACAGTGAACAGAGAATGTATGAGTTTCTCAAGATTGGTAACACATAGAAACAAGAGAAAGTACCCAGTGATTCATCTTCCTAGAGAAGTTACTGCGGTTGACACAGAGAATTCCCAGTATAAGTACAAGTAAATAAGAGAGACTTAGAAAACTGGTAAAACCTACATAGTTGATAGAGTTGGGAGTACTTAGCTCTGTGAAAACAGCACTTTCGCAGAAAGAAATCTTCTTGCCTAAGACCGGGAAACAGTGAAAAGACAATGTATGAGTGTCTGATGTATGGTAACAGATAGAAACAAGAGAAAGTACACAGTGATTCATCTACTTAGAGAAGTTACAGAAGTTTACACAGAGAATTCCCAGTATAAGTACAAGAAAATAAGAGAGACTTAGAAAACTGGTAAAACTTACATTGTTGATAGAGCTAGGAGTACTTAGCACTGTGAAAACAGCACTTTCGCAGAAAGAAATCTACTTTTCTAAGACTGGGAAACAATGAACAGAGAATGTATGAGTTTCTCAAGATTGGTAACAGATAGAAACAAGAGAAAGTAAACAGTGATTCATCTACCTGGAGAAGTTACAGAGGTTTACACAGAGAATTCCAAGTATAAGTACAAGAAAATAAGAGAGACTTAGAAAACTGGTAAAACCCACATTGTTGATAGAGTTAAGTGTAATTAGCACTGTGAAAACAGCACTTTCGCAGAAAGAAATCTACTTCTCTAAGACTGGGAAACAGTGAACAGAGAAATTATCAGTTTCTAAAGATTGGTAACAGATAGAAACAACAGAAAGTACACAGTGATTCATGTACCTAAAGAAGTTACAGAGGTTTACACAGACAATTCCCAGTATAAGTAAAAGAAGGTAAGAGAGACTTAGAAAACTGGTAAAACCTACATTGTTGATAGAGTTGGGAGTACTTAGCACTGTGAAAACAGCACTTTCGCAGAAAGAAATCTACTTCTGTAAGACCGGGAAACAGTGAACAGAGAATGTATGAGTTTCTCAAGATTGGTAACACATAGAAACAAGAGAAAGTACACATTCATTCACCTACCTAGAGAAATTACAGAGGTTTATACAAAGAATTCCAAGTATAAGTACAAGAAAATAAGAGAGTTAGAAAACTGATAAAACCTACATTGTTGATAGAGCTTGGAGTACTTAGCACTGTGAAAACAGCACTTTCGCAGAAAGAAATCTACTTCTCTAAGACCGAGAAACAGTGAACAGAGAATGTATGAGTTTCTCAAGATTGGTAACAGATAGAAACAGGAGAAAGTACACAATGATTCATCTACCTAGAGAAGTTATAGTGGTTTACACAGACAATTCCCAGTATAAGCACAAGTAAATAAGAGCGACTTAGAAAACCGGTAAAACCTACATTGTTGATAGAGTTGGGAGTACTTAGCATTGTGAAAACATCACTTTCGCACAAAGAAATCTACTTCTCTAATACCGCGAAGCAGTGAAAAGAGAAGGTATGAGTTTCTCAAGATTGGTAACAGATAGAAACAAGAGAAAGTACACAGTGATTTATCTACCTAGAGTAATTACAGAGGTTTACACAGAGAATTCCAAGTATAAGTACAAGAAAGTAAGAGAGACTTAGAAAACTGGTAAAACCTACATTGTTGATAGAGTTGGGAGTACTTAGCACTGTAAAAACAGCACTTTCGCAGAGAGAAATCTACTTGTCTAAGACCGGGAAACAGTGAAAAGAAAATGTACGAGTGTCTGATGTATGGTAACAGAGAGAAACAAGAGAAAGTACACAGTGATTCATCTACCTAGCGAAGTTACAGACGTTTACACAGAGAATTCCCAGTATAAGTACAAGAAAATAAGAGAGACTTAGAAAACTGGTAAAACCTACATTGTTGATAGAGTTGGATGTACTTAGCACTGTGAAAACAGCACTTTCGCAGAAAGAAATCTACTTGTCTAAGACCGGGAAACAGTGAACAGAGAATGTATGAGTTTCTCAAGATTGGTAACAGACAGAAACAAGAGAAAGCACACAGTGATTCATCTACCTAGAGAAGTTACAGAGGTTTACCCAGAGAATTCCAAGTATAAGTACAACAAAATAAGAGAGACTTATAAAACTGGTAAAACCTACATTGTTGATAGAGTTGGGAGTACTTAGCACTGTGAAAACAGCACTTTCACAGAAAGAAATCTACTTCTCTAAGACCGGGAAACAGTGAACAGAGAATGTATGAGTTTCTCAAGTTTGGTAACAGATAGAAACAAGAGAAAGTAAACAGTGATTCATCTACCTGGAGAAGTTACAGAGGTTTACACAGAGAATTCCAAGTATAAGTACAAGAAAATAATAGAGACTTAGAAAACTGGTAAAACCCACATTGTTGATAGAGTTAAGTGTAATTAGCACTGTGAAAACAGCACTTTCGCAGAAAGAAATCTACTTCTCTAAGACTGGGAAACAGTGAACAGAGAAATTATCAGTTTCTAAAGATTGGTAACAGATAGAAACAACAGAAAGTACACAGTGATTCATGTACCTAGAGAAGTTACAGAGGTTTACACAGACAATTCCCAGTATAAGTACAAGAAGGTAAGAGAGACTTAGAAAATTGGTAAAACCTACATTGTTGATAGAGTTGGGAGTACTTAGCACTGTGAAAACAGCGCTTTCGCAGAGCGAAATCTACTTCTGTAAGACCGGAAAACAGTGAACAGAGAATGTATGAGTTTCTCAAGATTGCTAACACATAGAAACAAGAGAAAGTACACATTGATTCACCTACCAAGAGAAGTTACAGAGGTTTATACAAAGAATTCCAAGTATAAGTACAAGAAAATAAGAGAGTTAGAAAACTGATAATACCTACATTGTTGATAGAGTTTGGAGTACTTAGCACTGTGAAAACAGCACTTTCGCAGAAAGAAATCTACTTCTCTAAGACCGGGAAACAGTGAACAGAGAATGTATGAGTTTCTCAAGATTGGTAACAGAAAGAAACAAGAGAAAGTACACAATGATTCATCTACCTAGAGAAGTTATAGTGGTTTACACAGAGAATTCCCAGTATAAGTACAAGTAAGTAAGAGAGACTTAGAAAACCGGTAAAACCTACATTGTTGATAGAGTTGGGAGTACTTAGCATTGTGAAAACATCACTTTCGCACAAAGAAATCTACTTCTCTAATACCGCGAAACAGTGAAAAGAGAAGGTATGAGTTTCTCAAGATTGGTAACAGATAGAAACAAGAGAAAGTACACAGTGATTCATCTACCTAGAGAAGTTACAGAGGTTTACACAGAGAATTCCAAGTATAAGTACAAGAAAATAAGAGAGACTTAGAAAACTGCTAAAACTTACATTGTTGATAGAGCTAGGAGTACTTAGCACTGTCAAAACAGCACTTTCGCAGAAAGAAATCTACTTCTCTAAGCCTGAGAAACAGTGAACAGAGAAAATATCAGTTTCTAAAGATTGGTAACAGATAGAAACAACAGAAAGTACACAGTGATTCATGTACCTAGAGAAGTTACACAGGTTTACACAGAGAATTCCCAGTATAAGTACAAGTAAATAAGAGAGACTTAGAAAACTGGTAAAACCTACATTGTTGATAGAGTTGGGAGTACTTAGCACTGTGAAAACATCACTTTCTCATGAAGAAATCTACTTCTCTAAGACCAGGAAACAGTGAACAGAGAATGTATGAGTTTCTCAAGATTGGTAACAGATAGAAACAAGAGAAAGTACACATTGATTCATCTACCTAGAGAAATTACAGAGGTTTACACAGACAATTCCCAGTATAAGTACAAGAAAGTAAGAGAGACTTAGAAAACTGGTAAAACCTACATTGTTGATAGAGCTGGGAGTACTTAGCCCTGTGGAAACAGCACTTTCACAGAGAGAAATCTACTTGTCTAAGACCGGCAAACAGTGAACAGAGAATGTATGAGTTTCTCAAGATTGGTAACAGATAGAAACAAGAGAAAGTACACAATGATTCATCTACCTAGAGAAGTTACAGTGGTTTACACAGACAATTCCCAGTATAAGTACAAGTAAATAAGAGAGACTTAGAAAACCGGTAAACCTACATTGTTGATAGAGTTGGGAGTACTTAGCACTGTGAAAACAGCACTTTCGCACAAAGAAATCTACTTCTCTAATACCGCGAAACAGTGAAAAGAGAATGTATGAGTTTCTCAAGATTGGTAACAGATAGAAACAAGAGAAAGTACACATTGGTTCATCTACCTAGAGAAGTTACAGAGGTTTATACAAAGAATTCCAAGTATAAGTACAAGAAAAGAAGAGAGACTTAGAAAACTGGTAAAACCTACATTGTTGATAGTGTTAGGAGTACTTAGCACTGTGAAAACAGCACTTTCGCAGAAAGAAATCTACTTGGCTAAGACCGGGAAACAGTGAAAAGAGAATGTATGAGTTTATCAAGTATGGTAACAGATAGAAAGAAGAGAAAGTACACAGTGATTCATCTACCTAGAGAAGTTACAGAGGTTTAAACAGAGAATTCCAAGTATAAGTACAAGAAAATAAGAGAGACTTAGAAAACTGGTAAAACTTACATTGTTGATAGAGCTAGGAGTACTTAGCACTGTCAAAACAGCACTTTCGCAGAAAGAAATCTACTTTTCTAAGACTGGGAATCAGTGAACAGAGAATGTATGAGTTTCTCAAGATTAGTAACAGATAGAAACAAGAGAAAGTACACAGTGATTTATCTACCTAGAGAAGTTACAGAGGTTCACCCAGAGAATTCCAAGTATAAGTACAAGAAAAAAAGAGAGACTTAGAAAACTGGTAAAACCTAAATTGTTGATAGAGTTAGGAGTACTCAGCACTGTGAAAACAGCACTTTCGCAGAAAGAAATCTACATATCTAAGACTGGGAAACAGTGAACAGAGAAATTATCAGTTTCTAAAGATTGGTAACAGATAGAAACAACAGAAAGTACACAGTGATTCATGTACCTAGAGAAGTTACAGAGGTTTACACAGAGAATTCCCAGTATAAGTACAAGTAAATAAGAGAGACTTAGAAAACTGGTAAAACCTACATTGTTGATAGAGTGGGAGTACTGAGCATTGTGAAAACATCACTTTCTCATGAAGAAATCTATTTCTCTAAGACCAGGAAACAGTGAACAGATAATGTATGAGTTTCTCAAGATTGGTAACAGATAGAAACAAGAGAAAGTACACAGTGATTCATCCACCTAGAGAAGTTGCAGACGTTTACACAGAGAATTCCGTGTATAAGTACAAGAAAATAAGAGAGACTTAGAAAACTGGTACAACCTACATTGTTGATAGAGTTGGGAGTACTTAGCACTGTGAAAACAGCACTTTCGCACAAAGAAATCTACTTCTCTAAGACCGAGAAACAGTGAACAGAGAATGTATGAGTTTCTCAAGATTGGAAACAGACAGAAACAAGAGAAAGTACACAGTGATTCATCTACCTGGAGAAGTTACAGAGGTTTACACAGAGAATTCCAAGTATAAGTACAAGAAAATAAGAGAGACTTAGAAAACTGGTAAAACCTACATTGTTGATAGAGTTGGGAGTACTTAGCACTGTGAAAACAGCACTTTCGCAGAGAGAAATCTACGTGTCTAAGACCGGGAAACATTGAACAGAGAATGTATGAGTTTCTCAAGATTGGTAACAGATAGAAAGAAGAGAAATTGCACAATGATTCATCTACCTAGAGAAGTTATAGAGGTTTACACAGAGAATTCCCAGTATAAGTACAAGTAAAAAAGAGAGACTTAGAAAACTGGTAAAACCTACATTGTTGATAGAGTTGGGAGTACTTAGCATTGTGAAAACATCACTTTCGCACAAAGAAATCTACTTCTCTAATACCGCGAAACAGTGAAAAGAGAAGGTATGAGTTTCTCAAGATTGGTAACACGTGGAAACAAGACAAAGTACACAGTGATTCATCTTCCTAAAGAAGTTACAGAGATTGACACAGAGAATTCCCAGTATAAGTACAAGTAAATAAGAGAGACTTAGAAATCTGGTAAAACCTACATTGTTGATAGAGTTGGGAGTACTTAGCACTGTGAAAACAGCACTTTCGCAGAGCAAAATCTACTTCTCTAAGAACGGGAAACAGTGAACAGAGAATGTATCAGTTTCTCAAGATTGGTAACAGATAGAAACAAAAGAAAGTACACAGTGATTCATCTACCTAGAGAAGTCACAGAGGTTTACACAGAGAATTCCCAGTATAAGTACAAGTAAATAAGAGAGACTTAGAAAACTGGTAAAACCTACATTGTTGATACAGTTGGGAGTACTTAGCATTTTGAAAACATCACTTTCGCACAAAGAAATCTACTTCTCTAAGACCGCGAAACGGTGAACAGAGAATGTATGAGTTTCTCAAGATTGGTAATAGATAGAAACAAGAGAAAGTACACATTGATTCATCTACGTAGTGAAGTTACAGAAGTTTATACAAGGAATTCCAAGTATAAGTACAAGAAAATAAGAGAGACTTAGAAAACTGGTAAAACCTACATTGTTGATAGAGCTGGGAGTACTTAGTACTGTGAAAACAGCACTTTCGCAGAGAGAAATCTACTTGTCTAAGACCGGGAAACAGTAAACAGAGAACGTATGAGTTTCTCAAGATTGGTAACAGATAGAAACAAGAGAAAGTACACAGTGATTCATCTACCTAGAGAAGTTACAGACGTTTACACAGAAAATTCCCAGTATAAGTACAAGAAAATAAGAGAGACTTAGAAAACTGGTAGAACCTACATTGTTGATAGAGTTGGGAGTACTTAGCACTGTGAAAATAGCACTTTCGCACAAAGAAATCTACTTCTCTAAGACCGAGAAACAGTGAACAGAGAATGTATGAGTTTCTCAAGATTGGTAACAGATAGAAACAAGAGAAAGTACACAGTGATTCATCTACCTGGAGAGGTTACAGAGGTTTACACAGAGAATTCCAAGTATAAGTACAAGAAAATAAGAGAGACTTAGAAAACTGGTAAAACCTACATTGTTGATAGAGTTAAGAGTAATTAGCACTGTGAAAACAGCACTTTCGCAGAAAGAAATCTACTTCTCTACGACTGGGAAACAGTGAACAGAGAAAGTATCAGTTTCTGAAGATTGGTAACAGACAGAAACAACAGAAAGTACACAGTGATTCATGTACCTAGAGAAGTTACAGAGGTTTACACAGAGAATTCCCAGTATAAGTACAAGTAAATAGGAGAGACTTAGAAAAGTGCAAAACCTAAATTGTTGATAGAGTTGGGAGTACTGAGCATTGTGAAAACATCACTTTCTCATGAAGAAATCTACTTCTCTAAGACCAGGAAACAGTGAACAGAGAATGTATGAGTTTCTCAAGATTGGTAACAGATAGAAACAAGAGAAAGTACAAAATGATTCATCTACCTACAGAAGTTACAGAGGTTTATACAAAGAATTCCAAGTATAAGTACAAGAAAAGAAGAGAGACGTAGAAAACTGGTACAACCTACATTGTTGATACAGTTAGGAGTACTTAGCACTGTGAAAACAGCACTTTCACAGAAAGAAATCTACTTGTCTAAGACCGGGAAACAGTGAAAAGAGAATGTATCAGTTTCTCAAGATTGGTAACAGACAGAAACAAGAGAAAGTACACAGTGATTCATCTACCTAGAGAAGTTACAGAGGTTCACCCAGAGAATTCCAAGTATAAGTACAACAAAATAAGAGAGACTTAGAAAACTGGTAAAACCTACATTGTTGATAGAGTTGGGAGTACTTAGCACTGTGAAAACAGCACTTTCACAGAAAGAAATCTACTTCTCTAAGACCGGAAAACAGTGAAAAGGGAATGTATTAGTTTCTCTAGATTGGTAACACATAGAAACAAGAGAAAGTACCCAGTGATTCATCTTCCTAGAGAAGTTACAGTGGTTGACACAGAGAATTCCCAGTATAAGTACAAATAAATAAGAGAGACTTAGAAAACTGGTAAAACCTACATTGTTGATAGAGTTGGGAGTACTTAGCACTGTGAAAACAGCACTTTCGCACAAAGAAATCTACTTCTCTAAGACCGGGAAACAGTGAAAAGAGAATGTATGAGTGTCTGATGTATGGTAACAGATAGAAACAAGAGAAAGTACACAGTGATTCATCTACGTAGAGAAGTTACAGAGGTTTACACAGAGAATTCCAAGTATAAGTACAAGAAAATAAGAGAGACTTAGAAAACTGGTAAAACTTACATTGTTGATAGAGCTAGGAGTACTTAGCACTTTCGCAGAAAGAAATCTACTTTTCTAAGACTGGGAAACAGTAAATAGAGAACGTATGGGTTTCTCAAGATTGGTAACAGATGGAAACAAGAGAAAGTACACAGTGACTCATCCACCTAGAGAAGTTACAGACGTTTACACAGAGAATTCCGAGAATATGTACAAGAAAATAAGAGAGACTTAGAAAACTTGTAAAACCTACATTGTTGATAGAGTTGGGAGTACTTAGCACTGTGAAAACAGCACTTTCGCACAAAGAAAGGTACTTCTCTAAGACCGAGAAACAGTGAACAGAGAATGTATGAGTTTCTCAAGATTGGTAACAGATAGAAACAAGAGAAAGTACACAGTGATTCATCTACCTGGTGAAGTTACAGAGGTTTACACAGAGAATTCCAAGTATAAGTACAAGAAAATAAGAGAGACTTAGAAAACTGGTAAAACCTACATTGTTGATAGAGTTGGGAGTACTTAGCACTGTGAAAACAGCACTTTCGCAGAGAGAAATCTACTTCTGTAAGACCGGGAAACAGTGAACAGAGAATGTATGAGTTTCTCAAGATTGGTAACACATAGAAACAAGAGAAAGTACACATTGATTCACCTACCTAGAGAAGTTACAGAGGTTTATACAAAGAACTCCAAGTATAAGTACAAGAAAATAAGAGAGTTAGAAAACTGATAAAACCTACATTGTTGATAGAGCTTGGAGTACTTAGCACTGTGAAAACAGCACTTTCGCAGAAAGAAATCTACTTCTCTAAGACCGGGAAACATTGAACAGAGAATGTATGAGTTTCTCAAGATTGGTAACAGATAGAAACAAAAGAAAGTACACAGTGATTCATCTACCTAGAGAAGTCACAGAGGTTTACACAGAGAATTCCCAGTATAAGTACAAGTAAATAAGAGAGACTTAGAAAACTGTTAAAACCTACATTGTTGATACAGTTGGGAGTACTTAGCATTTGAAAACATCACTTTCGCACAAAGAAATCTACTTCTCTAAGACCGCGAAACGGTGAACAGAGAATGTATGAGTTTCTCAAGATTGGTAATAGATAGAAACAAGAGAAAGTACACATTGATTCATATACGTAGTGAAGTTACAGAAGTTTATACAAGGAATTCCAAGTATAAGTACAAGTAAAAAAGAGAGACTTAGAAAACTGGTAAAACCTACATTGTTGATAGAGTTGGGAGTACTTAGCACTGTGAAAACAGCACTTTCGCACAAAGAAATCTACTTCTCTAATACCGCGAAACAGTGAAAAGAGAAGGTATGAGTTTCTCAAGATTGGTAACACGTGGAAACAAGACAAAGTACACAGTGATTCATCTTCCTAAAGAAGTTACAGAGATTGACAGAGAGAATTCCCAGTATGAGTACAAGTAAATAAGAGAGACTTAGAAAACTGGTAAAACCTACATTGTTGATAGAGTTGGGAGTACTTAGCACTGTGAAAACAGCACTTTCGCAGAGCAAAATATACTTGTCTAATACCGCGAAACAGTGAAAAGAGAAGGTATGAGTTTCTCAAGATTGGTAACACGTGGAAACAAGACAAAGTACACAGTGATTCATCTTCCTAAAGAAGTTACAGAGATTGACACAGAGAATTCCCAGTATGAGTACAAGTAAATAAGAGAGACTTAGAAAACTGGTAAAACCTACATTGTTGATAGAGTTGGGAGTACTTAGCACTGTGAAAACAGCACTTTCGCACAAAGAAATCTACTTCTCTACGACCGGGAAACAGTGAAAAGAGAATGTATGAGTGTCTGATGTATGGTAACAGATAGAAACAAGAGAAAGTACACAGTGATTCATCTACCTAGAGAAGTTACAGAGGTTTACACAGAGAATTCCACGTATAAGTACAAGTAAATAAGAGAGACTTAGAAAACTGGTAAAACTTACATTTTTGATAGAGCTAGGAGTACTTAGCACTGTCAAAACAGCACTTTTGCAGAAAGAAATCTACTTTTCTAAGACTGGGAAACAGTGAACAGAGAATGTATGAGTTTCTCAAGATTGGTAACAGATAGAAACAAGAGAAAGTACACAGTGATTCATGTACCTAGAGAAGTTACAGACGTTTACACAGAGAATTCCCAGTATAAGTACAAGAAAATAAGACAGACTTAGAAAACTGGTAAAACCTACACTGTTGATAGAGTTGGGAGTACTTAGCACTGTGAAAACAGCACTTTCGCTGAGAAAAATATACTTGTCTAATACCGCGAAACAGTGAAAAGAGAAGGTATGAGTTTCTCAAGATTGGTAACACGTGGAAACAAGACAAAGTACACAGTGATTCATCTTCCTAAAGAAGTTACAGAGATTGACACAGAGAATTCCCAGTATAAGTTCAAGTAAATAAGAGAGACTTAGAAAAGTGGTAAAACCTAAATTGTTGATAGAGTTGGGAGTACTGAGCATTGTGAAAACATCACTTTCTCATGAAGAAATCTACTTCTCTAAGACCAGGAAACAGTGAACAGAGAATGTATGAGTTTCTCAATATTGGTAACACATAGAAACAAGAGAAAGTACACATTGATTCATCTACCTACAGAAGTTACAGTGGTTTATACAAAGAATTCCAAGTATAAGTACAAGAAATAAGAGAGACGTAGAAAACTGGTAAAACCTACATTGTTGATAGAGTTGGGAGTACTTAGCACTGTGGAAACAGCACTTTCGCAGAGAGAAATCTACTTGTCTAAGACCGGGAAACAGTGAAAAGAAAATGTATGAGTGTCTGATGTATGGTAACAGATAGAAACAAGAGAAAGTACACAGTGATTCATCTACCTAGAGAAGTTACAGAGGTTCACCCAGAGAATTCCAAGTATAAGTACAACAAAATAAGAGAGACTTAGAAAACTGGTAAAACCTACATTGTTGATAGAGTTGGGAGTACTTAGCACTGTGAAAACAGAACTTTCACAGAAAGAAATCTACTTCTCTAAGACCAGAAATCAGTGAAAAGGGAATGTATTAGTTTCTCAAGATTGGTAACACATAGAAACAAGAGAAAGTACCCAGTGATTCATCTTCCTAGAGAAGTCACAGTGGTGGACACAGAGAATTCCCAGTATAAGTACAAGTAAATAAGAGAAACTTAGAAACCTGGTAAAACCTACATTGTTCATAGAATTGGGAGTACTTAGCACTGTGAAAACAGCACTTTCGCACAAAGAAATCTACTTCTCTAAGACCGGGAAACAGTGAACAGAGAAAGTATCAGTTTCTCAAGATTGGTAACAGATAGAAACAACAGAAAGTACACAGTGATTCATGTACCTAGAGAAGTTACAGACGTTTACACAGAGAATTCCCAGTATAAGTACAAGAAAATAAGACAGACTTAGAAAACTGGTAAAACCTACATTGTTGATAGAGTTGGGAGTATTTAGCACTGTGAAAACAGCACTTTCGCTGAGAAAAGTATACTTGTCTAATACCGCGAAACAGTGATAAGAGAATGTATGAGTTTCTCAAGATTGGTAACACGTGGAAACAAGACAAAGTACACAGTGATTCATCTTCCTAAAGAAGTTACAGAGATTGACACAGAGAATTCCCAGTATGAGTACAAGTAAATAAGAGAGACTTAGAAAACTGGTAAAACCTACATTGTTGATAGAGTTGGGAGTACTTAGCACTGTGAAAACAGCACTTTCGCAGAGCAAAATATACTTGTCCAATACCGCGAAACAGTGAAAAGAGAAGGTATGAGTTTCTCAAGATTGGTAACACGTGGAAAAAAGACAAAGTACACAGTGATTCATCTTCCTAAAGAAGTTACAGAGATTGACACAGAGAATTCCCAGTATGAGTACAAGTAAATAAGAGAGACTGAGAAAACTGGTAAAACCTACATTGTTGATAGAGTTGGGAGTACTTAGCACTGTGAAAACAGCACTTTCGCACAAAGAAATCTACTTCTCTATGACCGGGAAACAGTGAAAAGAGAATGTATGAGTGTCTGATGTATGGTAACAGATAGAAACAAGAGAAAGTACACAGTGATTCATCTACCTAGAGAAGTTACAGAGGTTTACACAGAGAATTCCAAGTATAAGTACAAGAAAATAAGAGAGACTTAGAAAACTGGTAAAACTTACATTTTTGATAGAGCTAGGAGTACTTAGCACTGTCAAAACAGCACTTTTGCAGAAAGAAATCTATTTTTCTAAGACCGGGAAACAGTGAACAGAGAATGTATGTGTTTCTCAAGATTGGTAACAGATAGAAACAAGAGAAAGTACACAGTGATTCATCTACCTGGAGAAGGTACAGAGGTTTACACAGAGAATTCCAAGTATAAGTACAAGAAAATAAGAGAGACTTAGAAAACCGGTAAAACCTACATTGTTGATAGAGTTAGGAGTACTTAGCACTGTGAAAACAGCACTTTCGCAGAAAGAAATCTACTTCTCTAAGACTGGGAAACAGTGAACAGAGAAAGTATCAGTTTCTAAAGATTGGTAACAGAGAGAAACAACAGAAAGTACACAGTGATTCATGTACCTAGAGAAGTTGCAGAGGTTTACACAGAGAATTCCCAGTATAAGTACAAGTAAATAAGAGAGACTTAGAAAACTGGTAAAACCTACATTGTTTATAGAGTTGGGAGTACTTAGCATTGTGAAAACATCACTTTCTCATGAAGAAATCTACTTCTCTAAGACCAGGAAACAGTGAACAGAGAATGTATGAGTTTCTCAAGATTGGTAACAGATACAAACAAGAGAAAGTACACATTGATTCATCTACCTAGTGAAGTTACAGAGGTTTATACAAGGAATTCCAAGTATAAGTACAAGAAAATAAGAGAGACTTAGAAAACTGGTAAAACCTACATTGTTGATAGAGCTGGGAGTACTTAGCACTGTGAAAACAGCACTTTCGCAGAAAGAAATCTACTTCTCTAAGCCCGGGAAACAGTGAACAGAGAATGTATGAGTGTCTCAAGATTGGTAACAGATAGAAACAAGAGAAAGTACACAGTGATTCATCTACCTGGAGAAGTTACAGAGGTTTACACAGACAATTCCCAGTATAAGTACAAGAAGGTAAGCGAGACTTAGAAAACTGGTAAAACCTACATTGTTGATAGAGCTGGGAGTACTTAGCACTGTAGAAACAGCACTTTCACAGAGAGAAATCTACTTGTCTAAGACCGGAAAACAGTGAACAGTGAATGTGCGAGATTCTCAAGATTGGTAACAGATAGAAACAAGAGAAAGTACACAATGATTCATCTACCTAGAGAAGTTACAGAGGTTTACACAGACAATTCCCAGTATAAGTACAAGTAAATAAGACAAACTTAGAAAACTGGTAAAACCTTCATTGTTGATAGAGTTGGGAGTACTTAGCACTGTGAAAACAGCACTTTCGCACAAAGAAATCTACTTCTCTAATACCGCGAAACAGTGAAAAGAGAATGTATGAGTTTCTCAAGATTGGTAACACATAGAAACAAGAGAAAGTACACAGTGATTCATCTACCTAGAGACGTTACAGAGCTTTACACAGAGAATAACAAGTATAATTACAAGAAAATAAGAGAGACTTCGAAAATTGGTAAAACGTACATTGTTGATAGAGTTGGGAGTACTTAGTACTGTGAAAACAGCACTTTCGCAGAGAGAAATCTACTTGTCTAAGACCGGGAAACAGTAAACAGAGAACGTATGAGTTTCTCAAGATTGGTAACAAATAGAAACAAGAGAAAGTACACAGTGATTCATCTACCTAGAGACGTTACAGAGCTTTACACAGAGAATTCCAAGTATAAGTACAAGAAAATAAGAGAGACTTCGAAAACTGGTAAAACCTACATTGTTGATAGAGTTGGGATTACTTAGTACTGTGAAAACAGCACATTCGCAGAGGGAAATCTACTTGTCTAAGACCGGGAAACAGTAAACAGAGAACGTATGAGTTTCTCAAGATTGGTAACACATAGAAACAAGAGTAAGTACACAGTGATTCATCAACCTAGGGAAGTTACAGACGTTTATACAGAGAATTCCCAGTATAAGTACAAGAAAATAAGAGAGACTTAGAAAACTGGTAAAACCTACATTGTTGATAGAGTTGGGAGTACTTAGCACTGTGAAAACAGCACTTTCGCACAAAGAAATCTACTTCTCTAAGACCGAGAAACAGTGAACAGAGAATGTATGAGTTTCTCAAGATTGGTAACAGATAGAAACAAGAGAAAGTACACAGTGATTCATCTACCTGGAGAAGTTACAGAGGTTTACACAGAGAATTCCAAGTATAAGTACAAGAAAATAAGAGAGACTTAGAAAACTGGTAAAACCTACATTGTTGATAGAGTTGGGAGTACTTAGCACTGTGAAAACAGCACTTTCGCAGAGAGAAATCTACTTCTCTAAGACCTGGAAACAGTGAACAGAGAATGTATGACTTTCTCAAGATTGGTAACAGATAGAAACAAGAGAAAGTACACAGTGATTCATCTACCTGGAGAAGGTACAGAGGTTTACACAGAGAATTCCAAGTATAAGTACAAGAAAATAAGAGAGACTTAGAAAACTGGTAAAACCTACATTGTTGATAGAGTTAGGAGTACTTAGCACTGTGAAAACAGCACTTTCGCAGAATGAAATCTACTTCTCTAAGACTGGGAAACAGTGAACAGAGAAAGTATCAGTTTCTAAAGATTGGTAACAGAGAGAAACAACAGAAAGTACACAGTGATTCATGTACATAGAGAAGTTGCAGAGGTTTACACAGAGAATTCCCAGTATAAGTACAAGTAAATAAGAGAGACTTAGAAAACTGGTAAAACCTACATTGTTGATAGAGTTGGGAGTACTTAGCATTGTGAAAACATCACTTTCTCATGAAGAAATCTACTTCTCTAAGACCAGGAAACAGTGAACAGAGAATGTATGAGTTTCTCAAGATTGGTAACAGATACAAACAAGAGAAAGTACACATTGATTCATCTACCTAGTGAAGTTACAGAGGTTTATACAAGGAATTCCAAGTATAAGTACAAGAAAATAAGAGAGACTTAGAAAACTGGTAAAACCTACATTGTTGATAGAGCTGGGAGTACTTAGCACTGTGAAAACAGCACTTTCGCAGAAAGAAATCTACTTCTCTAAGCCCGGGAAACAGTGAACAGAGAATGTATGAGTTTCTCAAAATTGGTAACAGATAGAAACAAGAGAAAGTACACAATGATTCATCTACCTAGAGAAGTTACAGAGTTTTACACAGAGAATTCCCAGTATAAGTACAAGTAAATAAGAGAGACTTAGAAAACTGGTAAAACCTACATTGTTGATAGAGTTGGGAGTACTTAGCACTGTGAAAACAGCCCTTTCGCAGAGCGAAATCTACTTCTGTACGACCGGGAAACAGTGAACAGAGAATGTATGAGTTTCTCAAGATTGGTAACACATAGAAACAAGAGAAAGTACACATTGATTCACCTACCTAGAGAAGTTACAGAGGTTTATACAAAGAATTCCAAGTATAAGTACAAGAAAATAAGAGAGTTAGAAAACTGATAAAACCTACATTGTTGATAGAGCTTGGAGTAATTAGCACTGTGAAAACAGCACTTTCGCAGAAAGAAATCTACTTCTCTAAGACCGGGAAACAGTGAACAGAGAATGTATGAGTTTCTCAAGATTGGTAACAGATAGAAACAAGAGAAAGTACACAATGATTCATCTACCTAGAGAAGTTATAGTGGTTTACACAGAGAATTCCCAGTATAAGTACAAGTAAATAAGAGAGACTCAGAAAACCGGTAAAACCTACATTGTTTATAGAGTTGGGAGTACTTAGCATTGTGAAAACATCACTTTCTCACAAAGAAATCTACTTCTCTAATACCGCGAAACAGTGAAAAGAGAAGGTATGAGTTTCTCAAGATTGGTAACAGATAGAAAAAAGAGAAAGTACACAGTGATTCATCTACCTAGAGAAGTTACAGAGGTTTACACAGAGAATTCCAAGTATAAGTGCAAGAAAATAAGAGAGACTTAGAAAACTGGTAAAACTTACATTGTTGATAGAGCTAGGAGTACTTAGCACTGTCAAAACAGCACTTTCGCAGAAAGAAATCTACTTTTCTAAGACTGGGAAACAGTGAACAGAGAATGTATGAGTGTCTCAATATTGGTAACAGATAGAAACAAGAGAAAGTACACAGTGATTCATCTACCTAGAGAAGTTACAGAGGTTTACACAGAGATTTCCAAGTATAAGTAAAAGAAAATAAGAGAGACTTAGAAAACTGGTAAAACCTACATTGTTGATAGAGTTAGGAGTACGTAGCACTGTGAAAACAGCACTTTCGCAGAAAGAAATCTACTTCTCTAAGACTGGGAAACAGTGAACAGAGGAAGTATCAGTTTCTCAAGATTGGTAACAGATAGAAACAACAGAAAGTACACAGTGATTCATCTACCTAGAGAAGTTACAGAGGTTTACACAGACAATTCCCAGTATAAGTACAAGAAGGTAAGCGAGACTTAGAAAACTGGTAAAACCTACATTGTTGATAGAGCTGGGAGTACTTAGCACTGTGGAAACAGCACTTTCGGAGAGAGAAATCTACTTGTCTAAGACCGGGAAACAGTGAACAGAGAATGTACGAGTTTCTCAAGATTGGTAACAAATAGAAACAAGAGAAAGTACACAATGATTCATCTACCTAGAGATGTTACAGAGGTTTACACAGACAATTCCCAGTATAAGTACAAGTAAATAAGAGAGATTTAGAAAACGGGTAAAACCTACATTGTTGATAGAGTTGGGAGTACTTAGCATTGTGAAAACATCACATTCGCACAAGGAAATCTACTTCTCTAATACCGCGAAACAGTGAAAAGAGAAGGTATGAGTTTCTCAAGATTGGTAACACATAGAAACAAGAGAAAGTACACAGTGATTCATCTTCCCAGAGAAGTTACAGTGGTTGAAACAGAGAATTCCCAGTATAAGTACAAGAAAGTAAGAGAGATTTCGAAAACTGGTAAAACCTACATTGTTGATAGAGTTGGGAGTACTTAGTACTGTGAAAAGAGCACTTTCGCAGAGAGAAATCTACATGTCTAAGACCGGGAAACAGTAAACAGAGAACGTATGAGTTTCTCAAGATTGGTAACAGATAGAAACAAGAGAAAGTACACAGTGATTCATCTACCTAGAGAAGTTACAGAGCTTTACATAGAGAATTCCAAGTATAAGTACAAGAAAATAAGAGAGACTTAGAAAACTGGTAACACCTACATTGTTGATAGAGTTAGGAGTACTTAGCACTGTGAAAACAGCACTTTCGCAGAAAGAAATCTACTTCTCTAAGACTGGGAAACAGTGAACAGAGAATGTATCAGTTTCTCAAGATTGGTGACAGATAGAAACAAAAGAAAGTACACAGTGATTCATCTACCTAGAGAAGTTACAGAGGTTTACACAGAGAATTCCCAGTATAAGTACAAGTAAATAAGAGAGACTTAGAAAACTGGTAAAACCTACATTGTTGATACAGTTGGTAGTACTTAGCATTTTGAAAACATCACTTTCGCACAAAGAAATCTACTTCTCTAAGACCGCGAAACGGTGAACAGCGAATGTATGAGTTTCTCAAGATTGGTGACAGATAGAAACAAGAGAAAGTACACAGTGATTCATCTACCTGGAGAAGTTACAGAGGTTTACACAGAGAATTCCAAGTATAAGTACAAGAAAATAAGAGAGACTTAGAAAACTGGTAAAACCTACATTGTTGATAGAGTTGGGAGTACTTAGCACTGTGAAAACAGCACTTTCGCAGAGAGAAATCTACTTGTCTAAGACCGGGAAACATTGAACAGAGAATGTATGAGTTTCTCAAGATTGGTAACAGATAGAAACAAGAGAAAGTACACAATGATTCATCTACCTAGAGAAGTTATAGAGGTTTACACAGACAATTCCCAGTATAAGTACAAGTAAATAAGAGAGACTTAGAAAACTGGTAAAACCTACATTGTTAACAGAGTTGGGAGTACTTAGCATTGTGAAAACATCACTTTCGCACAAAGAAATCTACTTCTCTAATACCGCGAAACAGTGAAAAGAGAAGGTATGAGTTTCTCAAGATTGGTAACACATGGAAACAAGACAAAGGACACAGTGATTCATCTTCCTAAAGAAGTTACAGAGGTTGACACAGAGAATTCCCAGTATAAGTACAGGTAAATAAGAGAGACTTAGAAAACTGGTAAAACCTACACTGTTGATAAAGTTGGGAGTACTTAGCACTGTGAAAACAGCTCTTTCGCAGAGCGAAATCTACTTCTGTAAGACCGGGAAACAGTGAACAGAGAATGTATGAGTTTCTCAAGATTGGTAACACATAGAAACAAGAGAAAGTACACATTGATTCACCTACCTAGAGAAGTTACAGAGGTTTATACAAAGAATTCCAAGTATAAGTACAAGAAAATAAGAGAGTTAGAAAACTGATAAAACCTACATTGTTGATAGAGCTTGGAGTACTTAGCACTGTGAAAACAGCACTTTCGCAGAAAGAAATCTACTTCTCTAAGACCGGGAAACAGTGAACAGAGAATGTATGAGTTTCTCAAGATTGGTAACAGATAGAAACAAGAGAAAGTACACAATGATTCATCTACCTAGAGAAGTTATAGTGGTTTACACAGAGAATTCCCAGTATAAGTACAAGTAAATAAGAGAGACTTAGAAAACCGGTAAAACCTACATTGTTTATAGAGTTGGGAGTACTTAGCATTGTGAAAACATCACTTTCTCACAAAGAAATCTACTTCTCTAATACCGCGAAACAGTGAAAAGAGAAGGTATGAGTTTCTCAAGATTGGTAACAGATAGAAAAAAGAGAAAGTACACAGTGATTCATCTACCTAGAGAAGTTACAGAGGTTTACACAGAGAATTCCAAGTATAAGTGCAAGAAAATAAGAGAGACTTAGAAAACTGGTAAAACTTACATTGTTGATAGAGCTAGGAGTACTTAGCACTGTCAAAACAGCACTTTCGCAGAAAGAAATCTACTTTTCTAAGACTGGGAAACAGTGAACAGAGAATGTATGAGTGTCTCAATATTGGAAACAGATAGAAACAAGAGAAAGTACACAGTGATTCATCTACCTAGAGAAGTTACAGAGGTTTACACAGAGATTTCCAAGTATAAGTAAAAGAAAATAAGAGAGACTTAGAAAACTGGTAAAACCTACATTGTTGATAGAGTTAGGAGTACGTAGCACTGTGAAAACAGCACTTTCGCAGAAAGAAATCTACTTCTCTAAGACTGGGAAACAGTGAACAGAGGAAGTATCAGTTTCTCAAGATTGGTAACAGATAGAAACAACAGAAAGTACACAGTGATTCATCTACCTAGAGAAGTTACAGAGGTTTACACAGACAATTCCCAGTATAAGTACAAGAAGGTAAGCGAGACTTAGAAAACTGGTAAAACCTACATTGTTGATAGAGCTAGGAGTACTTAGCACAGTCAAAACAGCACTTTCGCAGAAAGAAATCTACTTCTCTAAGACCGGGAAACAGTGAAAGGAGAATGTATGAGTGTTTGATGTATGGTAACAGATAGAACAAGAGAAAGTACACAGTGATTCATCTACCTAGAGAAGTTAGAGAGGTTTACACAGAGAATTCCAAGTATAAGTACAAGAAAATAACAGACACTTAGAAAACTGGTAAAACTTACATTGTTGATAGAGCTAGGAGTACTTAGCACAGTCTAAACAGCACTTTCGCAGAAAGAAATCTACTTCTCTAAGACCGGGAAACTGTGAACAGAGAAAGTATCAGTTTCTAAAGATTGGTAACAGATAGAAACAACAGGAAGTACACAGTGATTCATGTACCTAGAGAAGTTACAGAGGTTTACACAGAGAATTCCCATATAAGTACAAGTAAATAAGAGAGACTTAGAAAACTGGTAAAACCTAAATTGTTGATAGAGTTGGGAGTACTTAGCATTGTGAAAGCATCACTTTCTCCTGAAGAAATCTACTTCTCTAAGACCAGGAAACAGTGAAAAGAGAATGTATGAGTTTCTCAAGATTGGTAACAGATAGAAACAAGAGAAAGTACACATTGATTCATCTACCTAGAGAAGTTACAGAGGTTTATACAAAGAATTATAAGTATAAGTACAAGAAAATAAGAGAGACTTAGAAAACTGGTAAAACCTACATTGTTGATAGAGTTAGGAGTACTTAGCACTGTGAAAACAGCACTTTCGCAGAAAGAAATCTACTTCTCTAAGACTGGGCAACAGTGAACAGAGAAAGTATCAGGTTCTCAAGTTTGGTAACAGATAGAAACAACAGAAAGTACACAGTGATTCATGTACCTAGAGAAGTTACAGAGGTTTACACAGACAATTCCCAGTATAAGTACAAGAAGGTAAGAGAGACTTAGAAAACTGCTAAAACCTACATTGTTGATAGAGCTGGGAGTACTTAGCACTGTGGAAACAGCACTTTCACAGAGAGAAATCTACTTGTCTAAGACCGGGAAACAGTGAAAAGAGAATGTACGAGTTTATCCAGATTGGTAACAGATAGAAACAAGAGAAAGTACACAGTGATTCATCCACCTAGAGAAGTTACAGACGTTTACACAGAGAATTCCCAGTATAAGTACAAGTAAATAAGAGAGACTTAGAAAACTGGTAAAACCTACATTGTTGATAGAGTTGGGAGTACTTAGCACTGTGAAAACAGCACTTTCGCAGAGCGAAATCTACTTCTGTAAGACCGGGAAACAGTGAACAGAGAATGTATGAGTTTTTCAAGATTGGTAACACATAGAAACAAGAGAAAGTACACATTGATTCACCTACCTAGAGAAGTTACAGAGGTTTATACAAAGAATTCCAAGTATAAGTACAAGAAAATAAGAGAGTTAGAAAACTGATAAATCCTACATTGTTGATAGAGCTTGGAGTACTTAGCACTGTGAAAACAGCACTTTCGCAGAAAGAAATCTACTTCTCTAAGACCGGGAAACAGTGAACAGAGAATGTATGAGTTTCTCAAGATTGGTAACAGATAGAAACAAGAGAAAGTACACAATGATTCATCTACCTAGAGAAGTTATAGTGGTTTACACAGAGAATTCCCAGTATAAGTACAAGTAAATAAGAGAGACTTAGAAAACTGGTAAAACCTACATTGTTGATAGAGTTGGGAGTACTTAGCACTGTGAAAACAGCACTTTCGCAGAAAGAAATCTACTTCTCTAAGACCGGGAAACAGTGAACAGAGAATGTATGACTTTCTCAAGATTGGTAACAGATAGAAACAAGAGAAAGTACACAGTGATTCATCTACCTGGAGAAGTTACAGAGGTTTACATAGAGAGTTCCAAGTATAAGTACAAGAAAATAAAAGAGACTTAGAAAACTGGTAAAACCTACAATGTTGATAGAGTTAGGAGTACTTAGCACTGTGAAAACAGCACTTTCGCAGAAAGAAATCTACTTCTCTAAGACTGGGAAACGGTGAACAGAGAATGTATCAGTTTCTCAAGATTGGTAACAGATAGAAACAAGAGAAAGTACACAGTGATTCATCTACCTAGAGAAATTACAGAGGTTTACACAGAGAATTCCAAGTATAAGTACAATAAAGTAAGAGAGACTTAGAAAACTGGTAAAACCTACATTGTTGATAGAGCTAGGAGTACTTAGCACAGTCAAAACAGCACTTTCGCAGAAAGAAATCTACTTCTCTAAGACCGGGAAACAGTGAAAGGAGAATGTATGAGTGTTTGATGTATGGTAACAGATAGAACAAGAGAAAGTACACAGTGATTCATCTACCTAGAGAAGTTAGAGAGGTTTACACAGAGAATTCCAAGTATAAGTACAAGAAAATAACAGACACTTAGAAAACTGGTAAAACTTACATTGTTGATAGAGCTAGGAGTACTTAGCACAGTCAAAACAGCACTTTCGCAGAAAGAAATCTACTTCTCTAAGACCGGGAAACTGTGAACAGAGAAAGTATCAGTTTCTAAAGATTGGTAACAGATAGAAACAACAGGAAGTACACAGTGATTCATGTACCTAGAGAAGTTACAGAGGTTTACACAGAGAATTCCCATATAAGTACAAGTAAATAAGACAGACTTAGAAAACTGGTAAAACCTAAATTGTTGATAGAGTTGGGAGTACTTAGCATTGTGAAAGCATCACTTTCTCCTGAAGAAATCTACTTCTCTAAGACCAGGAAACAGTGAAAAGAGAATGTATGAGTTTCTCAAGATTGGTAACAGATAGAAACAAGAGAAAGTACACATTGATTCATCTACCTAGAGAAGTTACAGAGGTTTATACAAAGAATTCCAAGTATAAGTACAAGAAAATAAGAGAGCCTTAGAAAACTGGTAAAACCTACATTGTTGATAGAGTTAGGAGTACTTAGCACTGTGAAAACAGCACTTTCGCAGAAAGAAATCTACTTCTCTAAGACTGGGAAACAGTGAACAGAGAAAGTATCAGGTTCTCAAGATTGGTAACAGATAGAAACAACAGAAAGTACACAGTGATTCTAGTACCTAGAGAAGTTACAGAGGTTTACACAGACAATTCCCAGTATAAGTACAAGAAGGTAAGAGAGACTTAGAAAACTGGTAAAACCTACATTGTTGATAGAGCTGGGAGTACTTAGCACTGTGGAAACAGCACTTTCACAGAGAGAAATCTACTTGTCTAAGACCGGGAAACAGTGAACAGTGAATGTACGAGTTTATCAAGATTGGTAACAGATAGAAACAAGAGAAAGTACACAGTGATTCATCCACCTAGAGAAGTTACAGACGTTTACACAGAGAATTCCCAGTATGAGTACAAGTAAATAAGAGAGACTTAGAAAACTGGTAAAACCTACATTGTTGATAGAGTTGGGAGTACTTAGCACTGTGAAAACAGCACTTTCGCAGAGCGAAATCTACTTCTGTAAGACCGGGAAACAGTGAAAAGAGAATGTATGAGTTTCTCAAGATTGGTAACACATAGAAACAAGAGAAAGTACACATTGATTCACCTACCTAGAGAAGTTACAGAGGTTTATACAAAGAATTCCAAGTATAAGTACAAGAAAATAAGAGAGTTAGAAAACTGATGAAACCTACATTGTTGATAGAGCTTGGAGTACTTAGCACTGTGAAAACAGCACTTTCGCAGAAAGAAATCTACTTCTCTGAGACCGGGAAACAGTGAACAGAGAATGTATGAGTTTCTCAAGATTGGTAACAGATAGAAACAAGAGAAAGTACACAATGATTCATCTACCTAGAGAAGTTATAGTGGTTTACACAGAGAATTCCCAGTATAAGTACAAGTAAATAAGAGAGACTTAGAAAACCGGTAAAACCTACATTGTTGATAGAGTTGAGAGTACTTAGCACTGTGAAAACAGCACTTTCGCAGAAAGAAATCTATTTCTCTAAGACCGGGAAACAGTGAACAGAGAATGTATGACTTTCTCAAGATTGGTAACAGATAGAAACAAGACAAAGTACACAGTGATTCATCTACCTGGAGAAGTTACAGAGGTTTACATAGAGAATTCCAAGTATAAGTACAAGAAAATAAAAGAGACTTAGAAAACTGGTAAAACCTACAATGTTGATAGAGTTAGGAGTACTTAGCACTGTGAAAACAGCACTTTCGCAGAAAGAAATCTACTTCTCTAAGACTGGGAAACAGTGAACAGAGAATGTATCAGTTTCTCAAGATTGGTAACAGATAGAAACAAGAGAAAGTACACAGTGATTCATCTACCTAGAGAAATTACAGAGGTTTACACAGAGAATTCCACGTATAAGTACAATAAAGTAAGAGAGACTTAGAAAACTGGTAAAACCTACATTGTTGATAGAGCTAGGAGTACTTAGCACAGTCAAAACAGCACTTTCGCAGAAAGAAATCTACTTCTCTAAGACCGGGAAACAGTGAAAGGAGAATGTATGAGTGTTTGATGTATGGTAACAGATAGAACAAGAGAAAGTACACAGTGATTCATCTACCTAGAGAAGTTAGAGAGGTTTACACAGAGAATTCCAAGTATAAGTACAAGAAAATAACAGACACTTAGAAAACTGGTAAAACTTACATTGCTGATAGAGCTAGGAGTACTTAGCACAGTCAAAACAGCACTTTCGCAGAAAGAAATCTACTTCTCTAAGACCGGGAAACAGTGAACAGAGAAAGTATCAGTTTCTAAAGATTGGTAACAGATAGAAACAACAGAAAGTACACAGTGATTCATGTACCTAGAGAAGTTACAGAGGTTTACACAGAGAATTCCCATATAAGTACAAGTAAATAAGAGAGACTTAGAAAACTGGTAAAACCTAAATTGTTGATAGAGTTGGGAGTACGTAGCATTGTGAAAGCATCACTTTCTCCTGAAGAAATCTACTTCTCTAAGACCAGGAAACAGTGAAAAGAGAATGTATGAGTTTCTCAATATTGGTAACACACAGAAACAAGAGAAAGTACACAGTGATTCATCTACCTAGAGACGTTACAGAGCTTTACACAGAGAATTCCAAGTATAAGTACAGGAAAATAAGAGAGACTTCGAAAACTGGTAAAACCTACATTGTTGATAGAGTTGGGAGTACTTAGTACTGTGAAAACATCACTTTCTCAGAGAGAAATCTACTTGTCTACGACTGGGAAACAGTAAACAGAGAACGTATGAGTTTCTCAAGATTGGTAACAGATAGAAACAAGAGAAAGTACACAGTGATTCATCCACCTAGAGAAGTTACAGACGTTTACACAGAGAATTCCCAGTATAAGTACAAGAAAATAAGAGAGACTTAGAAAACTGGTAAAACCTACATTGTTGATAGAGTGGGGAGTACTTAGTCCTGTCAAAACAGCACTTTCGCAGAAAGAAATCTACTTCTCTAAGACCGGGAAACAGTGAATAGAGAATGTATGACTTTCTCAAGATTGGTAACAGATAGAAACAAGAGAAAGTACACAGTGATTCATCTACCTGGAGAAGTTACAGAGGTTTACATAGAGAAATCCAAGTATAAGTACAAGAAAATAAGAGAGACTTAGAAAACTGGTAAAACCTACATTGTTGATAGAGTTAGGAGTACTTAGCACTGTGAAAACAGCACTTTCGCAGAAAGAAATGTACTTCTCTAAGACTGGGAAACAGTGAACAGAGAATGTATCAGTTTCTCATGATTGGTAACAGATAGAAACAAAAGAAAGTACACAGTGATTCATCTACCTAGAGAAGTTACAGAGGTTTACACAGAGAATTCCAAGTAGAAGTACAAGAAAATAAGAGAGACTTAGAAAAGTGGTAAAACCTACATTGTTGATAGAGTTGGGAGTACTTAGCACTGTGAAAACAGCACTTTCGCAGAAAGAAATCTACTTCTCTAAGACCGGGAAACAGTGAACAGAGAATGTATGAGTGTCTCAAGATTGGTAACAGATAGAAACAAGAGAAAGTACACAATGATTCATCTACCTAGAGAAGTTATTGTGGTTTACACAGAGAATTCCCAGTATAAGTACAAGTAAATAAGAGAGACTTAGAAAACCGGTAAAACCTACATTGTTGATAGAGTTGGGAGTACGTAGCATTGTGAAAACATCACTTTCGCACAAAGAAATCTACTTCTCTAATACAGCGAAACAGTGAAAAGAGAAGGTATGAGTTTCTCAAGATTGGTAACAGATAGAAACAAGAGAAAGTACACAGTGATTCACCTACCTAGAGAAGTTACAGAGGTTTACACAGAGAATTCCAAGTATAAGTACAAGAAAATAAGAGAGACTTAGAAAACTGGTAAAACCTACATAGTTGATAGAGTTGGGAGTACTTAGCACTGTGAAAACAGCACTTTCGCAGAAAGAAATCTACTTCTCTAAGACCGGGAAACAGTGAACAGAGAATGTATGACTTTCTCAAGATTGGTAACAGATAGAAACAAGAGAAAGTACACAGTGATTCATGTACCTAGAGAAGTTACAGAGGTTTACACAGAGAATTCCCATATAAGTACAAGTAAATAAGAGAGACTTATAAAACTGGTAAAACCTAAATTGTTGATAGAGTTGGGAATACTTAGCATTGTGAAAGCATCAGTTTCTCCTGAAGAAATCTACTTCTCTAAGACCAGGAAACAGTGAAAAGAGAATGTATGAGTTTCTCAAGATTGGTAACAGATAGAAACAAGAGAAAGTACACATTGATTCATCTACTTAGAGAAGTTACAGAGGTTTACACAAAGAATTCCAAGTATAAGTACAAGAAAATAAGAGAGACTTAGAAAACTGGTAAAACCTACATTGTTGATAGAGTTGGGAGAACTTAGCACTGTGAAAACAGCACTTTCGCAGAGAGAAATCTACTTGTCTAAGACCGGGAAACAGTGAACAGAGAATGTATGAGTTTCTCAAGATTGGTAACAGACAGAAACAAGAGAAAGTACACAGTGATTCATCTACCTAGAGAAGTTACAGAGGTACACCCAGAGAATTCCAAGTATAAGTACAACAAAATAAGAGAGACTTAGAAAACTGGTAAAACCTACATAGTTGATAGAGTTGGGAGTACTTAGCACTGTGAAAACAGCACTTTCGCAGAAAGAAATCTACTTCTCTAAGACTGGGAAACAGTCAACAGAGAAAGTATCAGTTTCTCAAGATTGGTAACAGATAGAAACAACAGAAAGTACACAGTGATTCATGGACCTAGAGAAGTTACAGAGGTTTACACAGACAATTCCCAGTATAAGTACAAGAAGGTAAGAGAGACTTAGAAAACTGGTAAAACCTACATTGTTGATGGAGCTTGGAGTACTTAGCACTGTGGAAACAGCACTTTCACAGAGAGAAATCTACTTGTCTAAGACCGGGAAACAGTGAACAGAGAATGTACGAGTTTCTCAAGATTGGTAACAGATATAAACAAGAGAAAGTACACAATGATTCATCTACCTAGAGAAGTTACAGAGGTTTACACAGACAATTCCCAGTATAAGTACAAGTCAATAAGAGAGACTTAGAAACCTGGTAAAACCTACATTGTTGATAGAGTTGGGAGTACTTAGCACTGTGAAAACAGCACTTTCGCAGAGCGAAATCTACTTCTCTAAGACCGGGAAACAGTGAAAAGAGAATGTATGAGTGTCTGATGTATGGTAACAGATAGAAACAAGAGAAAGTACACAGTGATTCATCTACCTAGAGAAGTTACAGAGGTTTACATAGAGAATTCCAAGTATAAGTACAAGAAAATAAGAGAGACTTAGAAAACTGGTAAAACTTACATTGTTGATAGAGCTAGGAGTACTTAGCACTGTCAAAACAGCACTTTCGCAGAAAGAAATCTACTTTTCTAAGACTGGGAAACAGTGAACAGAGAATGCATGACTTTCTCAAGATTGGTAACAGATAGAAACAAGAGAAAGTACACAGTGATTCATCTACCTAGAGAAGTTACAGAGGTTCACCCAGAGAATTCCAAGTATAAGTACAACAAAATAAGAGATACTTAGAAAACTGGTAAAACCTACATTGTTGATAGAGTTGGGAGTACTTAGCACTGTGAAAACAGCACTTTCACAGAAAGAAATCTACTTCTCTAAGACGGGGAAACAGTGAAAAGGGAATGTACGAGTTTCTCAAGATTGGTAACACATAGAAACAAGAGAAAGTACACAGTGATTCATCTTCCTAGAGAAGTTACAGTGGTTGACACAGAGAATTCCCAGTATAAGTACAAGTAAATAAGAGAGACTTAGAAAACTGGTAAAACCTACATTGTTGATAGAGTTGGGAATACTTAGCACTGTGAAAACAGCACTTTCGCAGAAAGAAATCTACTTCTCTAATACCGGGAAACAGTGAAAAGAGAATGTATGAGTGTCTGATGTATGGTAACAGATAGAAACAAGAGAAAGTACACAGTGATTCATCTACCTAGAGAAGTTACAGAGGTTTACACAGAGAATTCCAAGTATAAGTACAAGAAAATAAGAGAGACTTAGAAAACTGGTAAAACCTACATTGTTGATACAGTTGGGAGTACTTAGCATTTTGAAAACATCACTTTCGCACAAAGAAATCTACTTCTCGAAGACCGCGAAACGGTGAACAGAGAATGTATGAGTTTCTCAAGATTGGTAACAGATAGAAACAAGAGAAAATACACAATGATTCATCTACCTAGAGAAGTTACAGAGGTTTCCACAGAGAATTCCCAGTATAAGTACAAGTAAATAAGAGAGACTTAGAAAACTGGTAAAACCTACATTGTTGATAGAGTTGGGAGTACTGAGCATTGTGAAAACATCACTTTCTCATGAAGAAATCTACTTCTCTAAGACCAGGAAACAGTGATCAGAGAATGTATGAGTTTCTCAAGATTGGTAACAGATAGAAACAAGAGAAAGTACACATTGATTCATCTACCTAGAGAAGTTACAGAGGTTTATACAAAGAATTCCAAGTATAAGTACAAGAAAAGAAGAGAGACTTAGAAAACTGGTAAAACCTACATTGTTGATAGAGTTAGGAGTACTTAGCACGGTGAAAACAGCACTTTCGCAGAAAGAAATCTACTTCTCTAAGACTGGGAAACAGTGAACAGAGAAAGTATCAGTTTCTCAAGATTGGTAACAGATAGAAACAACAGAAAGTACACAGTGATTCATGTACCTAGAGAAGTTATAGAGGTTTACACAGACAATTCCCAGTATAAGTACAAGAAGGTAAGAGAGACTTAGAAAACTGGTAAAACCTACATTGTTGATAGAGCTGGGAGTATTTAGCACTGTGGAAACAGCACTTTCGCAAAGAGAAATCTACTTGTCTAAGACCGGGAAACAGTGAACAGAGAATGTACGAGTTTCTGAAGATTGGTAACAAATAGAAACAAGAGAAAGTACACAATGATTCATCTACCTAGAGAAGTTACAGAGGTTTACACAGACAATTCCCAGTATAAGTACAAGTAAATAAGAGAGACTTAGAAAACCGGTAAAACCTACATTGTTGATAGAGTTGGGAGTACTTAGCATTGTGAAAACATCACTTTCGCACCAGGAAATCTACTTCTCTAATACCGCGAAACAGTGAAAAGAGAAGGTATGAGTTTCTCAAGATTGGTAACACATAGAAACAAGAGAAAGTACACAGTGATTCATCTTCCTAGAGAAGTTACAGTGGTTGACACAGAGAATTCCCAGTATAAGTACAAGTAAATAAGAGAGACTTAGAAAACTGGTAAAACCTACATTGTTGATAGAGTTGGGAGTACTTAGCACTGTGAAAACAGCACTTTCGCAGAACGAAATCTACTTGTCTAAGACCGGGAAACAGTGAAAAGAGAATGTATGAGTTTCTCAAGATTGGTAACAGATAGAAACAAGAGAAAGGAAACAATCATTCATGTACCTAGAGAAGTTATAGTGGTTTACACAGAGAATTCCCAGTATAAGTACAAGTAAATAAGAGAGACTTAGAAAACCGGTAAAACCTACATTGTTGATAGAGTTGGGAGTACTTAGCATTGTAAAAACATCACTTTCGCACAAAGAAATCTACTTCTCTAATACCGCGAAACTGTGAAAAGAGAAGGTATGAGTTTCTCAAGTTTGGTAACAGATAGAAACAAGAGAAAGTACACAGTGATTCATCTACCTAGAGAAGTTACAGAGGTTTACACAGAGAATTCCAAGTATAAGTACAAGAAAATAAGAGAGACTTAGAAAACTGGTAAAACTTACATTGTTGATAGAGCTAGGAGTACTTAGCACTGTCAAAACAGCACTTTCGCAGAAAGAAATCTACTTTTCTAAGACTGGGAAACAGTGAACAGAGAATGTATGATTTTCTCAAGATTGGTAACAGATAGAAACAACAGAAAGTACACAGTGATTCATGTACCTAGAGAAGTTACAGAAGTTTACACAGAGAATTACAAGTATAAGTACAAGAAAATAAGAGAGACTTAGAAAACTGGTAAAACCTACATTGTTGATAGAGTTAAGAGTAATTAGCACTGTGAAAACACCACTTTCGCAGAAAGAAATCTACTTCTCTAAGACTGGGAAACAGTGAACAGAGAAAGTACCAGTTTCTAAAGATTGGTAACAGATAGAAACAACAGAAAGTACACAGTGATTCATGTACTTAGAGAAGTTACAGAGGTTTACACAGAGAATTCCCAGTATAAGTACAAGTAAATAAGAGAGACTTAGAAAACTGGTAAAACCTACATTGTTGATAGAGTTGGGAGTACTGAGCATTGTGAAAACATCACTTTCTCATGAAGAAATCTACTTCTCTAAGACCAGGAAACAGTGAACAGAGAATGTATGAGTTTCTCAAGATTGGTAACAGATAGAAACAAGAGAAAGTACACATTGATTCATCTACCTAGAGAAGTTACAGAGGTTTATACAAAGAATTCCAACTATAAGTACAAGAAAAAAAGAGAGACTTAGAAAACTGGTAAAACCTACATTGTTGATAGAGTTGGGAGTACTTAGGACTGTGAAAACAGCACTTTCGCAGAAAGAAATCTACTTGTCTAAGACCGGGAAACAGTGAAAAGAGAATGTATGAGTGTCTGATGTATGGTAACAGATAGAAACAAGAGAAAGTACACAGTGATTCATCTACCTAGAGAAGTTACAGAGGTTTACACAGAGAATTCCAAGTATAAGTACAAGAAAATAAGAGAGACTTAGAAAACTGGTAAAACTTGCATTGTTGATAGAGCTAGGAGTACTGAGCACTGTCAAAACAGCACGTTCGCAGAAAGAAATCTACTTTTCTAAGACTGGGAAACAGTGAACAGAGAATGTATGACTTTCTCAAGATTGGTAACAGATAGAAACAAGAGAAAGTACACAGTGATTCATTCACCTAGAGAAGTTACAGACGTTTACACAGAGAATTCCAAGTATAAGTACAAGAAAATAAGAGAGACTTAGAAAACTGGTAAAACTTACATTGTTGATAGAGCTAGGAGTACTTAGCACTGTCAAAACAGCACGTTCGCAGAAAGAAATCTACTTTTCTAAGACTGGGAAACAGTGAACAGAGAATGTATGAGTTTCTCAAGATTGGTAACAGACAGAAACAAGAGAAAGTACACAGTGATTCATCCACCTAGAGAAGTTACAGACGTTTACACAGAGAATTCCCAGTATAAGTACAAGAAAATAAGAGAGACTTAGAAAACTGGTAGAACCTACATTGTTGATAGAGTTGGGAGTACTTAGCACTGTGAAAACAGCACTTTCGCACAAAGAAATCTACTTCTCTAAGACTGGGAAACAGTGAATAGAGAAAGTATCAGTTTCTAAAGATTGCTAACAGATAGAAACAACAGAAAGTACACAGTGATTCATGTACCTAGAGAAGTTACAGAGGTTTACACAGAGAATTCCCAGTATAAGTAAAAGTAAATAAGAGAGACTTAGAAAACTGGTAAAACCCACATTGCTGATAGAGTTGGGAGTAATTAGCATTGTTAAAACATCACTTTCTCATGAAGAAATCTACTTCTCTAAGACCAGGAAACAGTGAGCAGAGAATGTATGAGTTTCTCAAGATTGGTAACAGATAGAAACAAGAGAAAGTACACATTGATTCATCTACCTAGAGAAGTTACAGAGGTTTATACAAAGAATTCCAAGTATAAGTACAAGAAAATAAGAGAGACTTAGAAAACTGGTAAAACTTACATTGTTGATAGAGCTAGGAGTACTTAGCACTGTCAAAACAGCACTTTCGCAGAAAGAAATCTACTTTTCTAAGACTGGGAAACAGTGAACAGAGAATGCATGACTTTCTCAAGATTGGTAACAGATAGAAACAAGAGAAAGTACACAGTGATTCATCTACCTAGAGAAGTTACAGAGGTTCACCCAGAGAATTCCAAGTATAAGTACAACAAAATAAGAGATACTTAGAAAACTGGTAAAACCTACATTGTTGATAGAGTTGGGAGTACTTAGCACTGAGAAAACAGCACTTTCACAGAAAGAAATCTACTTCTCTAAGACGGGGAAACAGTGAAAAGGGAATGTACGAGTTTCTCAAGATTGGTAACACATAGAAACAAGAGAAAGTACACAGTGATTCATCTTCCTAGAGAAGTTACAGTGGTTGACACAGAGAATTCCCAGTATAAGTACAAGTAAATAAGAGAGACTTAGAAAACTGGTAAAACCTACATTGTTGATAGAGTTGGGAATACTTAGCACTGTGAAAACAGCACTTTCGCAGAAAGAAATCTACTTCTCTAATACCGGGAAACAGTGAAAAGAGAATGTATGAGTGTCTGATGTATGGTAACAGATAGAAACAAGAGAAAGTACACAGTGATTCATCTACCTAGAGAAGTTACAGAGGTTTACACAGAGAATTCCAAGTATAAGTACAAGAAAATAAGAGAGACTTAGAAAACTGGGAAAACTTACATTGTTGATAGAGCTAGGAGTACTTGGCACTGTCAAAACAGCACTTTCGCAGAAAGAAATCTACTTTTCTAAGACTGGGAAACAGTGAACAGAGAATGTATGAGTTTCTCAAGATTGGTAACAGATAGAAACAAGAGAAAGTACACAGTGATTCATCCACCTAGAGAAGTTACAGACGTTTACACAGAGAATTCCCAGTATAAGTACAAGAAAATAAGAGAGACTTTGAAAACTGGTAGAACCTACATTGTTGATAGAGTTGGGAGTACTTAGCACTGTGAAAACAGCACTTTCGCACAAAGAAATCTACTTCTCTAAGACCGAGAAACAGTGAACAGAGAATGTATGAGTTTCTCAAGATTGGTAACAGATAGCAACAAGAGAAAGTACACAGTGATTCATCTACCTGGAGAAGTTACAGAGGTTTACACAGAGAATTCCAAGTATAAGTACAAGAAAATAAGAGAGACTTAGAAAACTGGTAAAACTTACACAGTTGATAGAGTTGGGAGTACTTAGCACTGTGAAAACAGCACTTTCGCAGAAAGTAATCTACTTCTCTAAGACCGGGAAACAGTGAACAGAGAATGTATGACTTTCTCAGGATTGGTAACAGATAGAAACAAGAGAAAGTACAAAGTGGTTCGTCTACCTGGAGAAGTTACAGAGGTTTACATAGAAGAATTCCAAGTATAAGTACAAGAAAATAATAGAGACTTAGAAAACTGGTAAAACCTACATTGTTGATAGAGTTAGGAGTACTTAGCACTGTGAAAACAGCACTTTCGCAGAAAGAAATCTATTTCTCTAAGACTGGGAAACAGTGAACAGAGAATGTATCAGTTTCTCAAGATTGGTAACAGATAGAAACAAAAGAAAGTACACAGTGATTCATCTACCTAGAGAAGTTGCAGAGGTTTACATAGAGAATTCCCAGTATAAGTACAAGTAAATAAGAGAGACTTAGAAAACTGGTAAAACCTACATTGTTGATACAGTTGGGAGTACTTCGCATTTTGAAAACATCACTTTCGCACAAAGAAATCTACTTCTCTAAGACCGCGAAACGGTGAACAGAGAATGTATGAGTTTCTCAAGATTGGTAACAGATAGAAACAAGAGAAAATACACAATGATTCATCTACCTAGAGAAGTTACAGAGGTTTCCACAGAGAATTCCCAGTATAAGTACAAGTAAATAACAGAGACTTAGAAAACTGGTAAAACCTACATTGTTGATAGAGTTGGGAGTACTGAGCATTGTGAAAACATCACTTTCTCATGAAGAAATCTACTTCTCTAAGACCAGGAAACAGTGATCAGAGAATGTATGAGTTTCTCAAGATTGGTAACAGATAGAAACAAGAGAAAGTACACATTGATTCATCTACCTAGAGAAGTTACAGAGGTTTATACAAAGAATTCCAAGTATAAGTACAAGAAAAGAAGAGAGACTTAGAAAACTGGTAAAACCTACATTGTTGATAGAGTTAGGAGTACTTAGCACGGTGAAAACAGCACTTTCGCAGAAAGAAATCTACTTCTCTAAGACTGGGAAACAGTGAACAGAGAAAGTATCAGTTTCTCAAGATTGGTAACAGATAGAAACAACAGAAAGTACACAGTGATTCATGTACCTAGAGAAGTTATAGAGGTTTACACAGACAATTCCCAGTATAAGTACAAGAAGGTAAGAGAGACTTAGAAAACTGGTAAAACCTACATTGTTGATAGAGCTGGGAGTATTTAGCACTGTGGAAACAAGCACTTTCGCAAAGAGAAATCTACTTGTCTAAGACCGGGAAACAGTGAACAGAGAATGTACGAGTTTCTGAAGATTGGTAACAAATAGAAACAGAGAAAGTACACAATGATTCATCTACCTAGAGAAGTTACAGAGGTTTACACAGACAATTCCCAGTATAAGTACAAGTAAATAAGAGAGACTTAGAAAACCGGTAAAACCTACATTGTTGATAGAGTTGGGAGTACTTAGCATTGTGAAAACATCACTTTCGCGCCAAGAAATCTACTTCTCTAATACCGCGAAACAGTGAAAAGAGAAGGTATGAGTTTCTCAAGATTGGTAACACATAGAAACAAGAGAAAGTACACAGTGATTCATCTTCCTAGAGAAGTTACAGTGGTTGACACAGAGAATTCCCAGTATAAGTACAAGTAAATAAGAGAGACTTAGAAAACTGGTAAAACCTACATTGTTGATAGAGTTGGGAGTACTTAGGACTGTGAAAACAGCACTTTCGCAGAAAGAAATCTACTTGTCTAAGACCGGGAAACAGTGAAAAGAGAATGTATGAGTGTCTGATGTATGGTAACAGATAGAAACAAGAGAAAGTACACAGTGATTCATCTACCTAGAGAAGTTACAGAGGTTTACACAGAGAATTCCAAGTATAAGTACAAGAAAATAAGAGAGACTTAGAAAACTGGTAAAACTTGCATTGTTGATAGAGCTAGGAGTACTTAGCACTGTCAAAACAGCACGTTCGCAGAAAGAAATCTACTTTTCTAAGACTGGGAAACAGTGAACAGAGAATGTATGAGTTTCTCAAGATTGGTAACAGATAGAAACAAGAGAAAGTACACAGTGATTCATCCACCTAGAGAAGTTACAGACGTTTACACAGAGAATTCCCAGTATAAGTACAAGAAAATAAGAGAGACTTAGAAAACTGGTAGAACCTACATTGTTGATAGAGTAGGGAGTACTTAGCACTGTGAAAACAGCACTTTCGCACAAAGAAATCTACTTCTCTAAGACTGGGAAACAGTGAATAGAGAAAGTATCAGTTTCTAAAGATTGCTAACAGATAGAAACAACAGAAAGTACACAGTGATTCATGTACCTAGAGAAGTTACAGAGGTTTACACAGAGAATTCCCAGTATAAGTACAAGTAAATAAGAGAGACTTAGAAAACTGGTAAAACCTACATTGTTGATAGAGTTGGGAGTACTGAGCATTGTGAAAACATCACTTTCTCATGAAGAAATCTACTTCTCTAAGACCAGGAAACAGTGAACAGAGAATGTATGAGTTTCTCAAGATTGGTAACAGATAGAAACAACAGAAAGTACACAGTGATTCATGTACCTAGAGAAGTTACAGAGGTTTACACAGACAATTCCCAGTATAAGTACAAGTAAATAAGAGAGACTTAGAAAACCGGTAAAACCTACATTGTTGATAGAGTTGGGAGTACTTAGCATTGTGAAAACATCACTTTCGCGCCAAGAAATCTACTTCTCTAATACCGCGAAACAGTGAAAAGAGAAGGTATGAGTTTCTCAAGATTGGTAACATAGAAACAAGAGAAAGTACACAGTGATTCATCTTCCTAGAGAAGTTACAGTGGTTGACACAGAGAATTCCCAGTATAAGTACAAGTAAATAAGAGAGACTTAGAAAACTGGTAAAACCTACATTGTTGATAGAGTTGGGAGTACTTAGGACTGTGAAAACAGCACTTTCGCAGAAAGAAATCTACTTGTCTAAGACCGGGATACAGTGAAAAGAGAATGTATGAGTGTCTGATGTATGGTAACAGATAGAAACAAGAGAAAGTACACAGTGATTCATCTACCTAGAGAAGTTACAGAGGTTTACACAGAGAATTCCAAGTATAAGTACAAGAAAATAAGAGAGACTTAGAAAACTGGTAAAACTTACATTGTTGATAGAGCTAGGAGTACTTAGCACTGTCAAAACAGCACGTTCGCAGAAAGAAATCTACTTTTCTAAGACTGGGAAACAGTGAACAGAGAATGTATGAGTTTCTCAAGATTGGTAACAGATAGAAACAAGAGAAAGTACACAGTGATTCATCCACCTAGAGAAGTTACAGACGTTTACACAGAGAATTCCCAGTATAAGTACAAGAAAATAAGAGAGACTTAGAAAACTGGTAGAACCTACATTGTTGATAGAGTTGGGAGTACTTAGCACTGTGAAAACAGCACTTTCGCACAAAGAAATCTACTTCTCTAAGACTGGGAAACAGTGAATAGAGAAAGTATCAGTTTCTAAAGATTGCTAACAGATAGAAACAACAGAAAGTACACAGTGATTCATGTACCTAGAGAAGTTACAGAGGTTTACACAGAGAATTCCCAGTATAAGTAAAAGTAAATAAGAGAGACTTAGAAAACTGGTAAAACCCACATTGCTGATAGAGTTGGGAGTAATTAGCATTGTTAAAACATCACTTTCTCATGAAGAAATCTACTTCTCTAAGACCAGGAAACAGTGAGCAGAGAATGTATGAGTTTCTCAAGATTGGTAACAGATAGAAACAAGAGAAAGTACACATTGATTCATCTACCTAGAGAAGTTACAGAGGTTTATACAAAGAATTCCAAGTATAAGTACAAGAAAATAAGAGAGACTTAGAAAACTGGTAAAACCTTCATTGTTGATAGAGTTAGGAGTACTTAGCACTGTGAAAACAGCAATTTCGCAGAAAGAAATCTGCATCTCTAGACTGGGAAACAGTGAACAGAGAAAGTATCAGTTTCTCAAGATTGGTAACAGATAGAAACAACAGAAAGTACACAGTGATTCATGTACCTAGAGAAGTTACAGAGGTTTACACAGACAATTCCCAGTATAAGTACAAGAAAGTAAGAGAGACTTGGAAAACTGGTAAAACCTACATTGTTGATAGAGCTAGGAGTACTTAGCACTGTAGAAACAGCACTTTCACAGAGAGAAATCTACTTGTCTAAGACCGGGAAACAGTAAACGGAGAATGTACCAGTTTCTCAAGAATGGTAACAGATAGAAACAAGAGAAAGTACACAGTGATTCATCTACCTAGAGAAGTTACAGAGGTTTATACAGACAATTCCCAATATAAGTACAAGTAAATAAGAGAGACTTAGAAAACTGGTAAAACCTACATTGTTGATAGATTTGGGAGTACTTAGGACTGTGAAAACAGCACTTTCGCAGAAAGAAATCTACTTGTCTAAGACCGGGAAACAGTGAAAAGAGAATGTATGAGTGTCTGATGTATGGTAACAGATAGAAACAAGAGAAAGTACACAGTGATTCATCTACCTAGAGAAGTTACAGAGGTTTACACAGAGAATTCCAAGTATAAGTACAAGAAAATAAGAGAGACTTAGAAAACTGGTAAAACCTACATTGTTGATAGAGTTGGGAGTACTTAGCACTGTGAAAACAGTCCTTTCGCACAAAGAAATCTACTTCTCTAATACCGCGAAACAGTGAAAAGAGAATGTATGAGTTTCTCAAGATTGGTAACACATAGAAACAAGAGAAAGTACACAGTGATTCATCTACCTAGAGACGTTACAGAGCTTTACACAGAGAATTCCAAGTATAAGTACAAGAAAATAATGGAGACTTCGAAAACTGGTGAAACCTACATTGTTGATAGAGTTGGGAGTACTTAGTACTGTGAAAACAGCACTTTCGCAGAGAGAAATCTACTTGTCTAATACCGCGAAACAGTAAACAGAGAACGTATGAGTTTTTCAAGATTGGTAACAGATAGAAACAAGAGAAAGTACACAGTGATTCATCCACCTAGAGAGGTTACAGACGTTTACACAGAGAATTCCCGGTATAAGTACAAGAAAATAAGAGAGACTTAGAAAACTGGTAAAACCTACATTGTTGATAGAGCTGGGAATACTTAGCACTGTAGAAACAGCACTTTCACAGAGAGAAATCTACTTGTCTAAGACCGGGAAACAGTGAACAGAGAATGTACGAGTTTCTCAAGAATGGTAACAGATAGAAACAAGAGAAAGAACACAGTGATTCATCTACCTAGAGAAGTTACAGAGGTTTACACAGACAATTCCCAATATAACTACAAGTAAATAAGAGAGACTTAGAAAACTGGTAAAACCTACATTGTTGATAGAGTTGGGAGTACTTAGCACTGTGAAAACAGCACTTTCGCAGAGAGAAATCTACTTGTCTAAGACCGGGAAACATTGAACAGAGAATGTATGAGTTTCTCAAGATTGGTAACAGACAGAAACAAGAGAAAGTACACAGTGATTCATCTACCTAGAGAAGTTACAGAGGTTCACCCAGAGAATTCCAAGTATAAGTACAACAAAATAAGAGAGACTTAGAAAACTGGTAAAACCTACATTGTTGATAGAGTTGGGAGTACTGAGCATTGTGAAAACATCACTTTCTCATGAAGAAATCTACTTCTCTAAGACCAGGAAACAGTGAACAGAGAATGTATGAGTTTCTCAAGATTGGTAACAGATAGAAACAAGAGAAAGTACACATTGATTCATCTACCTAGAGAAGTTACAGAGGTTTATACAAAGAATTCCAAGTATAAGTACAAGAAAATAAGAGAGACTTAGAAAACTGGTAAAACCTACATTGTTGATAGAGTTAGGAGTACTTATCACTGTGAAAACAGCAATTTCGCAGAAAGAAATCTGCTTCTCTAGACTGGGAAACAGTGAACAGAGAAAGTATCAGTTTCTCAAGATTGGTAACAGATAGAAACAACAGAAAGTACACAGTGATTCATGTACCTAGAGAAGTTACAGAGGTTTACACAGACAATTCCCAGTATAAGTACAAGAAGGTAAGAGAGACTTAGAAAACTGGTAAAACCTACATTGTTGATAGAGCTGGGAGTACTTAGCACTGTAGAAACAGCACTTTCACAGAGAGAAATCTACTTGTCTAAGACCTGGAAACAGTGAACAGAGAATGTACGAGTTTCTCAAGAATGGTAACAGATAGAAACAAGAGAAAGAACACAGTGATTCATCTACCTAGAGAAGTTACAGAGGTTTACACAGACAATTCCCAATATAACTACAAGTAAATAAGAGAGACTTCGAAAACCGGTAAAACCTACATTGTTGATAGAGTTGGGAGTACCTAGCATTGTGAAAACATCACTTTCAGACAAAGAAATCTACTTTTCTAATAACGCGAAACAGTGAAAAGAGAAGGTATGAGTTTCTCAAGATTGGTAACACATAGAAACAAGAGAAAGTACACAGTGATTCATCTTCCTAGAGAAGTTACAGTGGTTGACACAGACAATTGCCAGTATAAGTACAAGTAAATAAGAGAGACTTAGAAAACTGGTAAAACCTACATTGTTGATAGAGTTGGGAATACTTAGCACTGTGAAAACAGCACTTTCGCAGAAAGAAATCTACTTGTCTAAAACCGGGAAACAGTGAAAAGAGAATGTATAAGTTTCTCAAAGATGGTAACAGATAGAAACAAGAGAAAGTACACAGTGATTCATCTACGCAGAGAAATTACAGAGGTTACACAGAGAATTCCAAGTATAAGTACAAGAAAGTAAGAGAGACTTAGAAAACTGGTAAAACCTACATTGTTGATAGAGTTGGGAGTACTTACACTGTGAAAACAGCACTTTCGCAGAAAAAAATCTACTTTTCTAAGACTGGGAAACTGTGAACAGAGAAAGTATCAGTTTGTAAAGATTGGTAACAGATAGAAACAACAGAAAGTACACAGTGATTCACGTACCTAGAGAAGTTATAGAGGTTTACACAGAGAATTCCCAGTATAAGTACAAGTAAATAAGAGAGACTTAGAAAACTGGTAAAACCTACATTGTTGATAGAGTTGGGAGTACTTAGCACTGTGAAAACAGCCCTTTCGCAGAGCGAAATGTACTTCTGTACGACCGGGAAACAGTGAACAGAGAATGTATGAGTTTCTCAAGATTGGTAACACATAGAAACAAGAGAAAGTACACATTGATTCACCTACCTAGAGAAGTTACAGAGGTTTATACAAAGAATTCCAAGTATAAGTACAGGAAAATAAGAGAGTTAGAAAACTGATAAAACCTACATTGTTGATAGAGCTTGGAGTACTTAGCACTGTGAAAACAGCACTTTCGCAGAAAGAAATCTACTTCTCTAAGACCGGGAAACAGTGAACAGAGAATGTATGAGTTTCTCAAGATTGGTAACAGATAGAAACAAGAGAAAGTACACAATGATTCATCTACCTAAAGAAGTTATAGTGGTTTACACAGAGAATTCTCAGTGTAAGTACAAGTAAATAAGACAGACTTAGAAAACCGGTAAAACCTACATTGTTTATAGAGTTGGGAGTACTTAGCATTGTGAAAACATCACTTTCTCACAAAGAAATCTACTTCTCTAATACCGCGAAACAGTGAAAAGAGAAGGTATGAGTTTCTCAAGATTGGTAACAGATAGAAAAAAGAGAAAGTACACAGTGATTCATCTACCTAGAGAAGTTACAGAGGTTTACACAGAGAATTCCAAGTATAAGTGCAAGAAAATAAGAGAGACTTAGAAAACTGGTAAAACTTACATTGTTGATAGAGCTAGGAGTACTTAGCACTGTCAAAACAGCACTTTTGCAGAAAGAAATCTACTTTTCTAAGACTGGGAAACAGTGAACAGAGAATGTATGAGTGTCTCAAGATTGGTAACAGATAGAAACAAGAGAAAGTACACAGTGATTCATCTACCTAGAGAAGTTACAGAGGTTTACACAGAGATTTCCAAGTATAAGTAAAAGAAAATAAGAGAGACTTAGAAAACTGGTAAAACCTACATTGTTGATAGAGTTAGGAGTACGTAGCACTGTGAAAACAGCACTTTCGCAGAAAGAAATCTACTTCTCTAAGACTGGGAAACAGTGAACAGAGGAAGTATCAGTTTCTCAAGATTGGTAACAGATAGAAACAACAGAAAGTACACAGTGATTCATCTACCTAGAGAAGTTACAGAGGTTTACACAGACAATTCCCAGTATAAGTACAAGAAGGTAAGCGAGACTTAGAAAACTGGTAAAACCTACATTGTTGATAGAGCTGGGAGTACTTAGCACTGTAGAAACAGCACTTTCACAGAGAGAAATCTACTTGTCTAAGACCGGGAAACAGTGAACAGAGAATGTACGAGTTTCTCAAGATTGGTAACAGATAGAAACAAGAGAAAGTACACAATGATTCATCTACCTAGAGAAGTTACAGAGGTTTACACAGACAATTCCCAGTATAAGTACAAGTAAATAAGACAGACTTAGAAAACTGGTAAAACCTTCATTGTTGATAGAGTTGGGAGTACTTAGCACTGTGAAAACAGCACTTTCGCACAAAGAAATCTACTTCTCTAATACCGCGAAACAGTGAAAAGAGAATGTATGAGTTTCTCAAGATTGGTAACACATAGAAACAAGAGAAAGTACACAGTGATTCATCTACCTAGAGAAGTTACAGAGGTTTACACAGAGAATTCCCAGTATAAGTACAAGTAAATAAGAGAGACTTAGAAAACCGGTAAAACCTACATTGTTGATAGAGTTGGGAGTACTTAGCACTGTGAAAACAGCACTTTCGCACAAAGAAATCTACTTCTCTAAGACCGGGAAACAGTGAACAGAGAATGTATGACTTTCTCAAGATTGGTAACAGATAGAAACAAGAGAAAGTACACAGTGATTCATCTACCTGGAGAAGTTACAGAGGTTTACATAGAGAATTCCAAGTATAAGTACAAGAAAATAAAAGAGACTTAGAAAACTGGTAAAACCTACAATGTTGATAGAGTTAGGAGTACTTAGCACTGTGAAAACAACACTTTCGCAGAAAGAAATCTACTTCTCTAAGACTGGGAAACAGTGAACAGAGAATGTATCAGTTTCTCAAGATTGGTAACAGATAGAAACAAGAGAAAGTACACAGTGATTCATCTACCTAGAGAAATTACAGAGGTTTACACAGAGAATTCCACGTATAAGTACAATAAAGTAAGAGAGACTTAGAAAACTGGTAAAACCTACATTGTTGATAGAGCTAGGAGTACTTAGCACAGTCAAAACAGCACTTTCGCAGAAAGAAATCTACTTCTCTAAGACCGGGAAACAGTGAAAGGAGAATGTATGAGTGTTTGATGTATGGTAACAGATAGAACAAGAGAAAGTACACAGTGATTGATCTACCTAGAGAAGTTAGAGAGGTTTACACAGAGAATTCCAAGTATAAGTACAAGAAAATAACAGACACTTAGAAAACTGGTAAAACTTACATTGTTGATAGAGCTAGGAGTACTTAGCACAGTCACAACAGCACTTTCGCAGAAAGAAATCTACTTCTCTAAGACCGGGAAACTGTGAACAGAGAAAGTATCAGTTTCTAAAGATTGGTAACAGATAGAAACAACAGGAAGTACACAGTGATTCATGTACCTAGAGAAGTTACAGAGGTTTACACAGAGAATTCCCATATAAGTACAAGTAAATAAGAGAGACTTAGAAAACTGGTAAAACCTAAATTGTTGATAGAGTTGGGAGTACTTAGCATTGTGAAAGCATCACTTTCTCCTGAAGAAATCTACTTCTCTAAGACCAGGAAACAGTGAAAAGAGAATGTATGAGTTTCTCAAGATTGGTAACAGATAGAAACAAGAGAAAGTACACATTGATTCAACTACCTAGAGAAGTTACAGAGGTTTATACAAAGAATTCCAAGTATAAGTACAAGAAAATAAGAGAGCCTTAGAAAACTGGTAAAACCTACATTGTTGATAGAGTTAGGAGTACTTAGCACTGTGAAAACAGCACTTTCGCAGAAAGAAATCTACTTCTCTAAGACTGGGAAACAGTGAACAGAGAAAGTATCAGGTTCTCAAGATTGGTAACAGATAGAAACAACAGAAAGTACACAGTGATTCATGTACCTAGAGAAGTTACAGAGGTTTACACAGACAATTCCCAGTATAAGTACAAGAAGGTAAGAGAGACTTAGAAAACTGGTAAAACCTACATTGTTGATAGAGCTGGGAGTACTTAGCACTGTGGAAACAGCACTTTCACAGAGAGAAATCTACTTGTCTAAGACCGGGAAACAGTGAACAGAGAATGTACGAGTTTATCCAGATTGGTAACAGATAGAAACAAGAGAAAGTACACAGTGATTCATCCACCTAGAGAAGTTACAGACGTTTACACAGAGAATTCCCAGTATAAGTACAAGTAAATAAGAGAGACTTAGAAAACTGGTAAAACCTACATTGTTGATAGAGTTGGGAGTACTTAGCACTGTGAAAACAGCACTTTCGCAGAGCGAAATCTACTTCTCTAAGACTGGGAAACAGTGAACAGAGAATGTATCAGTTTCTCAAGATTGGTAACAGATAGAAACAAGAGAAAGTACACAGTGATTCATCTACCTAGAGAAATTACAGAGGTTTACACAGAGAATTCCAAGTATAAGTACAATAAAGTAAGAGAGACTTAGAAAACTGGTAAAACCTACATTGTTGATAGAGCTAGGAGTACTTAGCACAGTCAAAACAGCACTTTCGCAGAAAGAAATCTACTTCTCTAAGACCGGGAAACAGTGAAAGGAGAATGTATGAGTGTTTGATGTATGGTAACAGATAGAACAAGAGAAAGTACACAGTGATTCATCTACCTAGAGAAGTTACAGAGGTTTACACAGAGAATTCCAAGTATAAGTACAAGAAAATAAGAGAGACTTAGAAAACTGGTAAAACTTACATTGTTGATAGAGCTAGGAGTACTTAGCACTGTCAAAACAGCACGTTCGCAGAAAGAAATCTACTTTTCTAAGACTGGGAAACAGTGAACAGAGAATGTATGAGTTTCTCAAGATTGGTAACAGATAGAAACAAGAGAAAGTACACAGTGATTCATCCACCTAGAGAAGTTACAGACGTTTACACAGAGAATTCCCAGTATAAGTACAAGAAAATAAGAGAGACTTAGAAAACTGGTAGAACCTACATTGTTGATAGAGTTGGGAGTACTTAGCACTGTGAAAACAGCACTTTCGCACAAAGAAATCTACTTCTCTAAGACTGGGAAACAGTGAATAGAGAAAGTATCAGTTTCTAAAGATTGCTAACAGATAGAAACAACAGAAAGTACACAGTGATTCATGTACCTAGAGAAGTTACAGAGGTTTACACAGAGAATTCCCAGTATAAGTAAAAGTAAATAAGAGAGACTTAGAAAACTGGTAAAACCCACATTGCTGATAGAGTTGGGAGTAATTAGCATTGTTAAAACATCACTTTCTCATGAAGAAATCTACTTCTCTAAGACCAGGAAACAGTGAGCAGAGAATGTATGAGTTTCTCAAGATTGGTAACAGATAGAAACAAGAGAAAGTACACATTGATTCATCTACCTAGAGAAGTTACAGAGGTTTATACAAAGAATTCCAAGTATAAGTACAAGAAAATAAGAGAGACTTAGAAAACTGGTAAAACCTTCATTGTTGATAGAGTTAGGAGTACTTAGCACTGTGAAAACAGCAATTTCGCAGAAAGAAATCTGCATCTCTAGACTGGGAAACAGTGAACAGAGAAAGTATCAGTTTCTCAAGATTGGTAACAGATAGAAACAACAGAAAGTACACAGTGATTCATGTACCTAGAGAAGTTACAGAGGTTTACACAGACAATTCCCAGTATAAGTACAAGAAAGTAAGAGAGACTTGGAAAACTGGTAAAACCTACATTGTTGATAGAGCTAGGAGTACTTAGCACTGTAGAAACAGCACTTTCACAGAGAGAAATCTACTTGTCTAAGACCGGGAAACAGTAAACGGAGAATGTACCAGTTTCTCAAGAATGGTAACAGATAGAAACAAGAGAAAGTACACAGTGATTCATCTACCTAGAGAAGTTACAGAGGTTTATACAGACAATTCCCAATATAAGTACAAGTAAATAAGAGAGACTTAGAAAACTGGTAAAACCTACATTGTTGATAGAGTTGGGAGTACTTAGGACTGTGAAAACAGCACTTTCGCAGAAAGAAATCTACTTGTCTAAGACCGGGAAACAGTGAAAAGAGAATGTATGAGTGTCTGATGTATGGTAACAGATAGAAACAAGAGAAAGTACACAGTGATTCATCTACCTAGAGAAGTTACAGAGGTTTACACAGAGAATTCCAAGTATAAGTACAAGAAAATAAGAGAGACTTAGAAAACTGGTAAAACTTACATTGTTGATAGAGCTAGGAGTACTTAGCACTGTCAAAACAGCACGTTCGCAGAAAGAAATCTACTTTTCTAACACTGGGAAACAGTGAACAGAGAATGTATGAGTTTCTCAAGATTGGTAACAGATAGAAACAAGAGAAAGTACACAGTGATTCATCCACCTAGAGAAGTTACAGACGTTTACACAGAGAATTCCCAGTATAAGTACAAGAAAATAAGAGAGACTTAGAAAACTGGTAGAACCTACATTGTTGATAGAGTTGGGAGTACTTAGCACTGTGAAAACAGCACTTTCGCACAAAGAAATCTACTTCTCTAAGACTGGGAAACAGTGAATAGAGAAAGTATCAGTTTCTAAAGATTGCTAACAGATAGAAACAACAGAAAGTACACAGTGATTCATGTACCTAGAGAAGTTACAGAGGTTTACACAGAGAATTCCCAGTATAAGTAAAAGTAAATAAGAGAGACTTAGAAAACTGGTAAAACCCACATTGCTGATAGAGTTGGGAGTAATTAGCATTGTTAAAACATCACTTTCTCATGAAGAAATCTACTTCTCTAAGACCAGGAAACAGTGAGCAGAGAATGTATGAGTTTCTCAAGATTGGTAACAGATAGAAACAAGAGAAAGTACACATTGATTCATCTACCTAGAGAAGTTACAGAGGTTTATACAAAGAATTCCAAGTATAAGTACAAGAAAATAAGAGAGACTTAGAAAACTGGTAAAACCTTCATTGTTGATAGAGTTAGGAGTACTTAGCACTGTGAAAACAGCAATTTCGCAGAAAGAAATCTGCTTCTCTAGACTGGGAAACAGTGAACAGAGAAAGTATCAGTTTCTCAAGATTGGTAACAGATAGAAACAACAGAAAGTACACAGTGATTCATGTACCTAGAGAAGTTACAGAGGTTTACACAGACAATTCCCAGTATAAGTACAAGAAAGTAAGAGAGACTTGGAAAACTGGTAAAACCTACATTGTTGATAGAGCTAGGAGTACTTAGCACTGTAGAAACAGCACTTTCACAGAGAGAAATCTACTTGTCTAAGACCGGGAAACAGTAAACGGAGAATGTACCAGTTTCTCAAGAATGGTAACAGATAGAAACAAGAGAAAGTACACAGTGATTCATCTACCTAGAGAAGTTACAGAGGTTTATACAGACAATTCCCAATATAAGTACAAGTCAATAAGAGAGACTTAGAAAACTGGTAAAACCTACATTGTTGATAGAGCTGGGAGTACTTAGCACTGTGAAAACAGCACTTTCGCAGAGAGAAATCTACTGGTCTAAGACCGGGAACCATTGAACAGAGAATGTATGAGTTTCTCAAGATTGGTAACAGACAGAAACAAGAGAAAGTACACAGTGATTCATCTACCTAGAGAAGTTACAGAGGTTCACCCAGAGAATTCCAATTATAAGTACAACAAAATAAGAGAGACTTAGAAAACTGGTAAAACCTACATTGTTGATAGAGTTGGGAGTACTGAGCATTGTGAAAACATCACTTTCTCATGAAGAAATCTACTTCTCTAAGACCAGGAAACAGTGAACAGAGAATGTATGAGTTTCTCAAGATTGGTAACAGATAGAAACAAGAGAAAGTACACATTGATTCATCTACCTAGAGAAGTTACAGAGGTTTATACAAAGAATTCCAAGTATAAGTACAAGAAAATAAGAGAGACTTAGAAAAATGGTAAAACCTACATTGTTGATAGAGTTAGGAGTACTTAGCACTGTGAAAACAGCAATTTCGCAGAAAGAAATCTGCTTCTCTAGACTGGGAAACAGTGAACAGAGAAAGTATCAGTTTCTCAAGATTGGTAACAGATAGAAACAACAGAAAGTACACAGTGATTCATGTACCTAGAGAAGTTACAGTGGTTGACACAGAGAATTCCCAGTATAAGTACAAGTAAATAAGAGAGACTTAGAAAACTGGTAAAACCTACATTGTTGATAGAGTTGGGAGTACTTAGCACTGTGAAAACAGCACTTTCGCAGAGAGAAATCTACTTGTCTAAGACCGGGAAACAGTGAACAGAGAATGTATGAGTTTCTCAAGATTGGTAACAGACAGAAACAAGAGAACGTACACAGTGATTCATCTACCTAGAGAAGTTACAGAGGTTCAGCCAGAGAATTCCAAGTATAAGTACAACAAAATAAGAGAGACTTAGAAAACTGGTTAAAGCTACATTGTTGATAGAGTTGGGAGTACTTAGCACTGTGAAAACAGCACTTTCACAGAAAGAAATCTACTTTTCTAAGACTGGGAAACAGTGAAAAGGGAATGTATGAGTTTCTCAAGATTGGTAACACATAGAAACAAGAGAAAGTACCCAGTGATTCATCTTCCTAGAGAAGTTACAGTGGTTGACACAGAGAATTCCCAGTATAAGTACAAGTAAATAAGAGAGACTTAGAAAACTGGTAAAACCTACATTGTTGATAGAGTTGGGAGTACTTAGCACTGTGAAAACAGCACTTTCGCAGAAAGAAATCTACTTCTCTAAAATCGAGAAACAGTGAAAAGAGAATGTATGAGTGTCTAATGTATGGTAACAGATAGAAACAAAAGAAAGTACACAGTGATTCATCTACCTAGAGAAGTTACAGAGGTTCAGCCAGAGAATTCCAAGTATAAGTACAACAAAATAAGAGAGACTTAGAAAACTGGTAAAACCTACATTGTTGATAGAGCTGGGAGTACTTAGCACTGTAGAAACAGCACTTTCACAGAGAGAAATCTACTTGTCTAAGACCGGGAAACAGTGAACAGAGAATGTACGAGTTTCTCAAGATTGGTAACAGATAGAAACAAGAGAAAGTACACAATGATTCATCTACCTAGAGAAGTTACAGAGGTTTACACAGACAATTCCCAGTATAAGTACAAGTAAATAAGACAGACTTAGAAAACTGGTAAAACCTACATTGTTGATAGAGTTGGGAGTACTTAGCACTGTGAAAACAGTCCTTTCGCACAAAGAAATCTACTTCTGTAATACCGCGAAACAGTGAAAAGAGAATGTATGAGTTTCTCAAGATTGGTAACACATAGAAACAAGAGAAAGTACACAGTGATTCATCTACCTAGAGACGTTACAGAGCTTTACACAGAGAATTCCAAGTATAAGTACAAGAAAATAATGGAGACTTCGAAAACTGGTAAAACCTACATTGTTGATAGAGTTGGGAGTACTTAGTACTGTGAAAACAGCACTTTCGCAGAGAGAAATCTACTTGTCTAATACCGCGAAACAGTAAACAGAGAACGTATGAGTTTTTCAAGATTGGTAACAGATAGAAACAAGAGAAAGTACACAGTGATTCATCCACCTAGAGAGGTTACAGACGTTTACACAGAGAATTCCCGGTATAAGTACAAGAAAATAAGAGAGACTTAGAAAACTGGTAAAACCTACATTGTTGATAGAGCTGGGAGTACTTAGCACTGTAGAAACAGCACTTTCACAGAGAGAAATCTACTTGTCTAAGACCGGGAAACAGTGAACAGAGAATGTACGAGTTTCTCAAGAATGGTAACAGATAGAAACAAGAGAAAGAACACAGTGATTCATCTACCTAGAGAAGTTACAGAGGTTTACACAGACAATTCCCAATATAACTACAAGTAAATAAGAGAGACTTAGAAAACTGGTAAAACCTACATTGTTGATAGAGTTGGGAGTACTTAGCACTGTGAAAACAGCACTTTCGCAGAGAGAAATCTACTTGTCTAAGACCGGGAAACATTGAACAGAGAATGTATGAGTTTCTCAAGATTGGTAACAGACAGAAACAAGAGAAAGTACACAGTGATTCATCTACCTAGAGAAGTTACAGAGGTTCACCCAGAGAATTCCAAGTATAAGTACAACAAAATAAGAGAGACTTAGAAAACAGGTAAAACCTACATTGTTGATAGAGTTGGGAGTACTGAGCATTGTGAAAACATCACTTTCTCATGAAGAAATCTACTTCTCTAAGACCAGGAAACAGTGAACAGAGAATGTATGAGTTTCTCAAGATTGGTAACAGATAGAAACAAGAGAAAGTACACATTGATTCATCTACCTAGAGAAGTTACAGAGGTTTATACAAAGAATTCCAAGTATAAGTACAAGAAAATAAGAGAGACTTAGAAAACTGGTAAAACCTACATTGTTGATAGAGTTAGGAGTACTTATCACTGTGAAAACAGCAATTTCGCAGAAAGAAATCTGCTTCTCTAGACTGGGAAACAGTGAACAGAGAAAGTATCAGTTTCTCAAGATTGGTAACAGATAGAAACAACAGAAAGTACACAGTGATTCATGTACCTAGAGAAGTTACAGAGGTTTACACAGACAATTCCCAGTATAAGTACAAGAAGGTAAGAGAGACTTAGAAAACTGGTAAAACCTACATTGTTGATAGAGCTGGGAGTACTTAGCACTGTAGAAACAGCACTTTCACAGAGAGAAATCTACTTGTCTAAGACCTGGAAACAGTGAACAGAGAATGTACGAGTTTCTCAAGAATGGTAACAGATAGAAACAAGAGAAAGAACACAGTGATTCATCTACCTAGAGAAGTTACAGAGGTTTACACAGACAATTCCCAATATAACTACAAGTAAATAAGAGAGACTTCGAAAACCGGTAAAACCTACATTGTTGATAGAGTTGGGAGTACTTAGCATTGTGAAAACATCACTTTCGCACCAGGAAATCTACTTCTCTAATACCGCGAAACAGTGAAAAGAGAAGGTATGAGTTTCTCAAGATTGGTAACACATAGAAACAAGAGAAAGTACACAATGATTCATCTTCCTAGAGAAGTTACAGTGGTTGACACAGAGAATTCCCAGTATAAGTACAAGTAAATAAGAGAGACTTAGAAAACTGGTAAAACCTACATTGTTGATAGAGTTGGGAGTACTTAGCACTGTGAAAACAGCACTTTCGCAGAAAGAAATCTACTTGTCTAAGACCGGGAAACAGTGAACAGAGAATGTACGAGTTTCTCAAGATTGGTAAAAGATAGAAACAAGAGAAAGTACACAATGATTCATCTACCGAGAGAAGTTACAGAGGTTTACACAGACAATTCCCAGTATAAGTACAAGTAAATAAGACAGACTTAGAAAACTGGTAAAACCTACATTGTTGATAGAGTTGGGAGTACTTAGCACTGTGAAAACAGCACTTTCTCACAAAGAAATCTACTTCTCTAATACCGCGAAACAGTGAAAAGAGAATGTATGAGTTTCTCAAGATTGGTAACACATAGAAACAAGAGAAAGTACACAGTGATTCATCTACCTAGAGACGTTACAGAGCTTTTCACAGAGAATTCCAAGTATAAGTACAAGAAAATAATGGAGACTTCGAAAACTGGTAAAACCTACATTGTTGATAGAGTTGGGAGTACTTAGTACTGTGAAAACAGCACTTTCGCAGAGATAAATCTACTTGTCTAATACCGCGAAACAGTAAACAGAGAACGTATGAGTTTTTCAAGATTGGTAACAGATAGAAACAAGAGAAAGTACACAGTGATTCATCCACCTAGAGAGGTTACAGACGTTTACACAGAGAATTCCCGGTATAAGTACAAGAAAATAAGAGAGACTTAGAAAACTGGTAAAACCTACATTGTTGATAGAGTTAGGAGTACGTAGCACTGTGAAAACAGCACTTTCGCAGAAAGAAATCTACTTCTCTAAGACCTGGAAACAGTGAACAGAGAATGTATGAGTTTCTCAAGATTGGTAACAGATAGAAACAACAGAAAGTACACAGTGATTCATGTACCTAGAGAAGTTACAGAGGTTTACACAGAGAATTCCCAGTATAAATACAAGAAAATAAGAGAGACTTAGAAAACTGGTAAAACTTACATTGTTGATAGAGCTAGGGGTACTTAGCACTGTCAAAACAGCACTTTCGCAGAAAGAAATCTGCTTTTCTAAGACTGGGAAACAGTGAACAGAGAATGTATGAGTTTCTCAAGATTGGTAACAGATAGAAACAAGAGAAAGTACACAGTGATTCATCTACCTGGAGAAGTTACAGAGGTTTACACAGAGAATTACAAGTATAAGTACAAGAAAATAAGAGAGACTTAGAAAACTGGTAAAACCTACATTGTTGATAGAGTTAAGGGTAATTAGCACTGTGAAAACACCACTTTCGCAGAAGGAAATCTACTTCTCTAAGACTGGGAAACAGTGAACAGAGAAAGTACCAGTTTCCAAAGATTGGTAACAGATAGAAACAACAGAAAGTACACAGTGATTCATGTACCTAGAGAAGTTACAGAGGTTTACACAGAGAATTCCCAGTATAAGTACAAGTAAATAAGAGAGACTAAGAAAACTGGTAAAACCTACATTGTTGATAGAGTGGGAGTACTTAGCATTGTGAAAACATCACTTTCTCATGAAGAAATCTACTTCTCTAAGACCAGGAAACAGTGAACAGAGAATGTATGAGTTTCTCAAGATTGGTAACAGATAGAAACAAGAGAAACTACACATTGATTCATCTACCTAGAGAAGTTACAGAGGTTTATACAAAGAATTCCTAGTATAAGTACAAGAAAAGAAGAGAGACTTAGAAAACTGGTAAAACCTACATTGTTGATAGAGTTAGGAGTACTTAGCACTGTGAAAACAGCACTTTCGCAGAAAGAAATCTACTTCTCTAAGACTGGGAAACAGTGAACAGAGAAAGTATCAGTTTCTCAAGATTGGTAACAGATAGAAACAACAGAAAGTACACAGTGATTCATGTACCTAGAGAAGTTACAGTGGTTTACACAGACAATTCCCAGTATAAGTACAAGAAGGTAAGAGAGACTTAGAAAACTGGTAAAACCTACATTGTTGATAGAGCTGGGAGTACTTAGCACTGTGGAAACAGCACTTTCGCAGAGAGAAATCTACTTGTCTAAGACCGGAAAACAGTGAACAGAGAATGTACGAGTTTCTCAAGATTGGTAACAAATAGAAACAAAAGAAAGTACACAATGATTCATCTACCTAGAGAAGTAACAGAGGTTTACACAGACAATTCCCAGTATAAGTACAAGTAAATAAGAGAGACTTAGAAAACCGGTAAAACCTACATTCTTGATAGAGTTGGGAGTACCTAGCATTGTGAAAACATCACTTTCGGACAAAGAAATCTACTTTTCTAATAACGCGAAACAGTGAAAAGAGAAGGTATGAGTTTCTCAAGATTGGTAACACATAGAAACAGGAGAAAGTACACAGTGATTCATCTTCCTAGAGAAGTTACAGTGGTTGACACAGAGAATTGCCAGTATAAGTACAAGTAAATAAGAGAGACTTAGAAAACTGGTAAAACCTACATTGTTGATAGAGTTGGGAATACTTAGCACTGTGAAAACAGCACTTTCGCAGAAAGAAATCTACTTGTCTAAAACCGGGAAACAGTGAAAAGAGAATGTATGAGTTTCTCAAAGATGGTAACAGATAGAAACAAGAGAAAGTACACAGTGATTCATCTACGCAGAGAAATTACAGAGGTTACACAGAGAATTCCAAGTATAAGTACAAGAAAGTAAGAGAGACTTAGAAAACTGGTAAAACCTACATTGTTGATAGAGTTGGGAGTACTTACACTGTGAAAACAGCACTTTCGCAGAAAAAAATCTACTTTTCTAAGACTGGGAAACTGTGAACAGAGAAAGTATCAGTTTGTAAAGATTGGTAACAGATAGAAACAACAGAAAGTACACAGTGATTCACGTACCTAGAGAAGTTACAGAGGTTTACACAGAGAATTCCCAGTATAAGTACAAGTAAATAAGAGAGACTTAGAAAACTGGTAAAACCTACATTGTTGATAGAGTTGGGAGTACTTAGCACTGTGAAAACAGCCCTTTCGCAGAGCGAAATGTACTTCTGTACGACCGGGAAACAGTGAACAGAGAATGTATGAGTTTCTCAAGATTGGTAACACATAGAAACAAGAGAAAGTACACATTGATTCACCTACCTAGAGAAGTTACAGAGGTTTATACAAAGAATTCCAAGTATAAGTACAGGAAAATAAGAGAGTTAGAAAACTGATAAAACCTACATTGTTGATAGAGCTTGGAGTACTTAGCACTGTGAAAACAGCACTTTCGCAGAAAGAAATCTACTTCTCTAAGACCGGGAAACAGTGAACAGAGAATGTATGAGTTTCTCAAGATTGGTAACAGATAGAAACAAGAGAAAGTACACAATGATTCATCTACCTAAAGAAGTTATAGTGGTTTACACAGAGAATTCCCAGTGTAAGTACAAGTAAATAAGAGAGACTTAGAAAACCGGTAAAACCTACATTGTTTATAGAGTTGGGAGTACTTAGCATTGTGAAAACATCACTTTCTCACAAAGAAATCTACTTCTCTAATACCGCGAAACAGTGAAAAGAGAAGGTATGAGTTTCTCAAGATTGGTAACAGATAGAAAAAAGAGAAAGTACACAGTGATTCATCTACCTAGAGAAGTTACAGAGGTTTACACAGAGAATTCCAAGTATAAGTGCAAGAAAATAAGAGAGACTTAGAAAACTGGTAAAACTTACATTGTTGATAGAGCTAGGAGTACTTAGCACTGTCAAAACAGCACTTTTGCAGAAAGAAATCTACTTTTCTAAGACTGGGAAACAGTGAACAGAGAATGTATGAGTGTCTCAAGATTGGTAACAGATAGAAACAAGAGAAAGTACACAGTGATTCATCTACCTAGAGAAGTTACAGAGGTTTACACAGAGATTTCCAAGTATAAGTAAAAGAAAATAAGAGAGACTTAGAAAACTGGTAAAACCTACATTGTTGATAGAGTTAGGAGTACGTAGCACTGTGAAAACAGCACTTTCGCAGAAAGAAATCTACTTCTCTAAGACTGGGAAACAGTGAACAGAGGAAGTATCAGTTTCTCAAGATTGGTAACAGATAGAAACAACAGAAAGTACACAGTGATTCATCTACCTAGAGAAGTTACAGAGGTTTACACAGACAATTCCCAGTATAAGTACAAGAAGGTAAGCGAGACTTAGAAAACTGGTAAAACCTACATTGTTGATAGAGCTGGGAGTACTTAGCACTGTAGAAACAGCACTTTCACAGAGAGAAATCTACTTGTCTAAGACCGGGAAACAGTGAACAGAGAATGTACGAGTTTCTCAAGATTGGTAACAGATAGAAACAAGAGAAAGTACACAATGATTCATCTACCTAGAGAAGTTACAGAGGTTTACACAGAGAATTCCAAGTATAAGTACAAGAAAATAACAGATACTTAGAAAACTGGTAAAACTTACATTGTTGATAGAGCTAGGAGTACTTAGCACAGTCAAAACAGCACTTTCGCAGAAGAAATCTACTTCTCTAAGACCGGGAAACTGTGAACAGAGAAAGTATCAGTTTCTAAAGATTGGTAACAGATAGAAACAACAGGAAGTACACAGTGATTCATGTACCTAGAGAAGTTACAGAGGTTTACACAGAGAATTCCCATATAAGTACAAGTAAATAAGAGAGACTTAGAAAACTGGTAAAACCTAAATTGTTGATAGAGTTGGGAGTACTTAGCATTGTGAAAGCATCACTTTCTCCTAAAGAAATCTACTTCTCTAAGACCAGGAAACAGTGAAAAGAGAATGTATGAGTTTCTCAAGATTGGTAACAGATAGAAACAAGAGAAAGTACACATTGATTCATCTACCTAGAGAAGTTACAGAGGTTTATACAAAGAATTCCAAGTATAAGTACAAGAAAATAAGAGAGCCTTAGAAAACTGGTAAAACCTACATTGTTGATAGAGTTAGGAGTACTTAGCACTGTGAAAACAGCACTTTCGCAGAAAGAAATCTACTTCTCTAAGACTGGGAAACAGTGAACAGAGAAAGTATCAGGTTCTCAAGATTGGTAACAGATAGAAACAACAGAAAGTACACAGTGATTCATGTACCTAGAGAAGTTACAGAGGTTTACACAGACAATTCCCAGTATAAGTACAAGAAGGTAAGAGAGACTTAGAAAACTGGTAAAACCTACATTGTTGATAGAGCTGGGAGTACTTAGCACTGTGGAAACAGCACTTTCACAGAGAGAAATCTACTTGTCTAAGACCGGGAAACAGTGAACAGAGAATGTACGAGTTTATCCAGATTGGTAACAGATAGAAACAAGAGAAAGTACACAGTGATTCATCCACCTAGAGAAGTTACAGACGTTTACACAGAGAATTCCCAGTATAAGTACAAGTAAATAAGAGAGACTTAGAAAACTGGTAAAACCTACATTGTTGATAGAGTTGGGAGTACTTAGCACTGTGAAAACAGCACTTTCGCAGAGCGAAATCTACTTCTGTAAGACCGGGAAACAGTGAACAGAGAATGTATGAGTTTCTCAAGATTGGTAACACATAGAAACAAGAGAAAGTACACATTGATTCACCTACCTAGAGAAGTTACAGAGGTTTATACAAAGAATTCCAAGTATAAGTACAAGAAAATAAGGGAGTTAGAAAACTGATAAAACCTACATTGTTGATAGAGCTTGGAGTACTTAGCACTGTGAAAACAGCACTTTCGCAGAAAGAAATCTACTTCTCTAAGACCGGGAAACAGTGAACAGAGAATGTATGAGTTTCTCAAGATTGGTAACAGATAGAAACAAGAGAAAGTACACAATGATTCATCTACCTAGAGAAGTTATAGTGGTTTACACAGAGAATTCCCAGTATAAGTACAAGTAAATAAGAGAGACTTAGAAAACCGGTAAAACCTACATTGTTGATAGAGTTGGGAGTACTTAGCACTGTGAAAACAGCACTTTCGCAGAAAGAAATCTACTTCTCTAAGACCGGGAAACAGTGAACAGAGAATGTATGACTTTCTCAAGATTGGTAACAGATAGAAACAAGAGAAAGTACACAGTGATTCATCTACCTGGAGAAGTTACAGAGGTTTACATAGAGAATTCCAAGTATAAGTACAAGAAAATAAAAGAGACTTAGAAAACTGGTAAAACCTACATTGTTGATAGAGTTGGGAGTACTTAGCACTGTGAAAACAGCACTTTCGCAGAAAGAAATCTACTTCTCCAAGACTGGGAAACAGTGAACAGAGAATGTATCAGTTTCTCAAGATTGGTAACAGATAGAAACAAGAGAAAGTACACAGTGATTCATCTACCTAGAGAAATTACAGAGGTTTACACAGAGAATTCCAAGTATAAGTACAATAAAGTAAGAGAGACTTAGAAAACTGGTAAAACCTACATTGTTGATAGAGCTAGGAGTACTTAGCACAGTCAAAACAGCACTTTCGCAGAAAGAAATCTACTTCTCTAAGACCGGGAAACAGTGAAAGGAGAATGTATGAGTGTTTGATGTATGGTAACAGATAGAACAAGAGAAAGTACACAGTGATTCATCTACCTAGAGAAGTTAGAGAGGTTTACACAGAGAATTCCAAGTATAAGTACAAGAAAATAACAGACACTTAGAAAACTGGTAAAACTTACATTGTTGATAGAGCTAGGAGTACTTAGCACAGTCAAAACAGCACTTTCGCAGAAAGAAATCTACTTCTCTAAGACCGGGAAACTGTGAACAGAGAAAGTATCAGTTTCTAAAGATTGGTAACAGATAGAAACAACAGGAAGTACACAGTGATTCATGTACCTAGAGAAGTTACAGAGGTTTACACAGAGAATTCCCATATAAGTACAAGTAAATAAGAGAGACTTAGAACTTTGGTAAAACCTAAATTGTTGATAGAGTTGGGAGTACTTAGCATTGTGAAAGCATCACTTTCTCCTGAAGAAATCTACTTCTCTAAGACCAGGAAACAGTGAAAAGAGAATGTATGAGTTTCTCAAGATTGGTAACAGATAGAAACAAGAGAAAGTACACATTGATTCATCTACCTAGAGAAGTTACAGAGGTTTATACAAAGAATTCCAAGTATAAGTACAAGAAAATAAGAGAGTTAGAAAACTGATAAAACCTACATTGTTGATAGAGCTTGGAGTACTTAGCACTGTGAAAACAGCACTTTCGCAGAAAGAAATCTACTTCTCTAAGACCGGGAAACAGTGAACAGAGAATGTATGACTTTCTCAAGATTGGTAACAGATAGAAACAAGAGAAAGTACACAGTGATTCATCTACCTGGAGAAGTTACAGAGTTTTACATAGAGAATTCCAAGTATAAGTACAAGAAAATAAAAGAGACTTAGAAAACTGGTAAAACCTACAATGTTGATAGAGTTAGGAGTACTTAGCACTGTGAAAACAGCACTTTCGCAGAAAGAAATCTACTTCTCTAAGACTGGGAAACAGTGAACAGAGAATGTATCAGTTTCTCAAGATTGGTAACAGATAGAAACAAGAGAAAGTACACAGTGATTCATCTACCTAGAGAAATTACAGAGGTTTACACAGAGAATTCCAAGTATAAGTACAATAAAGTAAGAGAGACTTAGAAAACTGGTAAAACCTACATTGTTGATAGAGCTAGGAGTACTTAGCACAGTCAAAACAGCACTTTCGCAGAAAGAAATCTACTTCTCTAAGACCGGGAAACAGTGAAAGGAGAATGTATGAGTGTTTGATGTATGGTAACAGATAGAACAAGAGAAAGTACACAGTGATTCATCTACCTAGAGAAGTTAGAGAGGTTTACACAGAGAATTCCAAGTATAAGTACAAGAAAATAACAGACACTTAGAAAACTGGTAAAACTTACATTGTTGATAGAGCTAGGAGTACTTAGCACAGTCAAAACAGCACTTTCGCAGAAAGAAATCTACTTCTCTAAGACCGGGAAACTGTGAACAGAGAAAGTATCAGTTTCTAAAGATTGGTAACAGATAGAAACAACAGGAAGTACACAGTGATTCATGTACCTAGAGAAGTTACAGAGGTTTACACAGAGAATTCCCATATAAGTACAAGTAAATAAGAGAGACTTAGAAAACTGGTAAAACCTAAATTGTTGATAGAGTTGGGAGTACTTAGCATTGTGAAAGCATCACTTTCTCCTGAAGAAATCTACTTCTCTAAGACCAGGAAACAGTGAAAAGAGAATGTATGAGTTTCTCAAGATTGGTAACAGATAGAAACAAGAGAAAGTACACATTGATTCATCTACCTAGAGAAGTTACAGAGGTTTATACAAAGAATTCCAAGTATAAGTACAAGAAAATAAGAGAGTTAGAAAACTGATAAAACCTACATTGTTGATAGAGCTTGGAGTACTTAGCACTGTGAAAACAGCACTTTCGCAGAAAGAAATCTATTTCTCTAAGACCGGGAAACAGTGAACAGAGAATGTATGACTTTCTCAAGATTGGTAACAGATAGAAACAAGAGAAAGTACACAGTGATTCATCTACCTGGAGAAGTTACAGAGGTTTACACAGAGAATTCCAAGTATAAGTATAAGAAAATAAGAGAGACTTAGAAAACTGGTAAAACCTACATTGTTGATAGAGTTGGGAGTACTGAGCACTGTGAAACACCACTTTCGCAGAGAGAAATCTACTTGTCTAAGACCGGGAAACATTGAACAGAGAATGTATGAGTTTCTCAAGATTGGTAACAGATAGAAACAAGAGAAAGTACACAATGATTCATCTACCTAGAGAAGTTATAGAGGTTTACACAGAGAATTCCCAGTATAAGTACAAGTAAATAAGAGAGACTTAGAAAACTGGTAAAACCTACATTGTTGATAGAGTTGGGAGTACTTAGCATTGTGAAAACATCACTTTCGCACAAAGAAATCTACTTCTCTAATACCGCGAAACAGTGAAAAGAGAAGGTATGAGTTTCTCAAGATTGGTAACACATGGAAACAAGACAAAGTACACAGTGATTCATCTTCCTAAAGAAGTTACAGAGGTTGACACAGAGAATTCCCAGTATAAGTACAAGTAAATAAGAGAGACTTAGAAAAGTGGTAAAACCTACATTGTTGATATAGTTGGGAGTACTTAGCACTGTGAAAACAGCACTTTCGCAGAAAGAAATCTACTTCTCTAAGACAGGGAAACAGTGAACAGAGAATGTATGAGTGTCTCAAGATTGGTAACAGATAGAAACAAGAGAAAGTACACAATGATTCATCTACTTAGAGAATTTATAGTGGTTTACACAGAGAATTCCCAGTATAAGTACAAGTAAATAAGAGAGACTTAGAAAACCGTTAAAACCTACATTGTTGATAGAGTTGGGAGTACTTAGCATTGTGAAAACATCACTTTCGCACAAAGAAATCTACTTCTGTAATACAGCGAAACAGTGAAAAGAGAAGGTATGAGTTTCTCAAGATTGGTAACAGATAGAAACAAGAGAAAGTACACAGTGATTCACCTACCTAGAGAAGTTACAGAGGTTTACACAGAGAATTCCCATATAAGTACAAGTAAATAAGAGAGACTTATAATACTGGTAAAACCTAAATTGTTGATAGAGTTGGGAATACTTAGCATTGTGAAAGCATCAGTTTCTCCTGAAGAAATCTACTTCTCTAAGACCAGGAAACAGTGAAAAGAGAATGTATGAGTTTCTCAAGATTGGTAACAGATAGAAACAAGAGAAAGTACACATTGATTCATCTACTTAGAGAAGTTACAGAGGTTTACACAAAGAATTCCAAGTATAAGTACAAGAAAATAAGAGAGACTTAGAAAACTGGTAAAACCTACATTGTTGATAGAGTTAGGAGTACTTAGCACTGTGAAAACAGCACTTTCGCAGAAAGAAATCTACATCTCTAAAACTGGGAAACAGTGTACAGAGAAAGTATCAGTTTCTCAAGGTTGGTAACAGATAGAAACAACAGAAAGTACACAGTTATTCATGTACCTAGAGAAGTTACAGAGGTTTACACAGACAATTCCCAGTATAAGTACAAGAAGGTAAGAGAGACTTAGAAAACTGGTAAAACCTACATTGTTGATAGAGCTGGGAGTACTTAGCACTGTAGAAACAGCACTTTCACAGAGAGAAATCTACTTGTCTAAGACCGGGAAACAGTGAACAGAGAATGTACGAGTTTCTCAAGATTGGTAACAGACAGAAAGAAGAGAAAGTACACAGTGATTCATCTACCTAGAGAACTTACAGAGGTTCACCCAGAGAATTCCAAGTATAAGTACAAGAAAATAAGAGAGACTTACAAAACTGGTAAAACCTACATTGTTGATAGAGTTGGGAGTACTTAGCACTGTGAAAACAGCACTTTCACAGAAAGAAATCTACTTCTCTAAGACCGGGAAACAGTCAAAAGGGAATGTATGAGTTTCTCAAGATTGGTAACACAAAGAAACAAGAGAAAGTACCCAGTGATTCATCTTCCTAGAGAAGTTACATAGGTTGACACAGAGAATTCCCAGTATAAGTACAAGAAAATAAGAGAGACTTAGAAAACTGGTAAAACCTACATTGTTGATAGAGTTGGGAGTACTTAGCACTGTGAAAACAGCACTTTCGCAGAAAGAAATCTACTTCTCTAAGAGCGGGAAACAGTGAAAAGGGAATGTATGAGTGTCTGATGTATGGTAACAGATAGAAAGAAGAGAAAGTAAACAGTGATTCATCTACCTAGAGAAGTTACAGAGGTTTATACAAAGAATTCCAAGTATAAGCACAAGAAAATAAGAGAGACTTAGAAAACTGGTAAAACCTACATTGTTGATAGAGTTAGGAGTACTTAGCACTGTGAAAACAGCACTTTCGCAGAAAGAAATCTACTTCTCTAAGACTGGGAAACAGTGAACAGAGAAAGTATCAGTTTCTCAAGATTGGTAACAGATAGAAACAACAGAAAGTACACAGTGATTCATGTACCTAGAGAAGTTACAGAGGTTTACACAGACAATTCCCAGTATAAGTATAAGAAAATAAGAGAGACTTCGAAAACTGGTAAAACCTACATTGTTGATAGAGTTGGGAGTACTTAGTACTGTGAAAACAGCACTTTCGCAGAGAGAAATCTACTTGTCTACGACCGGGAAACAGTAAACAGAGAACGTATGAGTTTCTCAAGATTGGTAACAGATAGAAACAAGAGAAAGTACACAGTGATTCATCCACCTAGAGAAGTTACAGACGTTTACACAGAGAATTCCCAGTATAAGTACAAGTAAATAAGAGAGACTTAGAAAACCGGTAAAACCTACATTGTTGATAGAGTTGGGAGTACTTAGCATTGTGAAAACATCACTTTCACACAAAGAAATCTACTTCTATAATACCGCGAAACAGTGAAAAGAGAAGGTATGAGTTTCTCAAGATTGGTAACAGATAGAAACAAGAGAAAGTACACAGTGATTCACCTACGTAGAGACGTTACAGAGGTTTACACAGAGAATTCCAAGTATAAGTACAAGAAAATAAGAGAGACTTAGAAAACTGTAAAACCTACATTGTTGATAGAGTTGGGAGTACTTAGCACTGTGAAAACAGCACTTTCGCAGAGCGAAATCTACTTGTCTAAGAGTGGGAAACATTGAACAGAGAATGTATGAGTTTCTCAAGATTGGTAACAGATAGAAACAAGAGAAAGTACACAATGATTTATCTACCTAGAGAAGTTATAGAGGTTTACACAGAGAATTCCCAGTATAAGTACAAGTAAATAAGAGAGACTTAGAAAACTGGTAAAACCTACATTGTTGACAGAGTTGGGAGAACTTAGCATTGTGAAAACATCACTTTCGCACAAAGAAATCTACTTCTCTAATACCACGAAACAGTGAAAAGAGAAGGTATGAGTTTCTCAAGATTGGTAACACATGGAAACAAGACAAAGTACACAGTGATTCATCTTCCTAAAGAAGTTATAGAGGTTGACACAGAGAATTCCCAGTAGAAGTACAAGTAAATAAGAGAGACTTAGAAAACTGGTAAAACCTACATTGTTGATAAAGTTGGGAGTATTTAGCACTGTGAAAACAGCACTTTCGCAGAGCGAAATCTACTTCTGTAAGACCGGGAAACAGTGAACAGAGAATGTATGAGTTTCTCAAGATTGGTAACACATAGAAACAAGAGAAAGTACACAGTGATTCACCTACCTAGAGACGTTACAGAGGTTTACACAGAGAATTCCAAGTATAAGTACAAGAAAATAAGAGAGACTTAGAAAACTGGTAAAACTTACATTGTTGATAGAGCTAGGAGTACTTAGCACTGTTAAAACAGCACTTTCGAAGAAGGAAATCTACTTTTCTAAGACTGGGAAACAGTGAACAGTGAACTATGAGTTTCTCAAGATTGGTAACAGATAGAAACAAGAGAAAGTACACAGTGATTCATCTACCTGGAGAAGTTACAGAGGTTTACACAGAGAATTCCAAGTATAAGTACAAGAAAATAAGAGAGACTTAGAAAACTGGTAAAACCTACATTGTTGATAGAGTTACGAGTAATTAGCACTGTGAAAACAGCACTTTCGCAGAAAGAAATCTACTTCTCTAAGACTGGCAAACAGTGAACAGAGAAAGTATCAGTTTCTAAAGATTGGTAACAGATAGAAACAACAGAAAGCACACAGTGATTCATGTACCTAGAGAAGTTACAGAGGTTTACACAGACAATTCCCAGTATAAGTACAAGAATGTAAGAGAGACTTAGAAAAATGGTAAAATCTACATTGTTGATAGAGCTGGGAGTCCTTAGCACTGTGGAAACAGCACTTTCGCAGAGAGAAATCTACTTGTCTAAGACCGGGAAACAGTGAACAGAGAATGTACGAGTTTCTCAAGATTGGTAACAAATAGAAACAAGAGAAAGTACACAATGATTCATCTACCTAGAGAAGTTACAGAGGTTTACACAGACAATTCCCAGTATAAGTAGAAGTAAATAAGAGAGACTTAGAAAACCGGTAAAACCTACATTGTTGATAGAGTTGTGAGTACTTAGCATTGTGAAAACATCACTTTCGCACCAAGAAATCTACTTCTCTAATACCGCGAAACAGTGAAAAGAGAAGGTATGAGTTTCTCAAGATTGGTAACACATAGAAACAAGAGAAAGTACACACTGATTTATCTTCCTAGAGAACTTACAGTGGTTGACACAGAGAATTCCCAGTATAACTACAAGTAAATAAGAGAGACGTAGAAAACTGGTAAAACCTACATTGTTGATAGAGTTGGGAGTACTTAGTACTGTGAAAACAGCACCTTCGCAGAAAGAAATCTACTTTTCTAGACTGGGAAACAGTGAAAAGAGAATGTATGAGTTTCTCAAGTATGGTAACAGATAGAAACAAGAGAAAGTACACAGTGATTCATCTACCTAGAGAAATTACAGAGGTTTACACAGAGAATTCCACGTATAAGTACAATAAAGTAAGAGAGACTTAGAAAACTGGTAAAACCTACATTGTTGATAGAGCTAGGAGTACTTAGCACAGGCAAAACAGCACTTTCGCAGAAAGAAATCTACTTCTCTAAGACCGGGAAACAGTGAAAGGAGAATGTATGAGTGTTTGATGTATGGTAACAGATAGAACAAGAGAAAGTACACAGTGATTCATCTACCTAGAGAAGTTAGAGAGGTTTACACAGAGAATTCCAAGTATAAGTACAAGAAAATAACAGACACTTAGAAAACTGTTAAAACTTACATTGTTGATAGAGCTAGGAGTACTTAGCACAGTCAAAACAGCACTTTCGCAGAAAGAAATCTACTTCTCTAAGACCGGGAAACAGTGAACAGAGAAAGTATCAGTTTCTAAAGATTGGTAACAGATAGAAACAACAGAAAGTACACAGTGATTCATGTACCTAGAGAAGTTACAGAGGTTTACACAGAGAATTCCCATATAAGTACAAGTAAATAAGAGAGACTTATAAAACTGGTAAAACCTAAATTGTTGATAGAGTTGGGAATACTTAGCATTGTGAAAGCATCAGTTTCTCCTGAAGAAATCTACTTCTCTAAGACCGGGAAACAGTGAACAGAGAAAGTATCAGTTTCTAAAGATTGGTAACAGATAGAAACAACAGAAAGTACACAGTGATTCATGTACCTAGAGAAGTTACAGAGGTTTACACAGACAATTTCAGTATAAGTACAAGTAAATAATTGAGATTTAGAAAACTGGTAAAACCTACATTGTTGATAGAGTTGGGAGTACTTAGCACTGCGAAAACAGCACTTTCGCAGAGAGAAATCTACTTGTCTAAGACCGGGAAACAGTGAACAGAGAATGTATGAGTTTCTCAAGATTGGTAACAGACAGAAACAAGAGAAAGTACACAGTGATTCATCTACCTAGAGAACTTACAGAGGTTCACCCAGAGAATTCCAAGTATAAGTACAACAAAATAAGAGAGACTTAGAAAACTGGTAAAACCTACATTGTTGATAGAGTTGGGAGTACTTAGCACTGTGAAAACAGCACTTTCACAGAAAGAAATCTACTTCTCTAAGACGGGGAAACAGTCAAAAGGGAATGTATGAGTTTCTCAAGATTGGTACCACAAAGAAACAAGAGAAAGTACCCAGTGATTCATCTTCCTAGAGAAGTTACAGAGGTTGACACAGAGAATTCCCAGTATAAGTACAAGAAAATAAGAGAGACTTAGAAAACTGGTAAAACCTACATTGTTGATAGAGTTGGGAGTACTTAGCACTGTGAAAACAGCACTTTCGCAGAAAGAAATCTACTTCTCTAAGACCGGGAAACAGTGAAAAGGGAATGTATGAGTGTCTGATGTATGGTAACAGATAGAAAGAAGAGAAAGTAAACAGTGATTCATCTACCTAGAGAAGTTACAGAGGTTTACACAGAGAATTCCAAGTATAAGTACAAGAAATAAGAGAGACTTAGAAAACTGGTAAAAGTTACATTGTTGATAGAGCTAGGAGTACTTAGCACTGTCAAAACAGCACTTTCGCAGAAAGAAATCTACTTCTCTAAGACTGGGAAACAGTGAACAGAGAATGTATGAGTTTCTCAAGATTGGTAACAGATAGAAACAACAGAAAGTACACAGTGATTCATCTACCTGGAGAAGTTACAGAGGTTTACACGGAGAATTCCCAGTATAAGTACAAGTAAATAAGAGAGACTTAGAAAACTGGTAAAACCTACATTGTTGATAGAGTTGTGAGTACTTAGCATTGTGAAAACATCACTTTCGCACAAAGAAATCTTCTTCTCTAATACCGCGAAACAGTGAAAAGAGAAGGTATGAGTTTCTCAAGATTGGTAACACATGGAAACAAGACAAAGTACACAGTGATTCACCTTCCTAAAGAAGGTACAGAGGTTGTCACAGAGAATTCCCAGTATAAGTACAAGTAAATAAGAGAGACTTAGAAAACTAGTAAAACCTACATTGTTGATAGAGTTGGGAGTTCTTAGCACTGTGAAAACAGCACTTTCGCAGAGCGAAATCTACTTCTGTAAGACCGGGAAACAGTGAACAGAGAATGTATGAGTTTCTCAAGATTGGTAACACATAGAAACAAGAGAAAGTACACATTGATTCACCTACCTAGAGAAGTTACAGAGGTTTATACAAAGAATTCCAAGTATAAGTACAAGAAAATAAGAGAGTTAGAAAACTGATAAAACCTACATTGTTGATAGAGCTTGGAGTACTTAGCACTGTGAAAACAGCACTTTCGCAGAAAGAAATCTATTTCTCTAAGACCAGGAAACAGTGAACAGAGAATGTATGAGTTTCTCAATATTGGTAACAGATAGAAACAAGAGAAAGTACACAATGATTCATCTACCTAGAGAAGTTATAGTGGTTTACACAGAGAATTCCCAGTATAAGTACAAGTAAATAAGAGAGACTTAGAAAACCGGAAAAACCTACATTGTTGATAGAGTTGGGAGTACTTAGCATTGTGAAAACATCACTTTCGCACAAAGAAATCTACTTCTCTAATACCGTGAAACAGTGAAAAGAGAAGGTATGAATTTCTCAAGATTGGTAACAGGTAGAAACAAGAGAAAGTACACAGTGATTCATCTACCTAGAGAAGTTACAGAGGTTTACACAGAGAATTCCAAGTATAAGTACAAGAAAATAAGAGAGACTTAGAAAACTGGTAAAACTTACATTGTTGATAGAGCTAGGAGTACTTAGCACTGTCAAAACAGCACTTTCGCAGACAGAAATCTACTTTTCTAAGACTGGGAAACAGTGAACAGAGAATGTATGAGTTTCTCAAGATTGGTAACAGATAGAAATAAGAGAACGTACACAGTGATTCATCTACCTGGAGAAGTTACAGAGGTTTATACAGAGAATTCCAAGTATAAGTACAAGAAAATAAGAGACACTTAGAAAAGTGGTAAAACCTACATTGTTGATAGAGGTGGGAGTACTTAGCACTGTGAAAACAGCAATTTCGCAGAGAGAAATCTACTTGTCTAAGACCGGGAAACAGTAGACAGAGAACGTATGACTTTCTCAAGATTGGTAACAGATAGAAACAAGAGAAAGTACACAGTGATTCATCTACCTAGAGAAGTTACAGACGTTTACACAGAGAATTCCCAGTATAAGTACAAGAAAAGAAGAGAGACTTAGAAAACTGATAAAACCTACATTATTGATAGAGCTTGGAGTACTTAGCGCTGTGAAAACAGCACTTTCGCAGAAACAAATCTACTTCTCTAAGACCGGGAAACAGTGAACAGACAATGTATGAGTTTCTCAAGATTGGTAACACATAGAAACAAGAGAAAGTACACAGTGATTCATCTACCTAGAGAACTTACAGAGGTTTACACAGACAATTCCCAGTATAAGTACAAGTAAATAAGAGAGACTTAGAAAACTGGTAAAACCTACATTGTTGATAGAGTTGGGAGTACTTAGAACTGTGAAAACAGCACTTTCGCAGAGCGAAATCTACTTCTGTAAGACCGGGAAACAGTGAACAGAGAATGTATGAGTTTCTCAAGATTGGTAACACATAGAAACAAGAGAAAGTACACATTGATTCACCTACCTAGAGAAGTTACAGAAGTTTATACAAAGAATTCCAAGTATAAGTACAAGAAAATAAGAGAGTTAGAAAACTGATAAAACCTACATTGTTGATAGAGCTTGGAGTACTTAGCACTGTGAAAACAGCACTTTCGCAGAAAGAAATCTACTTCTCTAAGACCGGGAAACAGTGAACAGAGAATGTATGAGTTCTCAAGATTGGTAACAGATAGAAACAAGAGAAAGTACACAATGATTCATCTACCTAGAGAAGTTATAGAGGTTTACACAGAGAATTCCCAGTATAAGTACAGGTAAATAAGAGAGACTTAGAAAACCGGTAAAACCTACATTGTTGATAGAGTTGGGAGTACTTAGCATTGTGAAAACATCACTTTCGCACCAAGAAATCTACTTCTCTAATACCGCGAAACAGTGAAAAGAGAAGGTATGAGTTTCTCAAGATTGTTAACAGATAGAAACAAGAGAAAGTACACAGTGATTCATCTACCTACAGAAGTTACAGAGGTTTACACAGAGAATTCCAAGTATAAGTACAAGAAAATAAGAGAGACTTAGAAAACTGGTAAAACTTACATTGTTGATAGAGCTAGGAGTACTTAGCACTGTCAAAACAGCACTTTCGCAGACATAAATCTACTTTTCTAAGACTGGGAAACAGTGAACAGAGAATGTGTGAGTTTCTCAAGATTGGTAACAGATAGAAACAAGAGAAAGTACACAGTGATTCATCTACCTGGAGAAGTTACAGAGGTTTACACAGAGAATTCCAAGTATAAGTACAAGAAAATAAGAGAGACTTAGAAAACTGGTAAAACCTACATTGTTGATAGAGTTAGGAGTACGTAGCACTGTGAAAACAGCACTTTCGCAGAAAGAAATCTACTTCTCTAAGACTGGGAAACAGTGAACAGAGAAAGTATCAGTTTCTAAAGATTGGTAACAGATAGAAACAACAGAAAGTATACAGTGATTCATGTACCTAGAGAAATTACAGAGGTTTACAAAGAGAATTCCCAGTATAAGTACAAGTAAATAAGAGAGACTTAGAAAACTGGTAAAACCTACATTGTTGATAGAGTTGGGTGTACTTAGCATTGTGAAAACATCACTTTCTCATGAAGAAATCTACGTCTCTAAGACCAGGAAACAGTGAACAGAGAATGTATGAGTTTCTCAAGATTGGTAACACATAGAAACAAGAGAAAGTACACATTGATACACCTACCTAGAGAAGTTACAGAAGTTTATACAAAGAATTCCAAGTATAAGTACAAGAAAATAAGAGAGTTAGAAAACTGATAAAACCTACATTGTTGATAGAGCTGGGAGTACTTAGCACTGTGGAAACAGCACTTTCGCAGAGAGAAATCTACTTCTCTAAGACCGGGAAACAGTGAACAGAGAATGTACGAGTTTCTCAAGATTGGCAACAGATAGAAACAAGAGAAAGTACACAATGATTCATCTACCTAGAGAATTTACAGAGGTTTACACAGAGAATTCCCAGTATAACTACAAGTAAATAAGAGAGACCTAGAAAACTGGTAAAAACCTACATTATTGATAGAGTTGGGAGTACTTAGCACTGTGAAAACTGCACTTTCGCACAAAGAAATCTACTTCTGTAGTACCGCGAAACAGTGAAAAGAGAATGTATGAGTTTCTCAAGATGGTAACACATAGAAACAAGAGAAAGTACACAGTGATTCATCTACCTAGAGACGTTACAGAGGTTTACACAGAGAATTCCAAGTATAAGCACAAGTAAATAAGAGAGACTTCGTAAACTGGTAAAACCTACATTGTTGATAGAGTTGGGAGTACTTAGCACTGTGAAAACAGCACTTTCGCAGAGCGAAATCTACTTCTGTAAGACCGGGAAACAGTGAACAGAGAATGTATGAGTTTCTCAAGTTTGGTAACAGATAGAAACAAGAGCAAGTACACAATGATTCATCTACCTAGAGAAGTTATAGTGGCTTACACAGAGAATTCCCAGTATAAGTATAAGTAAATAAGAGAGACTTAGAAAACCGGTAAAACCTACATTGTTGATAGAGTTGGGAGTACTTAGCATTGTGAAAACATCACTTTCGCACAAAGAAATCTACTTCTCTAATACCGCGAAACAGTGAAAGAGAAGGTATGAGTTTCTCAAGATTGGTAACACATAGAAACAAGAGAAAGTACACACTGATTCATCTACCTAGAGAACTTACAGAGGTTTACACAGACAATTCCCAGTATAAGTACAAGTAAATAAGAGAGACTTAGAAAACTGGTAAAACCTACATTGTTGATAGAGTTGGGAGTACTTAGAACTGTGAAAACAGCACTTTCCCAGAGCGAAATCTACTTCTGTAAGACCGGGAAACAGTGAACAGAGAATGTATGAGTTTCTCAAGATTGGTAACACATAGAAACAAGAGAAAGTACACATTGATTCACCTACCTAGAGAAGTTACAGAGGTTTATACAAAGAATTCCAAGTATAAGTACAAGAAAATAAGAGAGACTTAGAAAACTGGTAAAGCCCACATTGGTGATAGAGGTAGGAGTACTTAGCACTGTGAAAACAGCACTTTCGCAGAAAGAAATCTACTTCTCTAAGACTGGGAAACAGTGAACAGAGAAAGTATCAGTTTCTAAAGATTGGTAACAGATAGAAACAACAGAAAGTACACAGTGATTCATGTACCTAGAGAAATTACAGAGGTTTACAAAGAGAATTCCCAGTATAAGTACAAGTAAATAAGAGAGACTTAGAAAACTGGTAAAACCTACATTGTTGATAGAGTTGGGTGTACTTAGCATTGTGAAAACATCACTTTCTCATGAAGAAATCTACGTCTCTAAGAACAGGAAACAGTGAACAGAGAATGTATGAGTTTCTCAAGATTGGTAACACATAGAAACAAGAGAAAGTACACATTGATTCACCTACCTAGAGAAGTTACAGAAGTTTATACAAAGAATTCCAAGTATAAGTACAAGAAAATAAGAGAGTTAGAAAACTGATAAAACCTACATTGTTGATAGAGCTGGGAGTACTTAGCACTGTGGAAACAGCACTTTCGCAGAGAGAAATCTACTTCTCTAAGACCGGGAAACAGTGAACAGAGAATGTACGAGTTTCTCAAGATTGGCAACAGATAGAAACAAGAGAAAGTACACAATGATTCATCTACCTAGAGAATTTACAGAGGTTTACACAGAGAATTCCCAGTATAACTACAAGTAAATAAGAGAGACCTAGAAAACTGGTAAAAACCTACATTGTTGATAGAGTTGGGAATACTTAGCACTGTGAAAACAGCACTTTCGCACAAAGAAATCTACTTCTGTAGTACCGCGAAACAGTGAAAAGAGAATGTATGAGTTTCTCAAGATGGTAACACATAGAAACAAGAGAAAGTACACAGTGATTCATCTACCTAGAGACGTTACAGAGGTTTACACAGAGAATTCCAAGTATAAGCACAAGTAAATAAGAGAGACTTCGTAAACTGGTAAAACCTACATTGTTGATAGAGTTGGGAGTACTTAGCACTGTGAAAACAGCACTTTCGCAGAGCGAAATCTACTTCTGTAAGACCGGGAAACAGTGAACAGAGAATGTATGAGTTTCTCAAGTTTGGTAACAGATAGAAACAAGAGAAAGTACACAATGATTCATCTACCTAGAGAAGTTATAGTGGCTTACACAGAGAATTCCCAGTATAAGTATAAGTAAATAAGAGAGACTTAGAAAACCCGTAAAACCTACATTGTTGATAGAGTTGGGAGTACTTAGCATTGTGAAAACATCACTTTCGCACAAAGAAATCGACTTCTCTAATACCGCGAAACAGTGAAAGAGAAGGTATGAGTTTCTCAAGATTGGTAACACATAGAAACAAGAGAAAGTACACAGTGATTCATCTACCTAGAGAACTTACAGAGGTTTACACAGACAATTCCCAGTATAAGTACAAGTAAATAAGAGAGACTTAGAAAACTGGTAAAACCTACATTGTTGATAGAGTTGGGAGTACTTAGAACTGTGAAAACTGCACTTTCGCAGAGCGAAATCTACTTCTGTAAGACCGGGAAACAGTGAACAGAGAATGTATGAGTTTCTCAAGATTGGTAACACATAGAAACAAGAGAAAGTACACATTGATTCACCTACCTAGAGAAGTTACAGAGGTTTATACAAAGAATTCCAAGTATAAGTACAAGAAAATAAGAGAGACTTAGAAAACTGGTAAAGCCCACATTGGTGATAGAGGTAGGAGTACTTAGCACTGTGAAAACAGCACTTTCGCAGAAAGAAATCTACTACTCTAAGACTGGGAAACAGTGAACAGAGAAAGTATCAGTTTCTCAAGATTGGTAACAGATAGAAACAACAGAAAGTACACAGTGATTCATGTACCTAGAGAAGTTACAGAGGTTTACACAGACAATTCCCAGTATAAGTACAAGAAGGTAAGAGAGACTTAGAAAACTGGTAAAATCTACATTGTTGATAGAGCTGGGAGTACTTAGCACTGTAGAAACAGCACTTTCACAGAGAGAAATCTACTTGTCTAAGACCGGGAAACAGTGAACAGAGAATGTACGAGTTTCTCAAGATTGGTAACAGATAGAAACAAGAGAAAGTACACAATGATTCATCTACCTAGAGAAGTTACAGAGGTTTACACAGACAATTCCCAGGATAAGTACAAGTAAATAAGAGAGACTTAGAAAACTGGTAAAACCTACATTGTTGATAGAGTTGGGAGTACTTAGCACTGTGAAAACAGCACTTTCGCACAAAGAAATCTACTTCTCTAATGCCGCGAAACAGTGAAAAGAGAATGTATGAGTTTCTCAAGATTGGTAACACATAGAAACAAGAGAAAGTACACAGTGATTCATCTACCTAGAGACGTTACAGAGCTTTACACAGAGAATTCCAAGTATAAGTACAAGAAAATAAGAGAGACTTCGAAAACTGGTAAAACCTACATTGTTGATAGAGTTGGGAGTACTTAGTACTGTGAAAACAGCACTTTCGCAGGGAGAAATCTACTTGTCTAAGACCGGGAAACAGTAAACAGAGAACGTATGAGTTTCTCAAGATTGGTAACAGATAGAAACAAGAGAAAGTACACAGTGATTCATCCACCTAGAGAAGTTACAGACGTTCACACAGAGAATTCCCAGTATAAGTACAAGAAAATAAGAGAGACTTAGAAAACTGGTAAAACCTACATTGTTGATAGAGTTGGGAGTACTTAGCACTGTGAAAACAGCACTTTCGCACAAAGAAATCTACTTCTCTAAGACCGAGAAACAGTGAACAGAGAATGTATGAGTTTCTCAAGATTGGTAACAGATAGAAACAAGAGAAAGTACACAGTGATTCATCTACCTGGAGAAGTTACAGAGGTTTACACAGAGAATTCCAAGTATAAGTACAAGAAAATAAGAGAGACTTAGAAAACTGGTAAAACCTACATTGTTGATAGAGTTGGGAGTACTTAGCACTGTGAAAACAGCACTTTCGCAGAAAGAAATCTACTAATCTAAGACCGGGAAACAGTGAATAGAGAATGTATGACTTTCTCAAGTTTGGTAACAGATAGAAACAAGAGAAAGTACACAGTGATTCATCTACCTGGAGAAGTTACAGAGGTTTACATAGAGAATTCCAAGTATAAGTACAAGAAAATAAGAGAGACTTAGAAAACTGGTAAAACCTATATTGTTGATAGAGTTAGGAGTACTTAGCACTGTGAAAACAGCACTTTCCCAGAAAGAAATGTACTTCTCTAAGACTGGGAAACAGTGAACAGAGAATGTATCAGTTTCTCAAGATTGGTAACCGATAGAAACAAAAGAAAGTACACAGTGATTCATTTACCTAGAGAAGTTACAGAGGTTTACACAGAGAATTCCAAGTATAAGTACAAGTAAATAAGAGAGACTTAGAAAACTGGTAAAACCTACATTGTTGATAGAGTTGGGAGTACTTAGCACTGTGAAAACAGCACTTTCGCAGAGAGAAATCTCCTTGTCTAAGACCGGGAAACATTGAACAGAGAATGTATGAGTTTCTCAAGATTGGTAACAGATAGAAACAAGAGAAAGTACACAATAATTCATCTACCTAGAGAAGTTATAGAGGTTTACACAGAGAATTCCCAGTATAAGTACAAGTAAATAAGAGAGACTTAGAAAACTGGTAAAACCTACATTGTTGATAGAGTTGGGAGTACTTAGCATTGTGAAAACATCACTTTCGCACAAAGAAATCTACTTCTCTAATACCGCGAAACAGTGAAAAGAGAAGGTATGAGTTTCTCAAGATTGGTAACACATGGAAACAAGACAAAGTACACAGTGATTCATCTTCCTAAAGAAGTTACAGAGGTTGACACAGAGAATTCCCAGTATAAGTACAAGTAAATAAGAGAGACTTAGAAATCTGGTAAAACCTACATTGTTGATAGAGTTGGGAGTATTTAGCACTGTGAAAACTGCACTTTCGCAGAGCGAAATCTACTTTTCTAAGACAGGGAAACAGTGAACAGAGAATGTATGAGTTTCTCAAGATTGGTAACAGATAGAAACAAGAGAAAGTACACAGTGATTCATCTACCTAGAGAAGTTACAGAGGTTTACACAGAGAATTGCAAGTATAAGTACAAGAAAATAAGAGAGACTTAGAAAACTGGTAAAACTTACATTGTTGATAGAGCTAGGAGTACTTAGCACTGTCAAAACAGCACTTTCGCAGAAAGAAATCTACTTTTCTAAGACTGGGAAACAGTGAACAGAGAATGTATGAGTTTCTCAAGATTGGTAACAGATAGAAACAAGAGAAAGTACACAGTGATTCATCTACCTGGAGAAGTTACAGAGGTTTACACAGAGAATTCCAAGTATAAGTACAAGAAAATAAGAGAGACTTAGAAAACTGGTAAAACCTACATTGTTGATAGAGTTAGGATTGCTTAGCACTGTGAAAACAGCACTTTCGAAGAAAGAAATCTACTTCTCTAAGACTGGGAAACAGTGAAAAGAGAAAGCATCAGTTTCTAAAGATTGGTAACAGATAGAAACAACAGAAAGTACACAGTGATTCATGTACCTAGAGAAGTTACAGAGGTTTACACAGAGAATTCCCAGTATAAGTACAAGTAAATAAGAGAGACTTAGAAAACTGGTAAAACCTAAATTGTTGATAGAGTTGGGAATACTTAGCATTGTGAAAACATCACTTTCTCATGAAGAAATCTACTTCTCTAAGACCAGGAAACAGTGAACAGAGAATGTATGAGTTTCTCAAGATTGGTAACAGATAGAAACAAGAGAAAGTACACAGTGATTCATCTACCTGGAGAAGTTACAGAGGTTTACACAGAGAATTCCAAGAATAAGTACAAGAAAATAAGAGAGACTTAGAAAACTGGTAAAACCTACATTGTTGATAGAGTTGGGAGTACTTAGCACTGTGAAAACAGGACTTTCGCAGAAAGAAATCTACTTCTCTAAGACCGGGAAACAGTGAATAGAGAATGTATGACTTTCTCAAGATTGGTAACAGATAGAAACAAGAGAAAGTACACAGTGATTCATCTAAATGGAGAAGTTACAGAGGTTTACACAGAGAATTCCAAGTATAAGTACAAGAAAATAAGAGAGACTTAGAAAACTGGTAAAACCTACATTGTTGATAGAGTTGGGAGTACTTAGCACTGTGAAAACAGCACTTTCGCAGAAAGAAATCTACTTCTCTAAGACCGGGAAACAGTGAATAGAGAATGTATGACTTTCTCTACATTGGTAACAGATAGAAACAAGAGAAAGTACACAGTGATTCATCTACCTGGAGAAGTTACAGAGGTTTACTTAGAGAATTCCAAGTATAAGTACAAGAAAATAAGAGAGCCTTAGAAAACTGGTAAAACCTACATTGTTGACAGAGTTAGGAGTACTTAGCACTGTGAAAACAGCACTTTCGCAGAAAGAAATGTACTTCTCTAAGACTGGGAAACAGTGAACAGAGAATGTATCAGTTTCTCAAGATTGGTAACCGATAGAAACAGAAGAAAGTACACAGTGATTCATCTACCTAGAGAAGTTACAGAGGTTTACACAGAGAATTCCAAGTATAAGTACAAGAAAATAAGAGAGACTTAGAAAACTGGTAAAACTTACATTGTTTATAGAGCTAGGAGTACTTAGCACTGTCAAAACAGCACTTTCGCAGAAAGAAATCTACTTTTCTAAGACTGGGAAACAGTGAACAGAGAATGTATGAGTTTCTCAAGATTGGTCACAGATAGAAACAAGAGAAAGTACACAGTGATTCATCTACCTGGAGAAGTTACAGAGGTTTACTCAGAGAATTCCAAGTATAAGTACAAGAAAATAAGAGAGACTTAGAAAACTGGTAAAACCTACATTGTTGATAGAGTTGGGAGTACTTAGCACTGTGAAAACAGCACTTTCGCAGAGAGAAATCTACTTGTCTAAGACCGGGAAACATTGAACAGAGAATGTATGAGTTTCTCAAGATTGCTAACAGATAGAAACAAGAGAAAGTACACAATGATTCATCTACCTAGAGAAGTTATAGAGGTTTACACAGAGAATTCCCAGTATAAGTACAAGTAAATAAGAGAGACTTAGAAAACTGGTAAAACCTACATTGTTGATAGAGTTGGGAGTACTTAGCATTGTGAAAACATCACTTTCGCACAAAGAAATCTACTTCTCTAATACCGCGAAACAGTGAAAAGAGAAGGTATGAGTTTCTCAAGATTGGTAACACATGGAAACAAGACAAAGTACACAGTGATTCATCTTCCTGAAGAAGTTACAGAGGTTGACACAGAGAATTCCCAGTATAAGTACAAGTAAATAAGAGAGACTTAGAAAACTGGTAAAACCTACATTGTTGATAGAGTTGGGAGTATTTAGCACTGTGAAAACAGCACTTTCGCAGAGTGAAATCTACTTTTCTAAGACTGGGAAACAGTGAACAGAGAATGTATGAGTTTCTCAAGATTGGTAACAGACAGAAACAAGAGAAAGTACACAGTGATTCATCTACCTAGAGAAGTTACAGAGGTTTACACAGAGAATTCCAAGTATAAGTACAAGAAAATAAGAGAGACTTAGAAAACTGGTAAAACCTACATTGTTGATAGAGTTAGGAGTGGTTAGCACTGTGAAAACAGCACTTTCGCAGAAAGAAATCTACTTCTCTAAGACTGGGAAACAGTGAACAGAGAAACTATCAGTTTTTAAAGATTGGTAACAGATAGAAACAACAGAAAGTACACAGTGATTCATGTACCTAGAGAAGTTACAGAGGTTTACACAGACAATTCCCAGTATAAGTACAAGAAGGTAAGAGAGACTTAGAAACTGGTAAAACTTACATTGTTGATAGAGCTGGGAGTACTTAGCACTGTAGAAACAGCACTTTCACAGAGAGAAATCTACTTCTCTAAGACCGGGAAACAGTGAACAGAGAATGTACGAGTTTCTCCAGATTGGTAACGGATAGAAACAAGAGAAATTACACAATGATTCATCTACCTAGAGAAGTTACAGATGTTTACACAAACAATTCCCAGTGTAAGTACAAGTAAATAAGAGAGACTTAGAAAACTGGTAAAACCTACATTGTTGATACAGTTGGGAGTACTTAGCACTGTGAAAACAGCACTTTCGCACAAAGAAATCTACTTCTCTAATACCGCGAAACAGTGAAAAGAGAATGTATGAGTTTCTCAAGATTGGTAACACATAGAAATAAGAGAAAGTACACAGTGATTCATCTACCTAGAGACGTTACAGAGCTTTACACAGAGAATTCCAAGTATAAGTACAAGAAAATAAGAGAGACTTCGAAAACTGGTAAAACCTACATTGTTGATAGAGTTGGGAGTACTTAGTACTGTGAAAACAGCACTTTCGCAGAGAGAAATCTACTTGTCCAAGACCGGGAAACAGTAAACAGAGAACGTATGAGTTTCTCAAGATTGGTAACAGATAGAACCAAGAGAAAGTACACAGTGATTCATCCACCTAGAGAAGTTACAGACGTTTACACAGAGAATTCCCAGTATAAGTACAAGAAAATAAGAGAGACTTAGAAAACTGGTAAAACCTACATTGTTGATAGAGTTGGGAGTACTTAGCACTGTGAAAACAGCACTTTCGCACAAAGAAATCTACTTCTTTAAGACCGAGAAACAGTGAACAGAGAATGTATGAGTTTCTCAAGATTGGTAACAGATAGAAACAAGAGAAAGTACACAGTGATTCATCTACCTGGAGAAGTTACAGAGGTTTACACAGAGAATTCCAAGTATAAGTACAAGAAAATAAGAGAGACTTCGAAAACTGGTAAAACCTACATTGTTGATAGAGTTGGAAGTACTTAGTACTGTGAAAACAGCACTTTCGCAGAGAGAAATCTACTTGTCCAAGACCGGGAAACAGTAAACAGAGAACGTATGAGTTTCTCAAGATTGGTAACAGATAGAACCGAGAGAAAGTACACAGTGATTCATCCACCTAGAGAAGTTACAGACGTTTACACAGAGAATTCCCAGTATAAGTACAAGAAAATAAGAGAGACTTAGAAAACTGGTAAAACCTACATTGTTGATAGAGTTGGGAGTACTTAGCATTGTGAAAACATCACTTTCGCACAAAGAAATCTACTTCTCTAATACCGCGAAACAGTGAAAAGAGAAGGTATGAGTTTCTCAAGATTGGTAACACGTGGAAACAAGACAAAGTACACAGTGATTCATCTTCCTGAAGAAGTTACAGAGGTTGACACAGAGAATTCCCAGTATAAGTACAAGTAAATAAGAGAGACTTAGAAAACTGGTAAAACCTACATTGTTGATAGAGTTGGGAGTATTTAGCACTGTGAAAACAGCACTTTCGCAGAGTGAAATCTACTTTTCTAAGACTGGGAAACAGTGAACAGAGAATGTATGAGTTTCTCAAGATTGGTAACAGATAGAAACAAGAGAAAGTACACAGTGATTCATCTACCTAGAGAAGTTACAGAGGTTTACACAGAGAATTCCAAGTAAAAGTACAAGAAAATAAGAGAGACTTAGAAAACTGGTAAAACCTACATTGTTGATAGAGTTAGGAGTGGTTAGCACTGTGAAAACAGCACTTTCGCAGAAAGAAATCTACTTCTCTAAGACTGGGAAACAGTGAACAGAGAAAGTATCAGTTTTTAAAGACTGGTAACAGATAGAAACAACAGAAAGTACACAGTGATTCATGTACCTAGAGAAGTTACAGAGGTTTACACAGACAATTCCCAGTATAAGTACAAGAAGGTAAGAGAGACTTAGAAACTGGTAAAACTTACATTGTTGATAGAGCTGGGAGTACTTAGCACTGTAGAAACAGCACTTTCACAGAGAGAAATCTACTTGTCTAAGACCGGGAAACAGTGAACAGAGAATGTACGAGTTTCTCCAGATTGGTAACGGATAGAAACAAGAGAAATTACACAATGATTCATCTACCTAGAGAAGTTACAGATGTTTACACAAACAATTCCCAGTATAAGTACAAGTAAATAAGAGAGACTTAGAAAACTGGTAAAACCTACATTGTTGATAGAGTTGGGAATACTTAGCACTGTGAAAACAGCACTTTCGCAGAAAGAAATCTACTTGTCTAAAACCGGGAAACAGTGAAAAGAGAATGTATGAGTTTCTCAAAGATGGTAACAGATAGAAACAAGAGAAAGTACACAGTGATTCATCTACGCAGAGAAATTACAGAGGTTACACAGAGAATTCCAAGTATAAGTACAAGAAAGTAAGAGAGACTTAGAAAACTGGTAAAACCTACATTGTTGATAGAGTTGGGAGTACTTACACTGTGAAAACAGCACTTTCGCAGAAAAAAATCTACTTTTCTAAGACTGGGAAACTGTGAACAGAGAAAGTATCAGTTTGTAAAGATTGGTAACAGATAGAAACAACAGAAAGTACACAGTGATTCACGTACCTAGAGAAGTTACAGAGGTTTACACAGAGAATTCCCAGTATAAGTACAAGTAAATAAGAGAGACTTAGAAAACTGGTAAAACCTACATTGTTGATAGAGTTGGGAGTACTTAGCACTGTGAAAACAGCCCTTTCGCAGAGCGAAATGTACTTCTGTACGACCGGGAAACAGTGAACAGAGAATGTATGAGTTTCTCAAGATTGGTAACACATAGAAACAAGAGAAAGTACACATTGATTCACCTACCTAGAGAAGTTACAGAGGTTTATACAAAGAATTCCAAGTATAAGTACAGGAAAATAAGAGAGTTAGAAAACTGATAAAACCTACATTGTTGATAGAGCTTGGAGTACTTAGCACTGTGAAAACAGCACTTTCGCAGAAAGAAATCTACTTCTCTAAGACCGGGAAACAGTGAACAGAGAATGTATGAGTTTCTCAAGATTGGTAACAGATAGAAACAAGAGAAAGTACACAATGATTCATCTACCTAAAGAAGTTATAGTGGTTTACACAGAGAATTCCCAGTGTAAGTACAAGTAAATAAGAGAGACTTAGAAAACCGGTAAAACCTACATTGTTTATAGAGTTGGGAGTACTTAGCATTGTGAAAACATCACTTTCTCACAAAGAAATCTACTTCTCTAATACCGCGAAACAGTGAAAAGAGAAGGTATGAGTTTCTCAAGATTGGTAACAGATAGAAAAAAGAGAAAGTACACAGTGATTCATCTACCTAGAGAAGTTACAGAGGTTTACACAGAGAATTCCAAGTATAAGTGCAAGAAAATAAGAGAGACTTAGAAAACTGGTAAAACTTACATTGTTGATAGAGCTAGGAGTACTTAGCACTGTCAAAACAGCACTTTTGCAGAAAGAAATCTACTTTTCTAAGACTGGGAAACAGTGAACAGAGAATGTATGAGTGTCTCAAGATTGGTAACAGATAGAAACAAGAGAAAGTACACAGTGATTCATCTACCTAGAGAAGTTACAGAGGTTTACACAGAGATTTCCAAGTATAAGTAAAAGAAAATAAGAGAGACTTAGAAAACTGGTAAAACCTACATTGTTGATAGAGTTAGGAGTACGTAGCACTGTGAAAACAGCACTTTCGCAGAAAGAAATCTACTTCTCTAAGACTGGGAAACAGTGAACAGAGGAAGTATCAGTTTCTCAAGATTGGTAACAGATAGAAACAACAGAAAGTACACAGTGATTCATCTACCTAGAGAAGTTACAGAGGTTTACACAGACAATTCCCAGTATAAGTACAAGAAGGTAAGCGAGACTTAGAAAACTGGTAAAACCTACATTGTTGATAGAGCTGGGAGTACTTAGCACTGTAGAAACAGCACTTTCACAGAGAGAAATCTACTTGTCTAAGACCGGGAAACAGTGAACAGAGAATGTACGAGTTTCTCAAGATTGGTAACAGATAGAAACAAGAGAAAGTACACAATGATTCATCTACCTAGAGAAGTTACAGAGGTTTACACAGAGAATTCCAAGTATAAGTACAAGAAAATAACAGATACTTAGAAAACTGGTAAAACTTACATTGTTGATAGAGCTAGGAGTACTTAGCACAGTCAAAACAGCACTTTCGCAGAAGAAATCTACTTCTCTAAGACCGGGAAACTGTGAACAGAGAAAGTATCAGTTTCTAAAGATTGGTAACAGATAGAAACAACAGGAAGTACACAGTGATTCATGTACCTAGAGAAGTTACAGAGGTTTACACAGAGAATTCCCATATAAGTACAAGTAAATAAGAGAGACTTAGAAAACTGGTAAAACCTAAATTGTTGATAGAGTTGGGAGTACTTAGCATTGTGAAAGCATCACTTTCTCCTAAAGAAATCTACTTCTCTAAGACCAGGAAACAGTGAAAAGAGAATGTATGAGTTTCTCAAGATTGGTAACAGATAGAAACAAGAGAAAGTACACATTGATTCATCTACCTAGAGAAGTTACAGAGGTTTATACAAAGAATTCCAAGTATAAGTACAAGAAAATAAGAGAGCCTTAGAAAACTGGTAAAACCTACATTGTTGATAGAGTTAGGAGTACTTAGCACTGTGAAAACAGCACTTTCGCAGAAAGAAATCTACTTCTCTAAGACTGGGAAACAGTGAACAGAGAAAGTATCAGGTTCTCAAGATTGGTAACAGATAGAAACAACAGAAAGTACACAGTGATTCATGTACCTAGAGAAGTTACAGAGGTTTACACAGACAATTCCCAGTATAAGTACAAGAAGGTAAGAGAGACTTAGAAAACTGGTAAAACCTACATTGTTGATAGAGCTGGGAGTACTTAGCACTGTGGAAACAGCACTTTCACAGAGAGAAATCTACTTGTCTAAGACCGGGAAACAGTGAACAGAGAATGTACGAGTTTATCCAGATTGGTAACAGATAGAAACAAGAGAAAGTACACAGTGATTCATCCACCTAGAGAAGTTACAGACGTTTACACAGAGAATTCCCAGTATAAGTACAAGTAAATAAGAGAGACTTAGAAAACTGGTAAAACCTACATTGTTGATAGAGTTGGGAGTACTTAGCACTGTGAAAACAGCACTTTCGCAGAGCGAAATCTACTTCTGTAAGACCGGGAAACAGTGAACAGAGAATGTATGAGTTTCTCAAGATTGGTAACACATAGAAACAAGAGAAAGTACACATTGATTCACCTACCTAGAGAAGTTACAGAGGTTTATACAAAGAATTCCAAGTATAAGTACAAGAAAATAAGGGAGTTAGAAAACTGATAAAACCTACATTGTTGATAGAGCTTGGAGTACTTAGCACTGTGAAAACAGCACTTTCGCAGAAAGAAATCTACTTCTCTAAGACCGGGAAACAGTGAACAGAGAATGTATGAGTTTCTCAAGATTGGTAACAGATAGAAACAAGAGAAAGTACACAATGATTCATCTACCTAGAGAAGTTATAGTGGTTTACACAGAGAATTCCCAGTATAAGTACAAGTAAATAAGAGAGACTTAGAAAACCGGTAAAACCTACATTGTTGATAGAGTTGGGAGTACTTAGCACTGTGAAAACAGCACTTTCGCAGAAAGAAATCTACTTCTCTAAGACCGGGAAACAGTGAACAGAGAATGTATGACTTTCTCAAGATTGGTAACAGATAGAAACAAGAGAAAGTACACAGTGATTCATCTACCTGGAGAAGTTACAGAGGTTTACATAGAGAATTCCAAGTATAAGTACAAGAAAATAAAAGAGACTTAGAAAACTGGTAAAACCTACATTGTTGATAGAGTTGGGAGTACTTAGCACTGTGAAAACAGCACTTTCGCAGAAAGAAATCTACTTCTCCAAGACTGGGAAACAGTGAACAGAGAATGTATCAGTTTCTCAAGATTGGTAACAGATAGAAACAAGAGAAAGTACACAGTGATTCATCTACCTAGAGAAATTACAGAGGTTTACACAGAGAATTCCAAGTATAAGTACAATAAAGTAAGAGAGACTTAGAAAACTGGTAAAACCTACATTGTTGATAGAGCTAGGAGTACTTAGCACAGTCAAAACAGCACTTTCGCAGAAAGAAATCTACTTCTCTAAGACTGGGAAACAGTGAACAGAGAATGTATGAGTTTCTCAAGATTGGTAACAGATACAAACAAGAGAAAGTACACAGTGTTTCATCTACCTAGAGAAGTTACAGAAGTTTACACAGAGAATTCCATGTATAAGTACAAGAAAATAAGAGAGACTTAGAAAACTGGTAAACTTACATTGTTGATAGAGCTAGGAGTACTTAGCACAGTCAAAACAGCACTTTCGCAGAAAGAAATCTACTTCTCTAAGACCGGGAAACTGTGAACAGAGAAAGTATCAGTTTCTAAAGATTGGTAACAGATAGAAACAACAGGAAGTACACAGTGATTCATGTACCTAGAGAAGTTACAGAGGTTTACACAGAGAATTCCCATATAAGTACAAGTAAATAAGAGAGACTTAGAACTTTGGTAAAACCTAAATTGTTGATAGAGTTGGGAGTACTTAGCATTGTGAAAGCATCACTTTCTCCTGAAGAAATCTACTTCTCTAAGACCAGGAAACAGTGAAAAGAGAATGTATGAGTTTCTCAAGATTGGTAACAGATAGAAACAAGAGAAAGTACACATTGATTCATCTACCTAGAGAAGTTACAGAGGTTTATACAAAGAATTCCAAGTATAAGTACAAGAAAATAAGAGAGTTAGAAAACTGATAAAACCTACATTGTTGATAGAGCTTGGAGTACTTAGCACTGTGAAAACAGCACTTTCGCAGAAAGAAATCTACTTCTCTAAGACCGGGAAACAGTGAACAGAGAATGTATGACTTTCTCAAGATTGGTAACAGATAGAAACAAGAGAAAGTACACAGTGATTCATCTACCTGGAGAAGTTACAGAGTTTTACATAGAGAATTCCAAGTATAAGTACAAGAAAATAAAAGAGACTTAGAAAACTGGTAAAACCTACAATGTTGATAGAGTTAGGAGTACTTAGCACTGTGAAAACAGCACTTTCGCAGAAAGAAATCTACTTCTCTAAGACTGGGAAACAGTGAACAGAGAATGTATCAGTTTCTCAAGATTGGTAACAGATAGAAACAAGAGAAAGTACACAGTGATTCATCTACCTAGAGAAATTACAGAGGTTTACACAGAGAATTCCAAGTATAAGTACAATAAAGTAAGAGAGACTTAGAAAACTGGTAAAACCTACATTGTTGATAGAGCTAGGAGTACTTAGCACAGTCAAAACAGCACTTTCGCAGAAAGAAATCTACTTCTCTAAGACCGGGAAACAGTGAAAGGAGAATGTATGAGTGTTTGATGTATGGTAACAGATAGAACAAGAGAAAGTACACAGTGATTCATCTACCTAGAGAAGTTAGAGAGGTTTACACAGAGAATTCCAAGTATAAGTACAAGAAAATAACAGACACTTAGAAAACTGGTAAAACTTACATTGTTGATAGAGCTAGGAGTACTTAGCACAGTCAAAACAGCACTTTCGCAGAAAGAAATCTACTTCTCTAAGACCGGGAAACTGTGAACAGAGAAAGTATCAGTTTCTAAAGATTGGTAACAGATAGAAACAACAGGAAGTACACAGTGATTCATGTACCTAGAGAAGTTACAGAGGTTTACACAGAGAATTCCCATATAAGTACAAGTAAATAAGAGAGACTTAGAAAACTGGTAAAACCTAAATTGTTGATAGAGTTGGGAGTACTTAGCATTGTGAAAGCATCACTTTCTCCTGAAGAAATCTACTTCTCTAAGACCAGGAAACAGTGAAAAGAGAATGTATGAGTTTCTCAAGATTGGTAACAGATAGAAACAAGAGAAAGTACACATTGATTCATCTACCTAGAGAAGTTACAGAGGTTTATACAAAGAATTCCAAGTATAAGTACAAGAAAATAAGAGAGTTAGAAAACTGATAAAACCTACATTGTTGATAGAGCTTGGAGTACTTAGCACTGTGAAAACAGCACTTTCGCAGAAAGAAATCTATTTCTCTAAGACCGGGAAACAGTGAACAGAGAATGTATGACTTTCTCAAGATTGGTAACAGATAGAAACAAGAGAAAGTACACAGTGATTCATCTACCTGGAGAAGTTACAGAGGTTTACACAGAGAATTCCAAGTATAAGTATAAGAAAATAAGAGAGACTTAGAAAACTGGTAAAACCTACATTGTTGATAGAGTTGGGAGTACTGAGCACTGTGAAACACCACTTTCGCAGAGAGAAATCTACTTGTCTAAGACCGGGAAACATTGAACAGAGAATGTATGAGTTTCTCAAGATTGGTAACAGATAGAAACAAGAGAAAGTACACAATGATTCATCTACCTAGAGAAGTTATAGAGGTTTACACAGAGAATTCCCAGTATAAGTACAAGTAAATAAGAGAGACTTAGAAAACTGGTAAAACCTACATTGTTGATAGAGTTGGGAGTACTTAGCATTGTGAAAACATCACTTTCGCACAAAGAAATCTACTTCTCTAATACCGCGAAACAGTGAAAAGAGAAGGTATGAGTTTCTCAAGATTGGTAACACATGGAAACAAGACAAAGTACACAGTGATTCATCTTCCTAAAGAAGTTACAGAGGTTGACACAGAGAATTCCCAGTATAAGTACAAGTAAATAAGAGAGACTTAGAAAAGTGGTAAAACCTACATTGTTGATATAGTTGGGAGTACTTAGCACTGTGAAAACAGCACTTTCGCAGAAAGAAATCTACTTCTCTAAGACAGGGAAACAGTGAACAGAGAATGTATGAGTGTCTCAAGATTGGTAACAGATAGAAACAAGAGAAAGTACACAATGATTCATCTACTTAGAGAATTTATAGTGGTTTACACAGAGAATTCCCAGTATAAGTACAAGTAAATAAGAGAGACTTAGAAAACCGTTAAAACCTACATTGTTGATAGAGTTGGGAGTACTTAGCATTGTGAAAACATCACTTTCGCACAAAGAAATCTACTTCTGTAATACAGCGAAACAGTGAAAAGAGAAGGTATGAGTTTCTCAAGATTGGTAACAGATAGAAACAAGAGAAAGTACACAGTGATTCACCTACCTAGAGAAGTTACAGAGGTTTACACAGAGAATTCCCATATAAGTACAAGTAAATAAGAGAGACTTATAATACTGGTAAAACCTAAATTGTTGATAGAGTTGGGAATACTTAGCATTGTGAAAGCATCAGTTTCTCCTGAAGAAATCTACTTCTCTAAGACCAGGAAACAGTGAAAAGAGAATGTATGAGTTTCTCAAGATTGGTAACAGATAGAAACAAGAGAAAGTACACATTGATTCATCTACTTAGAGAAGTTACAGAGGTTTACACAAAGAATTCCAAGTATAAGTACAAGAAAATAAGAGAGACTTAGAAAACTGGTAAAACCTACATTGTTGATAGAGTTAGGAGTACTTAGCACTGTGAAAACAGCACTTTCGCAGAAAGAAATCTACATCTCTAAAACTGGGAAACAGTGTACAGAGAAAGTATCAGTTTCTCAAGGTTGGTAACAGATAGAAACAACAGAAAGTACACAGTTATTCATGTACCTAGAGAAGTTACAGAGGTTTACACAGACAATTCCCAGTATAAGTACAAGAAGGTAAGAGAGACTTAGAAAACTGGTAAAACCTACATTGTTGATAGAGCTGGGAGTACTTAGCACTGTAGAAACAGCACTTTCACAGAGAGAAATCTACTTGTCTAAGACCGGGAAACAGTGAACAGAGAATGTACGAGTTTCTCAAGATTGGTAACAGACAGAAAGAAGAGAAAGTACACAGTGATTCATCTACCTAGAGAACTTACAGAGGTTCACCCAGAGAATTCCAAGTATAAGTACAAGAAAATAAGAGAGACTTACAAAACTGGTAAAACCTACATTGTTGATAGAGTTGGGAGTACTTAGCACTGTGAAAACAGCACTTTCACAGAAAGAAATCTACTTCTCTAAGACCGGGAAACAGTCAAAAGGGAATGTATGAGTTTCTCAAGATTGGTAACACAAAGAAACAAGAGAAAGTACCCAGTGATTCATCTTCCTAGAGAAGTTACATAGGTTGACACAGAGAATTCCCAGTATAAGTACAAGAAAATAAGAGAGACTTAGAAAACTGGTAAAACCTACATTGTTGATAGAGTTGGGAGTACTTAGCACTGTGAAAACAGCACTTTCGCAGAAAGAAATCTACTTCTCTAAGAGCGGGAAACAGTGAAAAGGGAATGTATGAGTGTCTGATGTATGGTAACAGATAGAAAGAAGAGAAAGTAAACAGTGATTCATCTACCTAGAGAAGTTACAGAGGTTTATACAAAGAATTCCAAGTATAAGCACAAGAAAATAAGAGAGACTTAGAAAACTGGTAAAACCTACATTGTTGATAGAGTTAGGAGTACTTAGCACTGTGAAAACAGCACTTTCGCAGAAAGAAATCTACTTCTCTAAGACTGGGAAACAGTGAACAGAGAAAGTATCAGTTTCTCAAGATTGGTAACAGATAGAAACAACAGAAAGTACACAGTGATTCATGTACCTAGAGAAGTTACAGAGGTTTACACAGACAATTCCCAGTATAAGTATAAGAAAATAAGAGAGACTTCGAAAACTGGTAAAACCTACATTGTTGATAGAGTTGGGAGTACTTAGTACTGTGAAAACAGCACTTTCGCAGAGAGAAATCTACTTGTCTACGACCGGGAAACAGTAAACAGAGAACGTATGAGTTTCTCAAGATTGGTAACAGATAGAAACAAGAGAAAGTACACAGTGATTCATCCACCTAGAGAAGTTACAGACGTTTACACAGAGAATTCCCAGTATAAGTACAAGTAAATAAGAGAGACTTAGAAAACCGGTAAAACCTACATTGTTGATAGAGTTGGGAGTACTTAGCATTGTGAAAACATCACTTTCACACAAAGAAATCTACTTCTATAATACCGCGAAACAGTGAAAAGAGAAGGTATGAGTTTCTCAAGATTGGTAACAGATAGAAACAAGAGAAAGTACACAGTGATTCACCTACGTAGAGACGTTACAGAGGTTTACACAGAGAATTCCAAGTATAAGTACAAGAAAATAAGAGAGACTTAGAAAACTGTAAAACCTACATTGTTGATAGAGTTGGGAGTACTTAGCACTGTGAAAACAGCACTTTCGCAGAGCGAAATCTACTTGTCTAAGAGTGGGAAACATTGAACAGAGAATGTATGAGTTTCTCAAGATTGGTAACAGATAGAAACAAGAGAAAGTACACAATGATTTATCTACCTAGAGAAGTTATAGAGGTTTACACAGAGAATTCCCAGTATAAGTACAAGTAAATAAGAGAGACTTAGAAAACTGGTAAAACCTACATTGTTGACAGAGTTGGGAGAACTTAGCATTGTGAAAACATCACTTTCGCACAAAGAAATCTACTTCTCTAATACCACGAAACAGTGAAAAGAGAAGGTATGAGTTTCTCAAGATTGGTAACACATGGAAACAAGACAAAGTACACAGTGATTCATCTTCCTAAAGAAGTTATAGAGGTTGACACAGAGAATTCCCAGTAGAAGTACAAGTAAATAAGAGAGACTTAGAAAACTGGTAAAACCTACATTGTTGATAAAGTTGGGAGTATTTAGCACTGTGAAAACAGCACTTTCGCAGAGCGAAATCTACTTCTGTAAGACCGGGAAACAGTGAACAGAGAATGTATGAGTTTCTCAAGATTGGTAACACATAGAAACAAGAGAAAGTACACAGTGATTCACCTACCTAGAGACGTTACAGAGGTTTACACAGAGAATTCCAAGTATAAGTACAAGAAAATAAGAGAGACTTAGAAAACTGGTAAAACTTACATTGTTGATAGAGCTAGGAGTACTTAGCACTGTTAAAACAGCACTTTCGAAGAAGGAAATCTACTTTTCTAAGACTGGGAAACAGTGAACAGTGAACTATGAGTTTCTCAAGATTGGTAACAGATAGAAACAAGAGAAAGTACACAGTGATTCATCTACCTGGAGAAGTTACAGAGGTTTACACAGAGAATTCCAAGTATAAGTACAAGAAAATAAGAGAGACTTAGAAAACTGGTAAAACCTACATTGTTGATAGAGTTACGAGTAATTAGCACTGTGAAAACAGCACTTTCGCAGAAAGAAATCTACTTCTCTAAGACTGGCAAACAGTGAACAGAGAAAGTATCAGTTTCTAAAGATTGGTAACAGATAGAAACAACAGAAAGCACACAGTGATTCATGTACCTAGAGAAGTTACAGAGGTTTACACAGACAATTCCCAGTATAAGTACAAGAATGTAAGAGAGACTTAGAAAAATGGTAAAATCTACATTGTTGATAGAGCTGGGAGTCCTTAGCACTGTGGAAACAGCACTTTCGCAGAGAGAAATCTACTTGTCTAAGACCGGGAAACAGTGAACAGAGAATGTACGAGTTTCTCAAGATTGGTAACAAATAGAAACAAGAGAAAGTACACAATGATTCATCTACCTAGAGAAGTTACAGAGGTTTACACAGACAATTCCCAGTATAAGTAGAAGTAAATAAGAGAGACTTAGAAAACCGGTAAAACCTACATTGTTGATAGAGTTGTGAGTACTTAGCATTGTGAAAACATCACTTTCGCACCAAGAAATCTACTTCTCTAATACCGCGAAACAGTGAAAAGAGAAGGTATGAGTTTCTCAAGATTGGTAACACATAGAAACAAGAGAAAGTACACACTGATTTATCTTCCTAGAGAACTTACAGTGGTTGACACAGAGAATTCCCAGTATAACTACAAGTAAATAAGAGAGACGTAGAAAACTGGTAAAACCTACATTGTTGATAGAGTTGGGAGTACTTAGTACTGTGAAAACAGCACCTTCGCAGAAAGAAATCTACTTTTCTAGACTGGGAAACAGTGAAAAGAGAATGTATGAGTTTCTCAAGTATGGTAACAGATAGAAACAAGAGAAAGTACACAGTGATTCATCTACCTAGAGAAATTACAGAGGTTTACACAGAGAATTCCACGTATAAGTACAATAAAGTAAGAGAGACTTAGAAAACTGGTAAAACCTACATTGTTGATAGAGCTAGGAGTACTTAGCACAGGCAAAACAGCACTTTCGCAGAAAGAAATCTACTTCTCTAAGACCGGGAAACAGTGAAAGGAGAATGTATGAGTGTTTGATGTATGGTAACAGATAGAACAAGAGAAAGTACACAGTGATTCATCTACCTAGAGAAGTTAGAGAGGTTTACACAGAGAATTCCAAGTATAAGTACAAGAAAATAACAGACACTTAGAAAACTGTTAAAACTTACATTGTTGATAGAGCTAGGAGTACTTAGCACAGTCAAAACAGCACTTTCGCAGAAAGAAATCTACTTCTCTAAGACCGGGAAACAGTGAACAGAGAAAGTATCAGTTTCTAAAGATTGGTAACAGATAGAAACAACAGAAAGTACACAGTGATTCATGTACCTAGAGAAGTTACAGAGGTTTACACAGAGAATTCCCATATAAGTACAAGTAAATAAGAGAGACTTATAAAACTGGTAAAACCTAAATTGTTGATAGAGTTGGGAATACTTAGCATTGTGAAAGCATCAGTTTCTCCTGAAGAAATCTACTTCTCTAAGACCGGGAAACAGTGAACAGAGAAAGTATCAGTTTCTAAAGATTGGTAACAGATAGAAACAACAGAAAGTACACAGTGATTCATGTACCTAGAGAAGTTACAGAGGTTTACACAGACAATTTCAGTATAAGTACAAGTAAATAATTGAGATTTAGAAAACTGGTAAAACCTACATTGTTGATAGAGTTGGGAGTACTTAGCACTGCGAAAACAGCACTTTCGCAGAGAGAAATCTACTTGTCTAAGACCGGGAAACAGTGAACAGAGAATGTATGAGTTTCTCAAGATTGGTAACAGACAGAAACAAGAGAAAGTACACAGTGATTCATCTACCTAGAGAACTTACAGAGGTTCACCCAGAGAATTCCAAGTATAAGTACAACAAAATAAGAGAGACTTAGAAAACTGGTAAAACCTACATTGTTGATAGAGTTGGGAGTACTTAGCACTGTGAAAACAGCACTTTCACAGAAAGAAATCTACTTCTCTAAGACGGGGAAACAGTCAAAAGGGAATGTATGAGTTTCTCAAGATTGGTACCACAAAGAAACAAGAGAAAGTACCCAGTGATTCATCTTCCTAGAGAAGTTACAGAGGTTGACACAGAGAATTCCCAGTATAAGTACAAGAAAATAAGAGAGACTTAGAAAACTGGTAAAACCTACATTGTTGATAGAGTTGGGAGTACTTAGCACTGTGAAAACAGCACTTTCGCAGAAAGAAATCTACTTCTCTAAGACCGGGAAACAGTGAAAAGGGAATGTATGAGTGTCTGATGTATGGTAACAGATAGAAAGAAGAGAAAGTAAACAGTGATTCATCTACCTAGAGAAGTTACAGAGGTTTACACAGAGAATTCCAAGTATAAGTACAAGAAATAAGAGAGACTTAGAAAACTGGTAAAAGTTACATTGTTGATAGAGCTAGGAGTACTTAGCACTGTCAAAACAGCACTTTCGCAGAAAGAAATCTACTTCTCTAAGACTGGGAAACAGTGAACAGAGAATGTATGAGTTTCTCAAGATTGGTAACAGATAGAAACAACAGAAAGTACACAGTGATTCATCTACCTGGAGAAGTTACAGAGGTTTACACGGAGAATTCCCAGTATAAGTACAAGTAAATAAGAGAGACTTAGAAAACTGGTAAAACCTACATTGTTGATAGAGTTGTGAGTACTTAGCATTGTGAAAACATCACTTTCGCACAAAGAAATCTTCTTCTCTAATACCGCGAAACAGTGAAAAGAGAAGGTATGAGTTTCTCAAGATTGGTAACACATGGAAACAAGACAAAGTACACAGTGATTCACCTTCCTAAAGAAGGTACAGAGGTTGTCACAGAGAATTCCCAGTATAAGTACAAGTAAATAAGAGAGACTTAGAAAACTAGTAAAACCTACATTGTTGATAGAGTTGGGAGTTCTTAGCACTGTGAAAACAGCACTTTCGCAGAGCGAAATCTACTTCTGTAAGACCGGGAAACAGTGAACAGAGAATGTATGAGTTTCTCAAGATTGGTAACACATAGAAACAAGAGAAAGTACACATTGATTCACCTACCTAGAGAAGTTACAGAGGTTTATACAAAGAATTCCAAGTATAAGTACAAGAAAATAAGAGAGTTAGAAAACTGATAAAACCTACATTGTTGATAGAGCTTGGAGTACTTAGCACTGTGAAAACAGCACTTTCGCAGAAAGAAATCTATTTCTCTAAGACCAGGAAACAGTGAACAGAGAATGTATGAGTTTCTCAATATTGGTAACAGATAGAAACAAGAGAAAGTACACAATGATTCATCTACCTAGAGAAGTTATAGTGGTTTACACAGAGAATTCCCAGTATAAGTACAAGTAAATAAGAGAGACTTAGAAAACCGGAAAAACCTACATTGTTGATAGAGTTGGGAGTACTTAGCATTGTGAAAACATCACTTTCGCACAAAGAAATCTACTTCTCTAATACCGTGAAACAGTGAAAAGAGAAGGTATGAATTTCTCAAGATTGGTAACAGGTAGAAACAAGAGAAAGTACACAGTGATTCATCTACCTAGAGAAGTTACAGAGGTTTACACAGAGAATTCCAAGTATAAGTACAAGAAAATAAGAGAGACTTAGAAAACTGGTAAAACTTACATTGTTGATAGAGCTAGGAGTACTTAGCACTGTCAAAACAGCACTTTCGCAGACAGAAATCTACTTTTCTAAGACTGGGAAACAGTGAACAGAGAATGTATGAGTTTCTCAAGATTGGTAACAGATAGAAATAAGAGAACGTACACAGTGATTCATCTACCTGGAGAAGTTACAGAGGTTTATACAGAGAATTCCAAGTATAAGTACAAGAAAATAAGAGACACTTAGAAAAGTGGTAAAACCTACATTGTTGATAGAGGTGGGAGTACTTAGCACTGTGAAAACAGCAATTTCGCAGAGAGAAATCTACTTGTCTAAGACCGGGAAACAGTAGACAGAGAACGTATGACTTTCTCAAGATTGGTAACAGATAGAAACAAGAGAAAGTACACAGTGATTCATCTACCTAGAGAAGTTACAGACGTTTACACAGAGAATTCCCAGTATAAGTACAAGAAAAGAAGAGAGACTTAGAAAACTGATAAAACCTACATTATTGATAGAGCTTGGAGTACTTAGCGCTGTGAAAACAGCACTTTCGCAGAAACAAATCTACTTCTCTAAGACCGGGAAACAGTGAACAGACAATGTATGAGTTTCTCAAGATTGGTAACACATAGAAACAAGAGAAAGTACACAGTGATTCATCTACCTAGAGAACTTACAGAGGTTTACACAGACAATTCCCAGTATAAGTACAAGTAAATAAGAGAGACTTAGAAAACTGGTAAAACCTACATTGTTGATAGAGTTGGGAGTACTTAGAACTGTGAAAACAGCACTTTCGCAGAGCGAAATCTACTTCTGTAAGACCGGGAAACAGTGAACAGAGAATGTATGAGTTTCTCAAGATTGGTAACACATAGAAACAAGAGAAAGTACACATTGATTCACCTACCTAGAGAAGTTACAGAAGTTTATACAAAGAATTCCAAGTATAAGTACAAGAAAATAAGAGAGTTAGAAAACTGATAAAACCTACATTGTTGATAGAGCTTGGAGTACTTAGCACTGTGAAAACAGCACTTTCGCAGAAAGAAATCTACTTCTCTAAGACCGGGAAACAGTGAACAGAGAATGTATGAGTTCTCAAGATTGGTAACAGATAGAAACAAGAGAAAGTACACAATGATTCATCTACCTAGAGAAGTTATAGAGGTTTACACAGAGAATTCCCAGTATAAGTACAGGTAAATAAGAGAGACTTAGAAAACCGGTAAAACCTACATTGTTGATAGAGTTGGGAGTACTTAGCATTGTGAAAACATCACTTTCGCACCAAGAAATCTACTTCTCTAATACCGCGAAACAGTGAAAAGAGAAGGTATGAGTTTCTCAAGATTGTTAACAGATAGAAACAAGAGAAAGTACACAGTGATTCATCTACCTACAGAAGTTACAGAGGTTTACACAGAGAATTCCAAGTATAAGTACAAGAAAATAAGAGAGACTTAGAAAACTGGTAAAACTTACATTGTTGATAGAGCTAGGAGTACTTAGCACTGTCAAAACAGCACTTTCGCAGACATAAATCTACTTTTCTAAGACTGGGAAACAGTGAACAGAGAATGTGTGAGTTTCTCAAGATTGGTAACAGATAGAAACAAGAGAAAGTACACAGTGATTCATCTACCTGGAGAAGTTACAGAGGTTTACACAGAGAATTCCAAGTATAAGTACAAGAAAATAAGAGAGACTTAGAAAACTGGTAAAACCTACATTGTTGATAGAGTTAGGAGTACGTAGCACTGTGAAAACAGCACTTTCGCAGAAAGAAATCTACTTCTCTAAGACTGGGAAACAGTGAACAGAGAAAGTATCAGTTTCTAAAGATTGGTAACAGATAGAAACAACAGAAAGTATACAGTGATTCATGTACCTAGAGAAATTACAGAGGTTTACAAAGAGAATTCCCAGTATAAGTACAAGTAAATAAGAGAGACTTAGAAAACTGGTAAAACCTACATTGTTGATAGAGTTGGGTGTACTTAGCATTGTGAAAACATCACTTTCTCATGAAGAAATCTACGTCTCTAAGACCAGGAAACAGTGAACAGAGAATGTATGAGTTTCTCAAGATTGGTAACACATAGAAACAAGAGAAAGTACACATTGATACACCTACCTAGAGAAGTTACAGAAGTTTATACAAAGAATTCCAAGTATAAGTACAAGAAAATAAGAGAGTTAGAAAACTGATAAAACCTACATTGTTGATAGAGCTGGGAGTACTTAGCACTGTGGAAACAGCACTTTCGCAGAGAGAAATCTACTTCTCTAAGACCGGGAAACAGTGAACAGAGAATGTACGAGTTTCTCAAGATTGGCAACAGATAGAAACAAGAGAAAGTACACAATGATTCATCTACCTAGAGAATTTACAGAGGTTTACACAGAGAATTCCCAGTATAACTACAAGTAAATAAGAGAGACCTAGAAAACTGGTAAAAACCTACATTATTGATAGAGTTGGGAGTACTTAGCACTGTGAAAACTGCACTTTCGCACAAAGAAATCTACTTCTGTAGTACCGCGAAACAGTGAAAAGAGAATGTATGAGTTTCTCAAGATGGTAACACATAGAAACAAGAGAAAGTACACAGTGATTCATCTACCTAGAGACGTTACAGAGGTTTACACAGAGAATTCCAAGTATAAGCACAAGTAAATAAGAGAGACTTCGTAAACTGGTAAAACCTACATTGTTGATAGAGTTGGGAGTACTTAGCACTGTGAAAACAGCACTTTCGCAGAGCGAAATCTACTTCTGTAAGACCGGGAAACAGTGAACAGAGAATGTATGAGTTTCTCAAGTTTGGTAACAGATAGAAACAAGAGCAAGTACACAATGATTCATCTACCTAGAGAAGTTATAGTGGCTTACACAGAGAATTCCCAGTATAAGTATAAGTAAATAAGAGAGACTTAGAAAACCGGTAAAACCTACATTGTTGATAGAGTTGGGAGTACTTAGCATTGTGAAAACATCACTTTCGCACAAAGAAATCTACTTCTCTAATACCGCGAAACAGTGAAAGAGAAGGTATGAGTTTCTCAAGATTGGTAACACATAGAAACAAGAGAAAGTACACACTGATTCATCTACCTAGAGAACTTACAGAGGTTTACACAGACAATTCCCAGTATAAGTACAAGTAAATAAGAGAGACTTAGAAAACTGGTAAAACCTACATTGTTGATAGAGTTGGGAGTACTTAGAACTGTGAAAACAGCACTTTCCCAGAGCGAAATCTACTTCTGTAAGACCGGGAAACAGTGAACAGAGAATGTATGAGTTTCTCAAGATTGGTAACACATAGAAACAAGAGAAAGTACACATTGATTCACCTACCTAGAGAAGTTACAGAGGTTTATACAAAGAATTCCAAGTATAAGTACAAGAAAATAAGAGAGACTTAGAAAACTGGTAAAGCCCACATTGGTGATAGAGGTAGGAGTACTTAGCACTGTGAAAACAGCACTTTCGCAGAAAGAAATCTACTTCTCTAAGACTGGGAAACAGTGAACAGAGAAAGTATCAGTTTCTAAAGATTGGTAACAGATAGAAACAACAGAAAGTACACAGTGATTCATGTACCTAGAGAAATTACAGAGGTTTACAAAGAGAATTCCCAGTATAAGTACAAGTAAATAAGAGAGACTTAGAAAACTGGTAAAACCTACATTGTTGATAGAGTTGGGTGTACTTAGCATTGTGAAAACATCACTTTCTCATGAAGAAATCTACGTCTCTAAGAACAGGAAACAGTGAACAGAGAATGTATGAGTTTCTCAAGATTGGTAACACATAGAAACAAGAGAAAGTACACATTGATTCACCTACCTAGAGAAGTTACAGAAGTTTATACAAAGAATTCCAAGTATAAGTACAAGAAAATAAGAGAGTTAGAAAACTGATAAAACCTACATTGTTGATAGAGCTGGGAGTACTTAGCACTGTGGAAACAGCACTTTCGCAGAGAGAAATCTACTTCTCTAAGACCGGGAAACAGTGAACAGAGAATGTACGAGTTTCTCAAGATTGGCAACAGATAGAAACAAGAGAAAGTACACAATGATTCATCTACCTAGAGAATTTACAGAGGTTTACACAGAGAATTCCCAGTATAACTACAAGTAAATAAGAGAGACCTAGAAAACTGGTAAAAACCTACATTGTTGATAGAGTTGGGAGTACTTAGCACTGTGAAAACAGCACTTTCGCACAAAGAAATCTACTTCTGTAGTACCGCGAAACAGTGAAAAGAGAATGTATGAGTTTCTCAAGATGGTAACACATAGAAACAAGAGAAAGTACACAGTGATTCATCTACCTAGAGACGTTACAGAGGTTTACACAGAGAATTCCAAGTATAAGCACAAGTAAATAAGAGAGACTTCGTAAACTGGTAAAACCTACATTGTTGATAGAGTTGGGAGTACTTAGCACTGTGAAAACAGCACTTTCGCAGAGCGAAATCTACTTCTGTAAGACCGGGAAACAGTGAACAGAGAATGTATGAGTTTCTCAAGTTTGGTAACAGATAGAAACAAGAGAAAGTACACAATGATTCATCTACCTAGAGAAGTTATAGTGGCTTACACAGAGAATTCCCAGTATAAGTATAAGTAAATAAGAGAGACTTAGAAAACCCGTAAAACCTACATTGTTGATAGAGTTGGGAGTACTTAGCATTGTGAAAACATCACTTTCGCACAAAGAAATCGACTTCTCTAATACCGCGAAACAGTGAAAGAGAAGGTATGAGTTTCTCAAGATTGGTAACACATAGAAACAAGAGAAAGTACACAGTGATTCATCTACCTAGAGAACTTACAGAGGTTTACACAGACAATTCCCAGTATAAGTACAAGTAAATAAGAGAGACTTAGAAAACTGGTAAAACCTACATTGTTGATAGAGTTGGGAGTACTTAGAACTGTGAAAACTGCACTTTCGCAGAGCGAAATCTACTTCTGTAAGACCGGGAAACAGTGAACAGAGAATGTATGAGTTTCTCAAGATTGGTAACACATAGAAACAAGAGAAAGTACACATTGATTCACCTACCTAGAGAAGTTACAGAGGTTTATACAAAGAATTCCAAGTATAAGTACAAGAAAATAAGAGAGACTTAGAAAACTGGTAAAGCCCACATTGGTGATAGAGGTAGGAGTACTTAGCACTGTGAAAACAGCACTTTCGCAGAAAGAAATCTACTACTCTAAGACTGGGAAACAGTGAACAGAGAAAGTATCAGTTTCTCAAGATTGGTAACAGATAGAAACAACAGAAAGTACACAGTGATTCATGTACCTAGAGAAGTTACAGAGGTTTACACAGACAATTCCCAGTATAAGTACAAGAAGGTAAGAGAGACTTAGAAAACTGGTAAAATCTACATTGTTGATAGAGCTGGGAGTACTTAGCACTGTAGAAACAGCACTTTCACAGAGAGAAATCTACTTGTCTAAGACCGGGAAACAGTGAACAGAGAATGTACGAGTTTCTCAAGATTGGTAACAGATAGAAACAAGAGAAAGTACACAATGATTCATCTACCTAGAGAAGTTACAGAGGTTTACACAGACAATTCCCAGGATAAGTACAAGTAAATAAGAGAGACTTAGAAAACTGGTAAAACCTACATTGTTGATAGAGTTGGGAGTACTTAGCACTGTGAAAACAGCACTTTCGCACAAAGAAATCTACTTCTCTAATGCCGCGAAACAGTGAAAAGAGAATGTATGAGTTTCTCAAGATTGGTAACACATAGAAACAAGAGAAAGTACACAGTGATTCATCTACCTAGAGACGTTACAGAGCTTTACACAGAGAATTCCAAGTATAAGTACAAGAAAATAAGAGAGACTTCGAAAACTGGTAAAACCTACATTGTTGATAGAGTTGGGAGTACTTAGTACTGTGAAAACAGCACTTTCGCAGGGAGAAATCTACTTGTCTAAGACCGGGAAACAGTAAACAGAGAACGTATGAGTTTCTCAAGATTGGTAACAGATAGAAACAAGAGAAAGTACACAGTGATTCATCCACCTAGAGAAGTTACAGACGTTCACACAGAGAATTCCCAGTATAAGTACAAGAAAATAAGAGAGACTTAGAAAACTGGTAAAACCTACATTGTTGATAGAGTTGGGAGTACTTAGCACTGTGAAAACAGCACTTTCGCACAAAGAAATCTACTTCTCTAAGACCGAGAAACAGTGAACAGAGAATGTATGAGTTTCTCAAGATTGGTAACAGATAGAAACAAGAGAAAGTACACAGTGATTCATCTACCTGGAGAAGTTACAGAGGTTTACACAGAGAATTCCAAGTATAAGTACAAGAAAATAAGAGAGACTTAGAAAACTGGTAAAACCTACATTGTTGATAGAGTTGGGAGTACTTAGCACTGTGAAAACAGCACTTTCGCAGAAAGAAATCTACTAATCTAAGACCGGGAAACAGTGAATAGAGAATGTATGACTTTCTCAAGTTTGGTAACAGATAGAAACAAGAGAAAGTACACAGTGATTCATCTACCTGGAGAAGTTACAGAGGTTTACATAGAGAATTCCAAGTATAAGTACAAGAAAATAAGAGAGACTTAGAAAACTGGTAAAACCTATATTGTTGATAGAGTTAGGAGTACTTAGCACTGTGAAAACAGCACTTTCCCAGAAAGAAATGTACTTCTCTAAGACTGGGAAACAGTGAACAGAGAATGTATCAGTTTCTCAAGATTGGTAACCGATAGAAACAAAAGAAAGTACACAGTGATTCATTTACCTAGAGAAGTTACAGAGGTTTACACAGAGAATTCCAAGTATAAGTACAAGTAAATAAGAGAGACTTAGAAAACTGGTAAAACCTACATTGTTGATAGAGTTGGGAGTACTTAGCACTGTGAAAACAGCACTTTCGCAGAGAGAAATCTCCTTGTCTAAGACCGGGAAACATTGAACAGAGAATGTATGAGTTTCTCAAGATTGGTAACAGATAGAAACAAGAGAAAGTACACAATAATTCATCTACCTAGAGAAGTTATAGAGGTTTACACAGAGAATTCCCAGTATAAGTACAAGTAAATAAGAGAGACTTAGAAAACTGGTAAAACCTACATTGTTGATAGAGTTGGGAGTACTTAGCATTGTGAAAACATCACTTTCGCACAAAGAAATCTACTTCTCTAATACCGCGAAACAGTGAAAAGAGAAGGTATGAGTTTCTCAAGATTGGTAACACATGGAAACAAGACAAAGTACACAGTGATTCATCTTCCTAAAGAAGTTACAGAGGTTGACACAGAGAATTCCCAGTATAAGTACAAGTAAATAAGAGAGACTTAGAAATCTGGTAAAACCTACATTGTTGATAGAGTTGGGAGTATTTAGCACTGTGAAAACTGCACTTTCGCAGAGCGAAATCTACTTTTCTAAGACAGGGAAACAGTGAACAGAGAATGTATGAGTTTCTCAAGATTGGTAACAGATAGAAACAAGAGAAAGTACACAGTGATTCATCTACCTAGAGAAGTTACAGAGGTTTACACAGAGAATTGCAAGTATAAGTACAAGAAAATAAGAGAGACTTAGAAAACTGGTAAAACTTACATTGTTGATAGAGCTAGGAGTACTTAGCACTGTCAAAACAGCACTTTCGCAGAAAGAAATCTACTTTTCTAAGACTGGGAAACAGTGAACAGAGAATGTATGAGTTTCTCAAGATTGGTAACAGATAGAAACAAGAGAAAGTACACAGTGATTCATCTACCTGGAGAAGTTACAGAGGTTTACACAGAGAATTCCAAGTATAAGTACAAGAAAATAAGAGAGACTTAGAAAACTGGTAAAACCTACATTGTTGATAGAGTTAGGATTGCTTAGCACTGTGAAAACAGCACTTTCGAAGAAAGAAATCTACTTCTCTAAGACTGGGAAACAGTGAAAAGAGAAAGCATCAGTTTCTAAAGATTGGTAACAGATAGAAACAACAGAAAGTACACAGTGATTCATGTACCTAGAGAAGTTACAGAGGTTTACACAGAGAATTCCCAGTATAAGTACAAGTAAATAAGAGAGACTTAGAAAACTGGTAAAACCTAAATTGTTGATAGAGTTGGGAATACTTAGCATTGTGAAAACATCACTTTCTCATGAAGAAATCTACTTCTCTAAGACCAGGAAACAGTGAACAGAGAATGTATGAGTTTCTCAAGATTGGTAACAGATAGAAACAAGAGAAAGTACACAGTGATTCATCTACCTGGAGAAGTTACAGAGGTTTACACAGAGAATTCCAAGAATAAGTACAAGAAAATAAGAGAGACTTAGAAAACTGGTAAAACCTACATTGTTGATAGAGTTGGGAGTACTTAGCACTGTGAAAACAGGACTTTCGCAGAAAGAAATCTACTTCTCTAAGACCGGGAAACAGTGAATAGAGAATGTATGACTTTCTCAAGATTGGTAACAGATAGAAACAAGAGAAAGTACACAGTGATTCATCTAAATGGAGAAGTTACAGAGGTTTACACAGAGAATTCCAAGTATAAGTACAAGAAAATAAGAGAGACTTAGAAAACTGGTAAAACCTACATTGTTGATAGAGTTGGGAGTACTTAGCACTGTGAAAACAGCACTTTCGCAGAAAGAAATCTACTTCTCTAAGACCGGGAAACAGTGAATAGAGAATGTATGACTTTCTCTACATTGGTAACAGATAGAAACAAGAGAAAGTACACAGTGATTCATCTACCTGGAGAAGTTACAGAGGTTTACTTAGAGAATTCCAAGTATAAGTACAAGAAAATAAGAGAGCCTTAGAAAACTGGTAAAACCTACATTGTTGACAGAGTTAGGAGTACTTAGCACTGTGAAAACAGCACTTTCGCAGAAAGAAATGTACTTCTCTAAGACTGGGAAACAGTGAACAGAGAATGTATCAGTTTCTCAAGATTGGTAACCGATAGAAACAGAAGAAAGTACACAGTGATTCATCTACCTAGAGAAGTTACAGAGGTTTACACAGAGAATTCCAAGTATAAGTACAAGAAAATAAGAGAGACTTAGAAAACTGGTAAAACTTACATTGTTTATAGAGCTAGGAGTACTTAGCACTGTCAAAACAGCACTTTCGCAGAAAGAAATCTACTTTTCTAAGACTGGGAAACAGTGAACAGAGAATGTATGAGTTTCTCAAGATTGGTCACAGATAGAAACAAGAGAAAGTACACAGTGATTCATCTACCTGGAGAAGTTACAGAGGTTTACTCAGAGAATTCCAAGTATAAGTACAAGAAAATAAGAGAGACTTAGAAAACTGGTAAAACCTACATTGTTGATAGAGTTGGGAGTACTTAGCACTGTGAAAACAGCACTTTCGCAGAGAGAAATCTACTTGTCTAAGACCGGGAAACATTGAACAGAGAATGTATGAGTTTCTCAAGATTGCTAACAGATAGAAACAAGAGAAAGTACACAATGATTCATCTACCTAGAGAAGTTATAGAGGTTTACACAGAGAATTCCCAGTATAAGTACAAGTAAATAAGAGAGACTTAGAAAACTGGTAAAACCTACATTGTTGATAGAGTTGGGAGTACTTAGCATTGTGAAAACATCACTTTCGCACAAAGAAATCTACTTCTCTAATACCGCGAAACAGTGAAAAGAGAAGGTATGAGTTTCTCAAGATTGGTAACACATGGAAACAAGACAAAGTACACAGTGATTCATCTTCCTGAAGAAGTTACAGAGGTTGACACAGAGAATTCCCAGTATAAGTACAAGTAAATAAGAGAGACTTAGAAAACTGGTAAAACCTACATTGTTGATAGAGTTGGGAGTATTTAGCACTGTGAAAACAGCACTTTCGCAGAGTGAAATCTACTTTTCTAAGACTGGGAAACAGTGAACAGAGAATGTATGAGTTTCTCAAGATTGGTAACAGACAGAAACAAGAGAAAGTACACAGTGATTCATCTACCTAGAGAAGTTACAGAGGTTTACACAGAGAATTCCAAGTATAAGTACAAGAAAATAAGAGAGACTTAGAAAACTGGTAAAACCTACATTGTTGATAGAGTTAGGAGTGGTTAGCACTGTGAAAACAGCACTTTCGCAGAAAGAAATCTACTTCTCTAAGACTGGGAAACAGTGAACAGAGAAACTATCAGTTTTTAAAGATTGGTAACAGATAGAAACAACAGAAAGTACACAGTGATTCATGTACCTAGAGAAGTTACAGAGGTTTACACAGACAATTCCCAGTATAAGTACAAGAAGGTAAGAGAGACTTAGAAACTGGTAAAACTTACATTGTTGATAGAGCTGGGAGTACTTAGCACTGTAGAAACAGCACTTTCACAGAGAGAAATCTACTTCTCTAAGACCGGGAAACAGTGAACAGAGAATGTACGAGTTTCTCCAGATTGGTAACGGATAGAAACAAGAGAAATTACACAATGATTCATCTACCTAGAGAAGTTACAGATGTTTACACAAACAATTCCCAGTGTAAGTACAAGTAAATAAGAGAGACTTAGAAAACTGGTAAAACCTACATTGTTGATACAGTTGGGAGTACTTAGCACTGTGAAAACAGCACTTTCGCACAAAGAAATCTACTTCTCTAATACCGCGAAACAGTGAAAAGAGAATGTATGAGTTTCTCAAGATTGGTAACACATAGAAATAAGAGAAAGTACACAGTGATTCATCTACCTAGAGACGTTACAGAGCTTTACACAGAGAATTCCAAGTATAAGTACAAGAAAATAAGAGAGACTTCGAAAACTGGTAAAACCTACATTGTTGATAGAGTTGGGAGTACTTAGTACTGTGAAAACAGCACTTTCGCAGAGAGAAATCTACTTGTCCAAGACCGGGAAACAGTAAACAGAGAACGTATGAGTTTCTCAAGATTGGTAACAGATAGAACCAAGAGAAAGTACACAGTGATTCATCCACCTAGAGAAGTTACAGACGTTTACACAGAGAATTCCCAGTATAAGTACAAGAAAATAAGAGAGACTTAGAAAACTGGTAAAACCTACATTGTTGATAGAGTTGGGAGTACTTAGCACTGTGAAAACAGCACTTTCGCACAAAGAAATCTACTTCTTTAAGACCGAGAAACAGTGAACAGAGAATGTATGAGTTTCTCAAGATTGGTAACAGATAGAAACAAGAGAAAGTACACAGTGATTCATCTACCTGGAGAAGTTACAGAGGTTTACACAGAGAATTCCAAGTATAAGTACAAGAAAATAAGAGAGACTTCGAAAACTGGTAAAACCTACATTGTTGATAGAGTTGGAAGTACTTAGTACTGTGAAAACAGCACTTTCGCAGAGAGAAATCTACTTGTCCAAGACCGGGAAACAGTAAACAGAGAACGTATGAGTTTCTCAAGATTGGTAACAGATAGAACCGAGAGAAAGTACACAGTGATTCATCCACCTAGAGAAGTTACAGACGTTTACACAGAGAATTCCCAGTATAAGTACAAGAAAATAAGAGAGACTTAGAAAACTGGTAAAACCTACATTGTTGATAGAGTTGGGAGTACTTAGCATTGTGAAAACATCACTTTCGCACAAAGAAATCTACTTCTCTAATACCGCGAAACAGTGAAAAGAGAAGGTATGAGTTTCTCAAGATTGGTAACACGTGGAAACAAGACAAAGTACACAGTGATTCATCTTCCTGAAGAAGTTACAGAGGTTGACACAGAGAATTCCCAGTATAAGTACAAGTAAATAAGAGAGACTTAGAAAACTGGTAAAACCTACATTGTTGATAGAGTTGGGAGTATTTAGCACTGTGAAAACAGCACTTTCGCAGAGTGAAATCTACTTTTCTAAGACTGGGAAACAGTGAACAGAGAATGTATGAGTTTCTCAAGATTGGTAACAGATAGAAACAAGAGAAAGTACACAGTGATTCATCTACCTAGAGAAGTTACAGAGGTTTACACAGAGAATTCCAAGTAAAAGTACAAGAAAATAAGAGAGACTTAGAAAACTGGTAAAACCTACATTGTTGATAGAGTTAGGAGTGGTTAGCACTGTGAAAACAGCACTTTCGCAGAAAGAAATCTACTTCTCTAAGACTGGGAAACAGTGAACAGAGAAAGTATCAGTTTTTAAAGACTGGTAACAGATAGAAACAACAGAAAGTACACAGTGATTCATGTACCTAGAGAAGTTACAGAGGTTTACACAGACAATTCCCAGTATAAGTACAAGAAGGTAAGAGAGACTTAGAAACTGGTAAAACTTACATTGTTGATAGAGCTGGGAGTACTTAGCACTGTAGAAACAGCACTTTCACAGAGAGAAATCTACTTGTCTAAGACCGGGAAACAGTGAACAGAGAATGTACGAGTTTCTCCAGATTGGTAACGGATAGAAACAAGAGAAATTACACAATGATTCATCTACCTAGAGAAGTTACAGATGTTTACACAAACAATTCCCAGTATAAGTACAAGTAAATAAGAGAGACTTAGAAAACTGGTAAAACCTACATTGTTGATACAGTTGGGAGTACTTAGCACTGTGAAAACAGCACTTTCGCACAAAGAAATCTACTTCTCTAATACCGCGAAACAGTGAAAAGAGAATGTATGAGTTTCTCAAGATTGGTAACACATAGAAATAAGAGAAAGTACACAGTGATTCATCTACCTAGAGACGTTACAGAGCTTTACACAGAGAATTCCAAGTATAAGTACAAGAAAATAAGAGAGACTTCGAAAACTGGTAAAACCTACATTGTTGATAGAGTTGGGAGTACTTAGTACTGTGAAAACAGCACTTTCGCAGAGAGAAATCTACTTGTCCAAGACCGGGAAACAGTAAACAGAGAACGTATGAGTTTCTCAAGATTGGTAACAGATAGAACCAAGAGAAAGTACACAGTGATTCATCCACCTAGAGAAGTTACAGACGTTTACACAGAGAATTCCCAGTATAAGTACAAGAAAATAAGAGAGACTTAGAAACTGGTAAAACCTACATTGTTGATAGAGTTGGGAGTACTTAGCACTGTGAAAATAGCACTTTCGCACAAAGAAATCTACTTCTTTAAGACGGAGAAACAGTCAACAGAGAATGTATGAGTTTCTCAAGATTGGTAACAGATAGAAACAAGAGAAAGTACACAGTGATTCATCTACCTGGAGAAGTTACAGAGGTTTACACAGAGAATTCCAAGTATAAGTACAAGAAAATAAGAGAGACTTCGAAAACTGGTAAAACCTACATTGTTGATAGAGTTGGGAGTACTTAGTACTGTGAAAACAGCACTTTCGCAGAGAGAAATCTACTTGTCCAAGACCGGGAAACAGTAAACAGAGAACGTATGAGTTTCTCAAGATTGGTAACAGATAGAACCAAGAGAAAGTACACAGTGATTCATCCACCTAGAGAAGTTACAGACGTTTACACAGAGAATTCCCAGTATAAGTACAAGAAAATAAGAGAGACTTAGAAAACTGGTAAAACCTACATTGTTGATAGAGTTGGGAGTACTTAGCACTGTGAAAACAGCACTTTCGCAGAAAGAAATCTACTTCTCTAAGACCGAGAAACAGTGAACAGAGAATGTATGAGTTTCTCAAGATTGGTAACAGATAGAAACAAGAGAAAGTACACAGTGATTCATCTACCTGGAGAAGTTACAGAGGTTTACACAGAGAATTCCAAGTATAAGTACAAGAAAATAAGAGAGACTTAGAAAACTGGTAAAACCTACATTGTTGATAGAGTTGGGAGTACTTAGCACTGTGATAACAGCACTTTCGCAGAAAGAAATCTACTTCTCTAAGACCGGTAAACAGTGAATAGAGAATGTATGACTTTCTCAAGATTGGTAACAGATAGAAACAAGAGAAATTACACAGTGATTCATCTACCTGGAGAAGTTACAGAGGTTTACTTAGAGAATTCCAAGTATAAGTACAAGAAAATAAGAGAGACTTAGAAAACTGGTAAAACCTACATTGTTGATACAGTTGGGAGTACTTAGCACTGTGAAAACAGCACTTTCGCTGAAAGAAATGTACTTCTCTAAGACTGGGAAACAGTGAACAGAGAATGTATCAGTTTCTCAAGATTGGTAACCGATAGAAACAAAAGAAAGTACACAGTGATTCATCTACCTAGAGAAGTTACAGAGGTTTACACAGAGAATTCCAAGTATAAGTACAAGAAAATAAGAGAGACTTAGAAAACTGGTAAAACTTACATTGTTTATAGAGCTAGGAGTACTTAGCACTGTGAAAACAGCACTTTCGCAGAAAGAAATCTACTTTTCTAAGACTGGGAAACAGTGAACAGAGAATGTATGAGTTTCTCAAGATTGGTAACAGATAGAAACAAGAGAAAGTACACAGTGATTCATCTACCTGGAGAAGTTACAGAGGTTTACACAGAGAATTCCAAGTATAAGTACAAGAAAATAAGAGAGACTTAGAAAACTGGTAAAACCTACATTGTTGATAGAGTTAGGAGTGCTTAGCACTGTGAAAACAGCACTTTCGCAGAAAGAAATCTACTTCTCTAAGACTGAGAAACAGTGAACAGAGAAAGTATCAGTTTTTAAAGATTGGTAACAGATAGAAACAACAGAAAGTACACAGTGATTCATGTACCTAGAGAAGTTACAGAGGTTTACACAGACAATTCCCAGTATAAGTACAAGAAGGTAAGAGAGACTTAGAAAACTGGTAAAACCTACATTGTTGATAGAGCTGGGAGTACTTAGCACTGTAGAAACAGCACTTTCACAGAGAGAAATCTACTTGTCTAAGACCGGGAAACAGTGAACAGAGAATGTAAGAGTTTCTCCAGATTGGTAACGGATAGAAACAAGAAAAAGTACACAAGGATTCATCTACCTAGGGAAGTTACAGATGTTTACACAGACAAATCCCAGTATAAGTACAAGTAAATAAGACAGACTTAGAAAACTGGTAAAACCTACATTGTTGATACAGTTGGGAGTACTTAGCACTGTGAAAACAGCACTTTCGCACAAAGAAATCTACTTCTCTAATACCGCGAAACAGTGAAAAGAGAATGTATGAGTTTCTAAAGATTGGTAACAGATAGAAACAAGAGAAAGTACACAGTGATTCATCTACATGGAGAAGTTACAGAGCTTTACACAGAGAATTCCCAGTATAAGTACAAGAAAATAAGAGAGACTTAGAAAACTGGTAAAACCTACATTGTTGATAGAGTTGGGAGTACTTAGCACTGTGAAAACAGCACTTTCGCAGAAAGAAATCTACTTCTCTAAGACCGGGAAACAGTGAATAGAGAATGTATGACTTTCTCAAGATTGGTAACAGATAGAAACAAGAGAAAGTACACAGTGATTCATCTACCTGGAGAAGTTACAGAGGTTTACTTAGAGAATTCCAAGTATAAGTACAAGAAAATAAGAGAGCCTTAGAAAACTGGTAAAACCTACATTGTTGATAGAGTTAGGAGTACTTAGCACTGTGAAAACAGCACTTTCGCAGAAAGAAATCTACTTTTCTAAGACTGGGAAACAGTGAACAGAGAATGTATGAGTTTCTCAAGATTGGTAACAGATAGAAACAAGAGAAAGTACACAGTGATTCATCTACCTGGAGAAGTTACAGAGGTTTACACAGAGAATTCCAAGTATAAGTACAAGAAAATAAGAGAGACTTAGAAAACTGGTAAAACCTACATTGTTGATAGAGTTGGGAGTACTTAGCACTGTGAAAACAGCACTTTCGCAGAGAGAAATCTACTTGTCTAAGACCGGGAAACATTGAACAGAGAATGTATGAGTTTCTCAAGATTGGTAACAGATAGAAACAAGAGAAAGTACACAATGATTCATCTACCTAGAGAAGTTATAGAGGTTTACACAGAGAATTCCCAGTATAAGTACAAGTAAATAAGAGAGACTTAGAAAACTGGTAAAATCTACATTGTTGATAGAGCTGGGAGTACTTAGCATTGTGAAAACATCACTTTCGCACAAAGAAATCTACTTCTCTAATACCGCGAAACAGTGAAAAGAGAAGGTATGAGTTTCTCAAGATTGGTAACACATGGAAACAACACAAAGTACACAGTGATTCATCTTCCTAAAGAAGTTACAGAAGTTGACACAGAGAATTCCCAGTATAAGTACAAGTAAATAAGAGAGACTTAGAAAACTGGTAAAACCTACATTGTTGATAGAGTTGGGAGTATTTAGCACTGTGAAAACAGCACTTTCGCAGGGTGAAATCTACTTTTCTAAGACTGGGAAACACTGAACAGAGAATGTATGAGTTTCTCAAGATTGGTAACAGATAGAAACAAGAGAAAGTACACAGTGATTCATCTACCTAGAGAAGTTACAGAGGTTTACACAGAGAATTCCAAGTATAAGTACAAGAAAATAAGAGAGACTTAGAAAACTGGTAAAACCTACATTGTTGATAGAGTTAGGAGTGGTTAGCACTGTGAAAACAGCACTTTCGCAGAAAGAAATCTACTTCTCTAAGACCTGGAAACAGTGAACAGAGAAAGTATCAGTTTTTAAAGATTGGTAACAGATAGAAACAACCGAAAGTACACAGTGATTCATGTACCTAGAGAAGTTACAGAGGTTTACACAGACAATTCCCAGTATAAGTACAAGAAGGTAAGAGAGACTTAGAAACTGGTAAAACTTACATTGTTGATAGAGCTGGGAGTACTTAGCACTGTAGAAACAGCACTTTCACAGAGAGAAATCTACTTGTCTAAGACCGGGAAACAGTAAACAGAGAACGTATGAGTTTCTCAAGATTGGTAACAGATAGAAACAAGAGAAAGTACACAGTGATTCATCCACCTAGAGAAGTTACAGACGTTTACAAAGAGAATTCCCAGTATAAGTACAAGAAAATAAGAGAGACTTAGAAAACTGGTAAAACCTACATTGTTGATATAGTTGGGAGTACTTAGCACTGTGAAAACAGCACTTTCGCACAAAGAAATCTACTTCTCTAAGACCACGAAACAGTGAACAGAGAATGTATGAGTTTCTCAAGATTGGTAACAGATAGAAACAAGAGAAAGTACACAGTGATTCATCTTCCTAGAGAAGTTACAGTGGTCGACACAGCGAATTCCCAGTATAAGTACAAGTAAATAAGAGAGATTTAGAAAACTGGTAAAACCTACATTGTTGATAGAGTTGGGAGTACTTAGCACTGTGAAAACAGCACTTTCGCAGAAAGAAATCTACTTGTCTAAGACCGAGAAACAGTGAAAAGAGAATGTATGAGTGTCTGATGTATGGTAACAGATAGAAACAAGAGAAAGTACACAGTGATTCACCTACCTAGAGAAATTACAGAGGTTTACACAGAGAATTCCAAGTATAAGTACAAGAAAATAAGAGAGACTTAGAAAACTGGTAAAATCTACATTGCTGATACAGTTAAGAATAATTAGCACTGTGAAAACAGCACTTTCGCAGAAAGAAATCTACTTCTCTAAGACTGGGAAACAGTGAACAGAGAAAGTATCAGTTTCTAAAGATGGGTAACCGATAGAAACAACAGAAAGTACACAGTGATTCATGTACCTAGAGAAGTTACAGAGGTTTACACAGAGAATTCCCAGTATAAGTACAAGTAAATAAGAGAGACTTAGAAAACTGGTAAAACGTACATTGTTGATAGAGTTGGGAGTACTTAGCATTGTGAAAACATCACTTTCGCAGAAAGAAATCTACTTTTGTAAGTCTGGGAAACCGTGAACAGAGAATGTATGAGTTTCTCAAGATTGGTAACAGATAGAAACAAGAGAAAGTACACAGTGATTCATCTACCTGGAGAAGTTACAGAGGTTTACACAGAGAAATCCAAGTATAAGTACAAGAAAATAAGAGAGACTTAGAAAACTGGTAAAACCTACATTGTTGATAGTGTTAGGAGTGCTTAGCACTGTGAAAACAGCACTTTCGCAGAAAAAAATCTACTTCTCTAAGACTGGGAAACAGTGAACAGAGAAAGTATCAGTTTCTCAAGATTGGTAACAGATAGAAACAACAGAAAGTACACAGTGATTCATGTACCTAGATAAGTTACAGAGGTTTACACAGACAATTCCCAGTATAAGTACAAGAAGGTAAGAGAGACTTAGAAAACTGGTAAAACCTACATTGTTGATAGAGCTGTTAGTACTTAGCACTGTGGAAACAGCACTTTCACACAGAGAAATCTACTTGTCTAAGACCGGGAAACAGTGAACAGAGAATGAATGAGTTTCTCAAGATTGGTAACAGATAGAAACAAGAGAAAGTACACAATGATTCACCTACCTAGAGAAGTTATAGAGGTTTACACAGAGAATTCCAAGTATAAGTACAAGAAAATAAGAGAGACTTAGAAAACTGATAAATCCTACATTGTTGATACAGTTAGGAGTACTTAGCACTGTGAAAACAGCACTTTCGCAGAAAGAAATCTACTTCTCTAAGACGGCGAAACAGTGAACAGACAATGTATGAGTTTCTCAAGATTGGTAACACATAGAAAGAAGAGAAAGTACAGTGATTCATCTACCTGGAGAAGTTACAGAGGTTTACACGGAGAATTCCAAGTATAAGTACAAGAAAATAAGAGACACGTAGAAAACTGGTAAAACCTAAATTGTTGATAGAGTTGGGAGTACTTATCACTGTGAAAACAGCACATTCGCAGAGAGAAATCTACTTGTCTAAGACCGGGAAACAGTAAACAGAGAACATATGAGTTTCTCAAGATTGGTAACAGATACAAACAAGAGAAAGTACACAGTGATTCATCGACCTAGAGAAGTTACAGACGTTTACACAGAGAATTCCCAGTATAAGTACAAGAAAATAAGAGAGACTTAGAAAACTGGTAAAACCTACATTGTTGATAGAGTTGGGAGTACTTAGCACTGTGAAAATAGCACTTTCACAGAGAGAAATATACTTGTCTAAGACCGGGAAACAGTGAACAGAGAATGTATGAGTTTCTCAAGATTGGTAATAGATAGAAACAAGAGAAAGTACACAATGATTCATCTACCTAGAGAAGTTATAGAGCTTTACAGAGAGAATTCCCAGTATAACTACAAGTAAATAAGAGAGACTTAGAAAACTGTTAAAACCTACATTGTTGATAGAGTTGGGAGTACTTAGCATTGTGAAAACAACACTTTCGCACAAAGAAATCTACTTCTCTAATACCGCGAAACAGTGAAAAGAAAAGGTATGAGTTTCTCAAGGTTGGTAACACATGGAAACAAGACAAAGTACACAGTGATTCATCTTCCTAAAGAAGTTACAGAGGTTGACACAGAGAATTCCCAGTATAAGTACAAGTAAATAAGAGAGACTTAGAAAACTGGTAAAACCTACATTGTTGATAGAGTTGGGAGTACTTAGCATTGTGAAAACATCACTTTCTCATGAAGAAATCTACTTCTCTAAGACCAGGAAACAGTGAACAGAATGTATGAGTTTCTCAAGATTGGTAACAGATAGAAACAGGAGAAAGTACACATTGATTCATCTACCTAGAGAAGTTACAGAGGTTTATACAAAGAATTCCAAGTATAAGTACAAGAAAATAAGAGAGACTTAGAAAACTGATAAAACCTACATTGTTGATAGAGTTAGGAGTACTTAGCACTGTGAAAACAGCACTTTCGCAGAAAGAAATCTACTTCTCTAAGACTGGGAAACAGTGAACAGAGAAAGTATCAGTTTCTCAAGATTGGTAACAGATAGAAACAACAGAAAGTACACAGTGATTCATGTACCTAGAGAAGTTACAGACGTTTACTCAGAGAATTCCCAGTATAAGTACAAGAAAATAAGACAGACTTAGAAAACTGGTAAAAGCTACATTGTTGATAGAGTTGGGAGTACTTAGCACTGTGAAAACAGCACTTTCACAGAAAGAAATCTACTTCTCTAAGACCGGGAAACAGTGAAAAGGGAATGTATGAGTTTCTCAAGATTGGTAACAGATGGAAACAAGACAAAGTACACAGTGATTCATCTTCCTAAAGAAGTTACAGAGATTGACACAGAGAATTCCCAGTATAAGTAAAAGTAAATAAGAGAGACTTAGAAAACTGGTAAAACCTACATTGTTGATAGAGTTGGGAGTACTTAGCACTGTGAAAACAGCACATTCGCAGAAAGAAATCTACTTCTGTAAGACCGGGAAACAGTGAACAGAGAATGTATGAGTTTCTCAAGATTGGTACCACACAGAAACAAGAGAAAGTACACATTGATTCACCTACCTAGAGAAGTTACAGAGGTTTATACAAAGAATTCCAAATATAAGTACAAGAAAATAAGAGAGTTAGAAAACTGATAAAACCTACATTGTTGATAGAGCTTGGAGTACTTAGCACTGTGAAAACAGCACTTTCGCAGAAAGAAATCTACTTCTCTGAGACCGGGAAACAGTGAACAGAGAATGTATGAGTTTCTCAAGATTGGTAACAGATAGAAACAAGAGAAAGTACACAATGATTCATCTACCTAGAGAAGTAATAGTGGTTTACACAGAGAATTCCCAGTATAAGTACAAGTAAATACGAGAGACTTAGAAAACCGGTAAAACCTACATTGTTGATAGAGTTGGGAGTACTTAGCATTGTGGAAACATCACTTTCGCACATAGAAATCTACTTCTCTAATACCGCGAAACAGTGAAAAGAGAAGGTATGAGTTTCTTAAGATTGGTAACAGATAGAAACAAGAGAAAGTACACAGTGATTCATCTACCTAGAGAAGTTACAGAGGTTGACACAGAGAATTCCAAGTATAAGTACAAGAAAATAAGAGAGACTTAGAAAACTGGTAAAACTTACATTGTTGATAGAGCTAGGAGTACTTAACACTGTCAAAACAGCACTTTCGAAGAAAGAAATCTACTTTTCTAAGACTGGGAAACAGTGAACAGAGAATGTATGAGTTTCTCAAGATTGGTAACAGATAGAAACAAGAGAAAGTACACAGTGATTCATCTACCTGGAGAAGTTACAGAGGTTTACACAGAGAATTCCAAGTATAAGTACAAGAAAATAAGAGAGACTTAGAAAACTGGTAAAATCTACATTGTTGATAGAGTTAAGAATAATTAGCACTGTGAAAACAGCACTTTCGCAGAAAGAAATCTATTTCTCTAAGACTGGGAAACAGTGAACAGAGAAAGTATCAGTTTCTAAAGATGGGTAACAGATAGAAACAACAGAAAGTACACAGTGATTCATGTACCTAGAGAAGTTACAGAGGTTTACACAGAGAATTCGCAGTATAAGTACAAGTAAATAAGAGAGACTTAGAAAACTGGTAAAACCTACATTGTTGATAGAGTTGGGAGTACTTAGCATTGTGAAAACATCACTTTCTCATGAAGAAATCTACTTCTCTAAGACCAGGAAACAGTGAACAGAATGTATGAGTTTCTCAAGATTGGTAACAGATAGATACAAGAGAAAGTACACATTGATTCATCTACCTAGAGAAGTTACAGAGGTTTATACAAAGAATTCCAAGTATAAGTACAAGAAAATAAGAGAGACTTAGAAAACTGGTAAAACCTACATTGTTGATAGAGTTAGGAGTGCTTAGCACTGTGAAAACAGCACTTTCGCAGAAAGAAATCTACTTCTCTAAGACTGGGAAACAGTGAACAGAGAAAGTATCAGTTTCTCAAGATTGGTAACAGATAGAAACAACAGAAAGTACACAGTGATTCATGTACCTAGATAAGTTACAGAGGTTTACACAGACAATTCCCAGTATAAGTACAAGAAGGTAAGAGAGACTTAGAAAACTGGTAAAACCCACATTGTTGATAGAGCTTGGAGTACTTAGCACTGTGAAAACAGCACTTTCGCAGAAAGAAATCTACTTCTCTAAGACCGGGAAACAGTGAACAGAGAATGTATGAGTTTCTCAAGATTGGTAACAGACAGAAACAAGAGAAAGTACACAGTGATTCACCTACCTAGAGAAGTTACAGAGGTTTACCCAGAGAATTTCAAGTATAAGTACAACAAAATAAGAGAGACTTAGAAAACTGGTAAAACCTACACTGTTGATAGAGTTGGGAGTACTTAGCACTGTGAAAACAGCACTTTCGTAGAAAGAAATCTACTTCTCTAAGACCGGGAAACAGTGAAAAGAGAATGTATGAGTGTCTGATGTATGGTAACAGATAGAAACAAGAGAAAGTACACATTGATTCACCTACCTAGAGAAGTTACTGAGGTTTATACAAAGAATTCCAAGTATAAGTACAAGAAAATAAGAGAGTTAGAAAACTGATAAAACCTACATTGTTGATAGAGCTTGGAGTACTTAGCACTGTGAAAACAGCACTTTCGCAGAAAGAAATCTACTTCTCTAAGACCGGGAAACAGTGAACAGAGAATGTATGAGTTTTTCAAGATTGGTAACAGATAGAAACAAGAGAAAGTACACAATGATTCATCTACCTAGAGAAGTTACAGTGGTTTACACAGAGAATTCCCAGTATAAGTACAAGTAAATAAGAGACACTTAGAAAACCGGTAAAACCTACATTGTTGATAGAGTTGTGAGTACGTAGCATTGTGAAAACATCACTTTCTCACAAAGAAATCTATTTCTCTAATACTGCGAAACAGTGAAAAGAGAAGGTATGAGTTTCTCAAGATTGGTAACAGATAGAAACAAGAGAAAGTACACAGTGATTCATCTACCTCGAGAAGTTACAGCGGTCTACGCAGAGAATTCCAAGTATAAGTACAAGAAAATAGGAGAGACTTAGAACACTGGTAAAACTTACATTGCTGATAGAGCTAGGAGTACTTAGCACTGTCAAAACAGCACTTTCACAGAAAGAAATCTACCTTTCTAAGACTGGAAAACAGTGAACAGAGAATGTATCAGTTTCTCAAGATTGGTAACAGATAGAAACAAGAGAAAGTACACAGTGATACATCTACCTGGAGAAGTTACAGAGGTTTACACAGAGAATTCCAAGTATAAGTACAAGAAAATAAGAGAGACTTAGAAAACTGGTAAAACCTACATTGTTGATAGAGTTAGGAGTACGTAGCACTGTGAAAACAGCACTTTCGCAGAAACAAATCTACTTCTCTAAGACTGGGAAACAGTGAACAGAGAAAGTATCAGTTTCTAAAGATTGGTAACAGATAGAACCAACAGAAAGTACACAGTGATTCATGTACCTAGAGAAGTTACAGTGGTTTACACAGAGAATTCCCAGTATAAGTACAAGTAAATAAGAGAGACTTAGAAAACTGATAAAACCTACATTGTTGATAGAGTTAGGAGTACTTAGCACTGTGAAAACAGCACTTTCGCAGCAAGAAATCTTCTTCTCTAAGACTGGGAAACAGTGAACAGAGAATGTATCAGTTTCTCAAGATTGGTAACAGATAGAAAGAAGAGAAAGTAGACAGTGGTTCATCTACCTAGAGAAGTTACACAGGTTTACACAGAGAATTCCAAGTATAAGTACAAGAAAATAAGAGAGACTTAGAAAACTGGTAAAACCGACATTGTTGATAGAGTTAGGAGTACTTAGCACTGTGAAGACAGCACTTTCGCAGAAAGAAATTTACTTCTCTAAGACTGGGAAACAGTGAACAGAGAATGTATCAGTTTCACAAGATTTGTAACAGATAGAAACAAGAGAAATTACACAGTGATTCATCTACCTAGAGAAGTTACAGAGGTTTACACAGAGAATTCCCAGTATAAGTACAAGTAAATAAGAGAGACTTGGAATAGTGGTAAAACCTACGTTGTTGATAGAGTTGGGAGCACTTAGCACTGTGAAAACAGCACTTTCGCAGAAAGAAATCTACTTCTCTAAGACGGGGGAAAAAGGGAACAGAGAATGTATGAGTTTCTCAAGATTGGTAACAGATAGAAACAAGAGAAAGTACACAGTGATTCATCTACCTAGAGAAGATACAGAGGTTTATACAAAGAATTCCAAGTATAAGTACAAGAAAATAAGAGAGTTAGAAAACTGATAAAACCTACATTGTTGATAGAGCTTGGAGTACTTAGCACTGTGAAAACAGCACTTTCCCAGAAAGAAATCTACTTCTCTAAGACAGGGAAACAGTGAACAGAGAATTTATCAGATCTCAAGATTGGTAACAGATAGAAACAAAAGAAAGTACACAGTGATTCATCTACCTAGAGAAGTTACAGAGGTTTACACAGAGAATTCCATGTATAAGTACAAGAAGGTAAGAGAGACTTAGAAAACTGGTAAAACCTACATTGTTGATAGAGCTGGGAGTACTTAGCACTGTGAAAACAGCACTTTCACAGAGAGAAATCTACTTGTCTAAGACCGGGAAACAGTGAAAAGAGAAGGTATGAGTTTCTCAAGATTGGTAACAGATAGAAACAAGAGAAAGTACACAGTGATTCATCTACCTAGAGAAGTTACAGAGGTTTACACAGAGAATTCCAAGTATAAGTACAAGAAAATAAGAGAGACTTAGAAAACTGGTAAAACCTACATTGTTGATAGAATTGGGAGTACTTAGCACTGTGAAAACAGCACTTTCGCAGAGAGAAATCTACTTGTCTAAGACCGGAAAACAGTAAACAGAGAACGTATGAGTTTTTCAAGATTGGTAACAGATAGAAACAAGAGAAAGTACACAGTGATTCATCTACCTAGAGAAGTTACAGAAATTTACACAGAGAATTCCCAGTATAAGTACAAGTAAATAAGAGAGACTTAGAAAACTGGTAAAACCTACATTGTTGATAGAGTTGGGAGTACTTAGCATTGTGAAAACATCACTTTCGCACAAAGAAATCTACTTCTCTAATACCGCGAAACAGTGAAAAGAGAAGGTATGAGTTTCTCAAGATTGGTAACACATGGAAACAAGACAAAGTACACAGTGATTCATGTACCTAGAGAAGTTACAGAGGTTGACACAGAGAATTCCAAGTATAAGTACAAGTAAATAAGAGAGACTTAGAAAACTGGTAAAACCTACATTGTTGATAGAGTTGGGAGTACTTAGCACTGTGAAAACAGCACTTTCGCAGAGAGAAATCTACTTGTCTAAGACCGGGAAACAGTGAAAAGAGAATGTGTGAGTTTCTGAAGATTGGTAACAGGTAGAAACAAGAGAAAGTAAACACTGATTCATCTATCTAGAGAAGTTACCCTAACCCTAACCCTAACCCTAACCCTGACCCTGACCCTGACCCTGACCCTGACCCTGACCCTGACCCTGACCCTAACCCTAACCCTAACCCTAACCCTAACCCTACACTAACCCTACCCTAACCCTAACCCTAACAATGACCCTGACCCTGACCCTGACCCTGACCCTGACCCTGACCCTGACCCTGACCCTGACCCTGACCCTGACCCTGACCCTGACCCTACCCTGACCCTACCCTGACCCTAACCCTAACCCTAACCCTAACCCTAACCCTAACCCTAACCCTAACCCTAACCCTAACCCTAACCCTAACCCTAACCCTAACCCTAACCCTAACCCTAACCCTAACCCTAACCCTAACCCTAACCCTAACCCTAACCCTAACCCTAACCCACACCCTAACCCACACCCTAACCCTAACCCTATCCCTAACCCTAACCCTAACCCTAACCCTCACCCTAACCCTAACCCTAACCCTAACCCTAACCCTAACCCTACCCCTACCTCTACCCCTACCCTACCCCTACCCCTACGCCTACCCCTACCCCTACCCCTACCCCTACCCCTACCCCTACCCCTACCCCTACCCCTACCCCTACCCCTACACAGGGAATTTCAAGTATAAGTACAAGAAAATAAGAGAGACTTAGAAAGCTAGGTAAAACCTACATTGTTGATAGAGTTGGGAGTACTTAGCACTGTGAAAACAGCACTTTCCCAGATAGAAATCTACTTCTCTACGACCGGGAAACAGTGAACAGAGAATGTAAGAGTTTCTCAAGATTGATAACAGATAGAAACAAGAGAAAGTACACAGTGATTCATCTACCTCGAGAAGTTACAGCGGTTTACGCAGAGAATTCCAAGTATAAGTACAAGAAAATAAGAGAGACTTAGAACACTGGTAAAACTTACATTGCTGATAGAGCTAGGAGTACTTAGCACTGTCAAAACAGCACTTTCGCAGAAAGAAATCTACTTTTCTAAGACTGGGAAACAGTGAACAGAGAATGTATCAGTTTTTAAAGACTGGTAACAGATAGAAACAACAGAAAGTACACAGTGATTCATGTACCTAGAGAAGTTACAGAGGTTTACACAGACAATTCCCAGTATAAGTACAAGAAGGTAAGAGAGACTTAGAAACTGGTAAAACTTACATTGTTGATAGAGCTGGGAGTACTTAGCACTGTAGAAACAGCACTTTCACAGAGAGAAATCTACTTGTCTAAGACCGGGAAACAGTGAACAGAGAATGTACGAGTTTCTCCAGATTGGTAACGGATAGAAACAAGAGAAATTACACAATGATTCATCTACCTAGAGAAGTTACAGATGTTTACACAAACAATTCCCAGTATAAGTACAAGTAAATAAGAGAGACTTAGAAAACTGGTAAAACCTACATTGTTGATACAGTTGGGAGTACTTAGCACTGTGAAAACAGCACTTTCGCACAAAGAAATCTACTTCTCTAATACCGCGAAACAGTGAAAAGAGAATGTATGAGTTTCTCAAGATTGGTAACACATAGAAATAAGAGAAAGTACACAGTGATTCATCTACCTAGAGACGTTACAGAGCTTTACACAGAGAATTCCAAGTATAAGTACAAGAAAATAAGAGAGACTTCGAAAACTGGTAAAACCTACATTGTTGATAGAGTTGGGAGTACTTAGTACTGTGAAAACAGCACTTTCGCAGAGAGAAATCTACTTGTCCAAGACCGGGAAACAGTAAACAGAGAACGTATGAGTTTCTCAAGATTGGTAACAGATAGAACCAAGAGAAAGTACACAGTGATTCATCCACCTAGAGAAGTTACAGACGTTTACACAGAGAATTCCCAGTATAAGTACAAGAAAATAAGAGAGACTTAGAAACTGGTAAAACCTACATTGTTGATAGAGTTGGGAGTACTTAGCACTGTGAAAATAGCACTTTCGCACAAAGAAATCTACTTCTTTAAGACGGAGAAACAGTCAACAGAGAATGTATGAGTTTCTCAAGATTGGTAACAGATAGAAACAAGAGAAAGTACACAGTGATTCATCTACCTGGAGAAGTTACAGAGGTTTACACAGAGAATTCCAAGTATAAGTACAAGAAAATAAGAGAGACTTCGAAAACTGGTAAAACCTACATTGTTGATAGAGTTGGGAGTACTTAGTACTGTGAAAACAGCACTTTCGCAGAGAGAAATCTACTTGTCCAAGACCGGGAAACAGTAAACAGAGAACGTATGAGTTTCTCAAGATTGGTAACAGATAGAACCAAGAGAAAGTACACAGTGATTCATCCACCTAGAGAAGTTACAGACGTTTACACAGAGAATTCCCAGTATAAGTACAAGAAAATAAGAGAGACTTAGAAAACTGGTAAAACCTACATTGTTGATAGAGTTGGGAGTACTTAGCACTGTGAAAACAGCACTTTCGCAGAAAGAAATCTACTTCTCTAAGACCGAGAAACAGTGAACAGAGAATGTATGAGTTTCTCAAGATTGGTAACAGATAGAAACAAGAGAAAGTACACAGTGATTCATCTACCTGGAGAAGTTACAGAGGTTTACACAGAGAATTCCAAGTATAAGTACAAGAAAATAAGAGAGACTTAGAAAACTGGTAAAACCTACATTGTTGATAGAGTTGGGAGTACTTAGCACTGTGATAACAGCACTTTCGCAGAAAGAAATCTACTTCTCTAAGACCGGTAAACAGTGAATAGAGAATGTATGACTTTCTCAAGATTGGTAACAGATAGAAACAAGAGAAATTACACAGTGATTCATCTACCTGGAGAAGTTACAGAGGTTTACTTAGAGAATTCCAAGTATAAGTACAAGAAAATAAGAGAGACTTAGAAAACTGGTAAAACCTACATTGTTGATACAGTTGGGAGTACTTAGCACTGTGAAAACAGCACTTTCGCTGAAAGAAATGTACTTCTCTAAGACTGGGAAACAGTGAACAGAGAATGTATCAGTTTCTCAAGATTGGTAACCGATAGAAACAAAAGAAAGTACACAGTGATTCATCTACCTAGAGAAGTTACAGAGGTTTACACAGAGAATTCCAAGTATAAGTACAAGAAAATAAGAGAGACTTAGAAAACTGGTAAAACTTACATTGTTTATAGAGCTAGGAGTACTTAGCACTGTGAAAACAGCACTTTCGCAGAAAGAAATCTACTTTTCTAAGACTGGGAAACAGTGAACAGAGAATGTATGAGTTTCTCAAGATTGGTAACAGATAGAAACAAGAGAAAGTACACAGTGATTCATCTACCTGGAGAAGTTACAGAGGTTTACACAGAGAATTCCAAGTATAAGTACAAGAAAATAAGAGAGACTTAGAAAACTGGTAAAACCTACATTGTTGATAGAGTTAGGAGTGCTTAGCACTGTGAAAACAGCACTTTCGCAGAAAGAAATCTACTTCTCTAAGACTGAGAAACAGTGAACAGAGAAAGTATCAGTTTTTAAAGATTGGTAACAGATAGAAACAACAGAAAGTACACAGTGATTCATGTACCTAGAGAAGTTACAGAGGTTTACACAGACAATTCCCAGTATAAGTACAAGAAGGTAAGAGAGACTTAGAAAACTGGTAAAACCTACATTGTTGATAGAGCTGGGAGTACTTAGCACTGTAGAAACAGCACTTTCACAGAGAGAAATCTACTTGTCTAAGACCGGGAAACAGTGAACAGAGAATGTACGAGTTTCTCCAGATTGGTAACGGATAGAAACAAGAAAAAGTACACAAGGATTCATCTACCTAGGGAAGTTACAGATGTTTACACAGACAAATCCCAGTATAAGTACAAGTAAATAAGACAGACTTAGAAAACTGGTAAAACCTACATTGTTGATACAGTTGGGAGTACTTAGCACTGTGAAAACAGCACTTTCGCACAAAGAAATCTACTTCTCTAATACCGCGAAACAGTGAAAAGAGAATGTATGAGTTTCTCAAGATTGGTAACAGATAGAAACAAGAGAAAGTACACAGTGATTCATCTACATGGAGAAGTTACAGAGCTTTACACAGAGAATTCCCAGTATAAGTACAAGAAAATAAGAGAGACTTAGAAAACTGGTAAAACCTACATTGTTGATAGAGTTGGGAGTACTTAGCACTGTGAAAACAGCACTTTCGCAGAAAGAAATCTACTTCTCTAAGACCGGGAAACAGTGAATAGAGAATGTATGACTTTCTCAAGATTGGTAACAGATAGAAACAAGAGAAAGTACACAGTGATTCATCTACCTGGAGAAGTTACAGAGGTTTACTTAGAGAATTCCAAGTATAAGTACAAGAAAATAAGAGAGCCTTAGAAAACTGGTAAAACCTACATTGTTGATAGAGTTAGGAGTACTTAGCACTGTGAAAACAGCACTTTCGCAGAAAGAAATGTACTTCTCTAAGACTGGGAAACAGTGAACAGAGAATGTATCAGTTTCTCAAGATTGGTAACCGATAGAAACAAAAGAAAGTACACAGTGATTCATCTACCTAGAGAAGTTACAGAGGTTTACACAGAGAATTCCAAGTATAAGTACAAGAAAATAAGAGAGACTTAGAAAACTGGTAAAACTTACATTGTTTATAGAGCTAGGAGTACTTAGCACTGTGAAAACAGAACTTTCGCAGAAAGAAATCTACTTTTCTAAGACTGGGAAACAGTGAACAGAGAATGTATGAGTTTCTCAAGATTGGTAACAGATAGAAACAAGAGAAAGTACACAGTGATTCATCTACCTGGAGAAGTTACAGAGGTTTACACAGAGAATTCCAAGTATAAGTACAAGAAAATAAGAGAGACTTAGAAAACTGGTAAAACCTACATTGTTGATAGAGTTGGGAGTACTTAGCACTGTGAAAACAGCACTTTCGCAGAGAGAAATCTACTTGTCTAAGACCGGGAAACATTGAACAGAGAATGTATGAGTTTCTCAAGATTGGTAACAGATAGAAACAAGAGAAAGTACACAATGATTCATCTACCTAGAGAAGTTATAGAGGTTTACACAGAGAATTCCCAGTATAAGTACAAGTAAATAAGAGAGACTTAGAAAACTGGTAAAATCTACATTGTTGATAGAGCTGGGAGTACTTAGCATTGTGAAAACATCACTTTCGCACAAAGAAATCTACTTCTCTAATACCGCGAAACAGTGAAAAGAGAAGGTATGAGTTTCTCAAGATTGGTAACACATGGAAACAACACAAAGTACACAGTGATTCATCTTCCTAAAGAAGTTACAGAAGTTGACACAGAGAATTCCCAGTATAAGTACAAGTAAATAAGAGAGACTTAGAAAACTGGTAAAACCTACATTGTTGATAGAGTTGGGAGTATTTAGCACTGTGAAAACAGCACTTTCGCAGGGTGAAATCTACTTTTCTAAGACTGGGAAACACTGAACAGAGAATGTATGAGTTTCTCAAGATTGGTAACAGATAGAAACAAGAGAAAGTACACAGTGATTCATCTACCTAGAGAAGTTACAGAGGTTTACACAGAGAATTCCAAGTATAAGTACAAGAAAATAAGAGAGACTTAGAAAACTGGTAAAACCTACATTGTTGATAGAGTTAGGAGTGGTTAGCACTGTGAAAACAGCACTTTCGCAGAAAGAAATCTACTTCTCTAAGACCTGGAAACAGTGAACAGAGAAAGTATCAGTTTTTAAAGATTGGTAACAGATAGAAACAACCGAAAGTACACAGTGATTCATGTACCTAGAGAAGTTACAGAGGTTTACACAGACAATTCCCAGTATAAGTACAAGAAGGTAAGAGAGACTTAGAAACTGGTAAAACTTACATTGTTGATAGAGCTGGGAGTACTTAGCACTGTAGAAACAGCACTTTCACAGAGAGAAATCTACTTGTCTAAGACCGGGAAACAGTAAACAGAGAACGTATGAGTTTCTCAAGATTGGTAACAGATAGAAACAAGAGAAAGTACACAGTGATTCATCCACCTAGAGAAGTTACAGACGTTTACAAAGAGAATTCCCAGTATAAGTACAAGAAAATAAGAGAGACTTAGAAAACTGGTAAAACCTACATTGTTGATATAGTTGGGAGTACTTAGCACTGTGAAAACAGCACTTTCGCACAAAGAAATCTACTTCTCTAAGACCACGAAACAGTGAACAGAGAATGTATGAGTTTCTCAAGATTGGTAACAGATAGAAACAAGAGAAAGTACACAGTGATTCATCTTCCTAGAGAAGTTACAGTGGTCGACACAGCGAATTCCCAGTATAAGTACAAGTAAATAAGAGAGATTTAGAAAACTGGTAAAACCTACATTGTTGATAGAGTTGGGAGTACTTAGCACTGTGAAAACAGCACTTTCGCAGAAAGAAATCTACTTGTCTAAGACCGAGAAACAGTGAAAAGAGAATGTATGAGTGTCTGATGTATGGTAACAGATAGAAACAAGAGAAAGTACACAGTGATTCACCTACCTAGAGAAATTACAGAGGTTTACACAGAGAATTCCAAGTATAAGTACAAGAAAATAAGAGAGACTTAGAAAACTGGTAAAATCTACATTGCTGATACAGTTAAGAATAATTAGCACTGTGAAAACAGCACTTTCGCAGAAAGAAATCTACTTCTCTAAGACTGGGAAACAGTGAACAGAGAAAGTATCAGTTTCTAAAGATGGGTAACAGATAGAAACAACAGAAAGTACACAGTGATTCATGTACCTAGAGAAGTTACAGAGGTTTACACAGAGAATTCCCAGTATAAGTACAAGTAAATAAGAGAGACTTAGAAAACTGGTAAAACGTACATTGTTGATAGAGTTGGGAGTACTTAGCATTGTGAAAACATCACTTTCGCAGAAAGAAATCTACTTTTGTAAGTCTGGGAAACCGTGAACAGAGAATGTATGAGTTTCTCAAGATTGGTAACAGATAGAAACAAGAGAAAGTACACAGTGATTCATCTACCTGGAGAAGTTACAGAGGTTTACACAGAGAAATCCAAGTATAAGTACAAGAAAATAAGAGAGACTTAGAAAACTGGTAAAACCTACATTGTTGATAGTGTTAGGAGTGCTTAGCACTGTGAAAACAGCACTTTCGCAGAAAAAAATCTACTTCTCTAAGACTGGGAAACAGTGAACAGAGAAAGTATCAGTTTCTCAAGATTGGTAACAGATAGAAACAACAGAAAGTACACAGTGATTCATGTACCTAGATAAGTTACAGAGGTTTACACAGACAATTCCCAGTATAAGTACAAGAAGGTAAGAGAGACTTAGAAAACTGGTAAAACCTACATTGTTGATAGAGCTGTTAGTACTTAGCACTGTGGAAACAGCACTTTCACACAGAGAAATCTACTTGTCTAAGACCGGGAAACAGTGAACAGAGAATGAATGAGTTTCTCAAGATTGGTAACAGATAGAAACAAGAGAAAGTACACAATGATTCACCTACCTAGAGAAGTTATAGAGGTTTACACAGAGAATTCCAAGTATAAGTACAAGAAAATAAGAGAGACTTAGAAAACTGATAAATCCTACATTGTTGATACAGTTAGGAGTACTTAGCACTGTGAAAACAGCACTTTCGCAGAAAGAAATCTACTTCTCTAAGACGGCGAAACAGTGAACAGACAATGTATGAGTTTCTCAAGATTGGTAACACATAGAAAGAAGAGAAAGTACAGTGATTCATCTACCTGGAGAAGTTACAGAGGTTTACACGGAGAATTCCAAGTATAAGTACAAGAAAATAAGAGACACGTAGAAAACTGGTAAAACCTAAATTGTTGATAGAGTTGGGAGTACTTATCACTGTGAAAACAGCACATTCGCAGAGAGAAATCTACTTGTCTAAGACCGGGAAACAGTAAACAGAGAACATATGAGTTTCTCAAGATTGGTAACAGATACAAACAAGAGAAAGTACACAGTGATTCATCGACCTAGAGAAGTTACAGACGTTTACACAGAGAATTCCCAGTATAAGTACAAGAAAATAAGAGAGACTTAGAAAACTGGTAAAACCTACATTGTTGATAGAGTTGGGAGTACTTAGCACTGTGAAAATAGCACTTTCACAGAGAGAAATATACTTGTCTAAGACCGGGAAACAGTGAACAGAGAATGTATGAGTTTCTCAAGATTGGTAATAGATAGAAACAAGAGAAAGTACACAATGATTCATCTACCTAGAGAAGTTATAGAGCTTTACAGAGAGAATTCCCAGTATAACTACAAGTAAATAAGAGAGACTTAGAAAACTGTTAAAACCTACATTGTTGATAGAGTTGGGAGTACTTAGCATTGTGAAAACAACACTTTCGCACAAAGAAATCTACTTCTCTAATACCGCGAAACAGTGAAAAGAAAAGGTATGAGTTTCTCAAGGTTGGTAACACATGGAAACAAGACAAAGTACACAGTGATTCATCTTCCTAAAGAAGTTACAGAGGTTGACACAGAGAATTCCCAGTATAAGTACAAGTAAATAAGAGAGACTTAGAAAACTGGTAAAACCTACATTGTTGATAGAGTTGGGAGTACTTAGCATTGTGAAAACATCACTTTCTCATGAAGAAATCTACTTCTCTAAGACCAGGAAACAGTGAACAGAATGTATGAGTTTCTCAAGATTGGTAACAGATAGAAACAGGAGAAAGTACACATTGATTCATCTACCTAGAGAAGTTACAGAGGTTTATACAAAGAATTCCAAGTATAAGTACAAGAAAATAAGAGAGACTTAGAAAACTGATAAAACCTACATTGTTGATAGAGTTAGGAGTACTTAGCACTGTGAAAACAGCACTTTCGCAGAAAGAAATCTACTTCTCTAAGACTGGGAAACAGTGAACAGAGAAAGTATCAGTTTCTCAAGATTGGTAACAGATAGAAACAACAGAAAGTACACAGTGATTCATGTACCTAGAGAAGTTACAGACGTTTACTCAGAGAATTCCCAGTATAAGTACAAGAAAATAAGACAGACTTAGAAAACTGGTAAAAGCTACATTGTTGATAGAGTTGGGAGTACTTAGCACTGTGAAAACAGCACTTTCACAGAAAGAAATCTACTTCTCTAAGACCGGGAAACAGTGAAAAGGGAATGTATGAGTTTCTCAAGATTGGTAACAGATGGAAACAAGACAAAGTACACAGTGATTCATCTTCCTAAAGAAGTTACAGAGATTGACACAGAGAATTCCCAGTATAAGTAAAAGTAAATAAGAGAGACTTAGAAAACTGGTAAAACCTACATTGTTGATAGAGTTGGGAGTACTTAGCACTGTGAAAACAGCACATTCGCAGAAAGAAATCTACTTCTGTAAGACCGGGAAACAGTGAACAGAGAATGTATGAGTTTCTCAAGATTGGTACCACACAGAAACAAGAGAAAGTACACATTGATTCACCTACCTAGAGAAGTTACAGAGGTTTATACAAAGAATTCCAAATATAAGTACAAGAAAATAAGAGAGTTAGAAAACTGATAAAACCTACATTGTTGATAGAGCTTGGAGTACTTAGCACTGTGAAAACAGCACTTTCGCAGAAAGAAATCTACTTCTCTGAGACCGGGAAACAGTGAACAGAGAATGTATGAGTTTCTCAAGATTGGTAACAGATAGAAACAAGAGAAAGTACACAATGATTCATCTACCTAGAGAAGTAATAGTGGTTTACACAGAGAATTCCCAGTATAAGTACAAGTAAATACGAGAGACTTAGAAAACCGGTAAAACCTACATTGTTGATAGAGTTGGGAGTACTTAGCATTGTGGAAACATCACTTTCGCACATAGAAATCTACTTCTCTAATACCGCGAAACAGTGAAAAGAGAAGGTATGAGTTTCTTAAGATTGGTAACAGATAGAAACAAGAGAAAGTACACAGTGATTCATCTACCTAGAGAAGTTACAGAGGTTGACACAGAGAATTCCAAGTATAAGTACAAGAAAATAAGAGAGACTTAGAAAACTGGTAAAACTTACATTGTTGATAGAGCTAGGAGTACTTAACACTGTCAAAACAGCACTTTCGAAGAAAGAAATCTACTTTTCTAAGACTGGGAAACAGTGAACAGAGAATGTATGAGTTTCTCAAGATTGGTAACAGATAGAAACAAGAGAAAGTACACAGTGATTCATCTACCTGGAGAAGTTACAGAGGTTTACACAGAGAATTCCAAGTATAAGTACAAGAAAATAAGAGAGACTTAGAAAACTGGTAAAATCTACATTGTTGATAGAGTTAAGAATAATTAGCACTGTGAAAACAGCACTTTCGCAGAAAGAAATCTATTTCTCTAAGACTGGGAAACAGTGAACAGAGAAAGTATCAGTTTCTAAAGATGGGTAACAGATAGAAACAACAGAAAGTACACAGTGATTCATGTACCTAGAGAAGTTACAGAGGTTTACACAGAGAATTCGCAGTATAAGTACAAGTAAATAAGAGAGACTTAGAAAACTGGTAAAACCTACATTGTTGATAGAGTTGGGAGTACTTAGCATTGTGAAAACATCACTTTCTCATGAAGAAATCTACTTCTCTAAGACCAGGAAACAGTGAACAGAATGTATGAGTTTCTCAAGATTGGTAACAGATAGATACAAGAGAAAGTACACATTGATTCATCTACCTAGAGAAGTTACAGAGGTTTATACAAAGAATTCCAAGTATAAGTACAAGAAAATAAGAGAGACTTAGAAAACTGGTAAAACCTACATTGTTGATAGAGTTAGGAGTGCTTAGCACTGTGAAAACAGCACTTTCGCAGAAAGAAATCTACTTCTCTAAGACTGGGAAACAGTGAACAGAGAAAGTATCAGTTTCTCAAGATTGGTAACAGATAGAAACAACAGAAAGTACACAGTGATTCATGTACCTAGATAAGTTACAGAGGTTTACACAGACAATTCCCAGTATAAGTACAAGAAGGTAAGAGAGACTTAGAAAACTGGTAAAACCCACATTGTTGATAGAGCTTGGAGTACTTAGCACTGTGAAAACAGCACTTTCGCAGAAAGAAATCTACTTCTCTAAGACCGGGAAACAGTGAACAGAGAATGTATGAGTTTCTCAAGATTGGTAACAGACAGAAACAAGAGAAAGTACACAGTGATTCACCTACCTAGAGAAGTTACAGAGGTTTACCCAGAGAATTTCAAGTATAAGTACAACAAAATAAGAGAGACTTAGAAAACTGGTAAAACCTACACTGTTGATAGAGTTGGGAGTACTTAGCACTGTGAAAACAGCACTTTCGTAGAAAGAAATCTACTTCTCTAAGACCGGGAAACAGTGAAAAGAGAATGTATGAGTGTCTGATGTATGGTAACAGATAGAAACAAGAGAAAGTACACATTGATTCACCTACCTAGAGAAGTTACTGAGGTTTATACAAAGAATTCCAAGTATAAGTACAAGAAAATAAGAGAGTTAGAAAACTGATAAAACCTACATTGTTGATAGAGCTTGGAGTACTTAGCACTGTGAAAACAGCACTTTCGCAGAAAGAAATCTACTTCTCTAAGACCGGGAAACAGTGAACAGAGAATGTATGAGTTTTTCAAGATTGGTAACAGATAGAAACAAGAGAAAGTACACAATGATTCATCTACCTAGAGAAGTTACAGTGGTTTACACAGAGAATTCCCAGTATAAGTACAAGTAAATAAGAGACACTTAGAAAACCGGTAAAACCTACATTGTTGATAGAGTTGTGAGTACGTAGCATTGTGAAAACATCACTTTCTCACAAAGAAATCTATTTCTCTAATACTGCGAAACAGTGAAAAGAGAAGGTATGAGTTTCTCAAGATTGGTAACAGATAGAAACAAGAGAAAGTACACAGTGATTCATCTACCTCGAGAAGTTACAGCGGTCTACGCAGAGAATTCCAAGTATAAGTACAAGAAAATAGGAGAGACTTAGAACACTGGTAAAACTTACATTGCTGATAGAGCTAGGAGTACTTAGCACTGTCAAAACAGCACTTTCACAGAAAGAAATCTACCTTTCTAAGACTGGAAAACAGTGAACAGAGAATGTATCAGTTTCTCAAGATTGGTAACAGATAGAAACAAGAGAAAGTACACAGTGATACATCTACCTGGAGAAGTTACAGAGGTTTACACAGAGAATTCCAAGTATAAGTACAAGAAAATAAGAGAGACTTAGAAAACTGGTAAAACCTACATTGTTGATAGAGTTAGGAGTACGTAGCACTGTGAAAACAGCACTTTCGCAGAAACAAATCTACTTCTCTAAGACTGGGAAACAGTGAACAGAGAAAGTATCAGTTTCTAAAGATTGGTAACAGATAGAACCAACAGAAAGTACACAGTGATTCATGTACCTAGAGAAGTTACAGTGGTTTACACAGAGAATTCCCAGTATAAGTACAAGTAAATAAGAGAGACTTAGAAAACTGATAAAACCTACATTGTTGATAGAGTTAGGAGTACTTAGCACTGTGAAAACAGCACTTTCGCAGCAAGAAATCTTCTTCTCTAAGACTGGGAAACAGTGAACAGAGAATGTATCAGTTTCTCAAGATTGGTAACAGATAGAAAGAAGAGAAAGTAGACAGTGGTTCATCTACCTAGAGAAGTTACACAGGTTTACACAGAGAATTCCAAGTATAAGTACAAGAAAATAAGAGAGACTTAGAAAACTGGTAAAACCGACATTGTTGATAGAGTTAGGAGTACTTAGCACTGTGAAGACAGCACTTTCGCAGAAAGAAATTTACTTCTCTAAGACTGGGAAACAGTGAACAGAGAATGTATCAGTTTCACAAGATTTGTAACAGATAGAAACAAGAGAAATTACACAGTGATTCATCTACCTAGAGAAGTTACAGAGGTTTACACAGAGAATTCCCAGTATAAGTACAAGTAAATAAGAGAGACTTGGAATAGTGGTAAAACCTACGTTGTTGATAGAGTTGGGAGCACTTAGCACTGTGAAAACAGCACTTTCGCAGAAAGAAATCTACTTCTCTAAGACGGGGGAAAAAGGGAACAGAGAATGTATGAGTTTCTCAAGATTGGTAACAGATAGAAACAAGAGAAAGTACACAGTGATTCATCTACCTAGAGAAGATACAGAGGTTTATACAAAGAATTCCAAGTATAAGTACAAGAAAATAAGAGAGTTAGAAAACTGATAAAACCTACATTGTTGATAGAGCTTGGAGTACTTAGCACTGTGAAAACAGCACTTTCCCAGAAAGAAATCTACTTCTCTAAGACAGGGAAACAGTGAACAGAGAATTTATCAGATCTCAAGATTGGTAACAGATAGAAACAAAAGAAAGTACACAGTGATTCATCTACCTAGAGAAGTTACAGAGGTTTACACAGAGAATTCCATGTATAAGTACAAGAAGGTAAGAGAGACTTAGAAAACTGGTAAAACCTACATTGTTGATAGAGCTGGGAGTACTTAGCACTGTGAAAACAGCACTTTCACAGAGAGAAATCTACTTGTCTAAGACCGGGAAACAGTGAAAAGAGAAGGTATGAGTTTCTCAAGATTGGTAACAGATAGAAACAAGAGAAAGTACACAGTGATTCATCTACCTAGAGAAGTTACAGAGGTTTACACAGAGAATTCCAAGTATAAGTACAAGAAAATAAGAGAGACTTAGAAAACTGGTAAAACCTACATTGTTGATAGAATTGGGAGTACTTAGCACTGTGAAAACAGCACTTTCGCAGAGAGAAATCTACTTGTCTAAGACCGGAAAACAGTAAACAGAGAACGTATGAGTTTTTCAAGATTGGTAACAGATAGAAACAAGAGAAAGTACACAGTGATTCATCTACCTAGAGAAGTTACAGAAATTTACACAGAGAATTCCCAGTATAAGTACAAGTAAATAAGAGAGACTTAGAAAACTGGTAAAACCTACATTGTTGATAGAGTTGGGAGTACTTAGCATTGTGAAAACATCACTTTCGCACAAAGAAATCTACTTCTCTAATACCGCGAAACAGTGTAAAGAGAAGGTATGAGTTTCTCAAGATTGGTAACACATGGAAACAAGACAAAGTACACAGTGATTCATGTACCTAGAGAAGTTACAGAGGTTGACACAGAGAATTCCAAGTATAAGTACAAGTAAATAAGAGAGACTTAGAAAACTGGTAAAACCTACATTGTTGATAGAGTTGGGAGTACTTAGCACTGTGAAAACAGCACTTTCGCAGAGAGAAATCTACTTGTCTAAGACCGGGAAACAGTGAAAAGAGAATGTGTGAGTTTCTGAAGATTGGTAACAGGTAGAAACAAGAGAAAGTAAACACTGATTCATCTATCTAGAGAAGTTACCCTAACCCTAACCCTAACCCTAACCCTGACCCTGACCCTGACCCTGACCCTGACCCTGACCCTGACCCTGACCCTAACCCTAACCCTAACCCTAACCCTAACCCTACACTAACCCTACCCTAACCCTAACCCTAACAATGACCCTGACCCTGACCCTGACCCTGACCCTGACCCTGACCCTGACCCTGACCCTGACCCTGACCCTGACCCTGACCCTACCCTGACCCTACCCTGACCCTAACCCTAACCCTAACCCTAACCCTAACCCTAACCCTAACCCTAACCCTAACCCTAACCCTAACCCTAACCCTAACCCTAACCCTAACCCTAACCCTAACCCTAACCCTAACCCTAACCCTAACCCTAACCCTAACCCTAACCCTAACCCACACCCTAACCCACACCCTAACCCTAACCCTATCCCTAACCCTAACCCTAACCCTAACCCTCACCCTAACCCTAACCCTAACCCTAACCCTAACCCTAACCCTACCCCTACCTCTACCCCTACCCTACCCCTACCCCTACGCCTACCCCTACCCCTACCCCTACCCCTACCCCTACCCCTACCCCTACCCCTACCCCTACCCCTACCCCTACACAGGGAATTTCAAGTATAAGTACAAGAAAATAAGAGAGACTTAGAAAGCTAGGTAAAACCTACATTGTTGATAGAGTTGGGAGTACTTAGCACTGTGAAAACAGCACTTTCCCAGATAGAAATCTACTTCTCTACGACCGGGAAACAGTGAACAGAGAATGTAAGAGTTTCTCAAGATTGATAACAGATAGAAACAAGAGAAAGTACACAGTGATTCATCTACCTCGAGAAGTTACAGCGGTTTACGCAGAGAATTCCAAGTATAAGTACAAGAAAATAAGAGAGACTTAGAACACTGGTAAAACTTACATTGCTGATAGAGCTAGGAGTACTTAGCACTGTCAAAACAGCACTTTCGCAGAAAGAAATCTACTTTTCTAAGACTGGGAAACAGTGAACAGAGAATGTATCAGTTTCTCAAGATTGGTAACAGATAGAAACAAGAGAAAGTACACAGTGATACATCTACCTGGAGAAGTTACAGAGGTTTACACAGAGAATTCCAAGTATAAGTACAAGAAAATAAGAGAGACTTAGAAAACTGGTAAAACCTACATTGTTGATAGAGTTAGGAGTACGTAGCACTGTGAAAACAGCACTTTCGCAGAAATAAATCTACTTCTCTAAGACTGGGAAACAGTGAACAGAGAAAGTATCAGTTTCTAAAGATTGGTAACAGATAGAACCAACAGAAAGTACACAGTGATTCATGTACCTAGAGAAGTTACAGAGGTTTACACAGAGAATTCCCAGTATAAGTACAAGTAAATAAGAGAGACTTAGAAAACTGGTAAAACCTACATTGTTGATAGAGTTGGGAGTACTTAGCATTGTGAAAAAATCACTTTCTCATGAAGAAATCTACTTCTTTAAGACCAGGAAACAGTGAACAGAATGTATGAGTTTCTCAACATTGGTAACAGATAGAAACAAGAGAAAGTACACATTGATTCATTTCCCTAGAGAAGTTACAGAGGTTTATACAAAGAATTCCAAGTATAAGTACAAGAAAATATGAGAGACTTAGAAAACTGGTAGAACCGACATTGTTGATAGAGTTAGGAGTACTTAGGACTGTGAAGACAGCACTTTCGCAGAAAGAAATTTACTTCTCTAAGACTGGGAAACAGTGAACAGAGAATGTATCAGTTTCTCAAGATTCGTAACAGATAGAAACAAGAGAAAGTACACAGTGATTCATCTACCTAGAGAAGTTACAGAGGTTTACACAGAGAATTCCCAGTATAAGTACAAGAAAATAAGAGAGACTTAGAACACTGGTAAAACCTACATTGTTGATAGAGCTGGGAGCACTTAGCACTGTAAAAACAGCACTTTCGCAGAAAGAAATCTACTTCTCTAAGACCGGGAAACAGTGAAAAGAGAAGGTATGAGTTTCTCAAGATTGGTAACAGATAGAAACAAGAGAAAGTACACAATGATTCATCTACCTAGAGAAGTTATAGTGGTTTCCACAGAGAATTCTCAGTATAAGTACAAGAAAATAAGAGAGACTTAGAAAACTGGTAGAACCGACATTGTTGATAGAGTTAGGAGTACTTAGCACTGTGAAGACAGCACTTTCGCAGAAAGAAATTTACTTCTCTAAGACTGGGAAACAGTGAACAGAGAATGTATCAGTTTCTCAAGATTCGTAACAGATAGAAACAAGAGAAAGTACACAGTGATTCATCTACCTAGAGAAGTTACAGAGGTTTACACAGAGAATTCCCAGTATAAGTACAAGTAAATAAGAGAGACTTAGAACACTGGTAAATCCTACATTGTTGATACAGTTGGGAGTACTTAGCATTTTGAAAACATCACTTTCGCACAAAGAAATCTACATCTCTAAGACCGCGAAACGGTGAACAGAGAATGTATGAGTTTCTCAATATTGGTAACAGATAGCAACAAGAGAAAGTACACATTGATTCATCTACCTAGAGAAGCTACAGAGATTTATACAAAGAATTCGAAGTATAAGTGCAGGAAAATAAGAGAGACTTAGAAAACTGGTAAAACCTACTTTGTTGATAGAGCTGGGAGTACTTAGCACTGTGAAAACAGCACTTTTGGAGAAAGAAATCTACTTCTCTAAGACGGGGAAACAGGGAACAGAGAATGTATGAGTTTCTCAAGTTTGGTAACAGATAGAAACAAGAGAAAGTACACAGTGATTCATCTACCTAGAGAAGTTACAGAGGTTTATACAAAGAATTCCAAGTATAAGTACAAGAAAATAGGAGAGTTAGAAAACTGATAAAACCTACATTGTTGATAGAGCTTGGAGTACTTAGCACTGTGAAAATAGCACTTTCGCAGAAAGAAATCTACTTCTCTAAGACCGGGAAACACTGAACAGAGAATGTATGAGTTTCTGAAGATTGGTAACAGGTAGAAACAAGAGAAGGTAAACACTGATTCATCTAGCTAGAGAAGTTACCCTAACCCTAAACTTAACCCTAACCCTAACCCTAACCCTAACCCTAACCCTAACCCTAACCCTAACCCTAACCCTAACCCTAACCCTAACCGTAACCCTAACCCTAACCCTAACCCTAACCCTAACCCTAACCCTAACCCTAACCCTAACCCTAACCCACACCCTAACCCACACCCTAACCCTAACCCTATCCCTAACCCTAACCCTAACCCTAACCCTCACCCTAACCCTAACCCTAACCCTAACCCTAACCCTACCCCTACCCCTACCCCTACCCCTACCCCTAAACCTACCCCTACACAGGGAATTTCAAGTATAAGTACAAGAAAATAAGAGAGACTTAGAAAGCTAGGTAAAACCTACATTGTTGATAGAGTTGGGAGTAGTTAGCACTGTGAAAACAGCACTTTCCCAGAAAGAAATCTACTTCTCTACGACCGGGAAACAGTGAACAGAGAATGTAAGAGTTTCTCAAGATTGATAACAGATAGAAACAAGAGAAAGTACACAGTGATTCATCTACCTCGAGAAGTTACAGCGGTTTACGCACAGAATTCCAAGTATAAGTACAAGAAAATAAGAGAGACTTAGAACACTGGTAAAACTTACATTGCTGATAGAGCTAGGAGTACTTAGCACTGTCAAAACAGCACTTTCGCAGAAAGAAATCTACTTTTCTAAGACCGGGAAACAGTGAACAGAGAATGTAAGAGTTTCTCAAGATTGGTAACAGATAGAAACAAGAGAAAGTACACAGTGATACATCTACCTGGAGAAGTTACAGAGGTTTACACAGAGAATTCCAAGTATAAGTACAAGAAAATAAGAGAGACTTAGAAAACTGGTAAAACCTACATTGTTGATAGAGTTAGGAGTACGTAGCACTGTGAAAACAGCACTTTCGCGGAAATAAATCTACTTCTCTAAGACTGGGAAACAGTGAACAGAGAAAGTATCAGTTTCTAAAGATTGGTAACAGATAGAAAGAAGAGAAAGTAGACAGTGGTTCATCTACCTAGAGAAGTTACACAGGTTTACACAGAGAATTCCAAGTATAAGTACAAGAAAATAAGAGAGACTTAGAAAACTGGTAAAACCGACATTGTTGATAGAGTTAGGAGTACTTAGCACTGTGAAAAAAGCACTTTCGCAGAGAGAAATCTACTTGTCTAAGACCGGGAAACAGTAAACAGAGAACGTATGAGTTTCTCAAGATTGGTAACAGATAGAAACAAGAGAAAGTACACAGTGATTCATCTACCTAGAGAAGTTACAGAAATTTACACAGAGAATTCCCAGTTTAAGTACAAGTAAATAAGAGAGACTTAGAAAACTGGTAAAACCTACATTGTTGATAGAGTTGGGAGTACTTAGCACTGTGAAAACAGCACTTTCGCACAAAGAAATCTACTTCTCTAAGACCGCGAAACAATGAACAGAGAAAGTATCAGTTTCTCAAGATTGGTAACAGATAGAAACAACAGAAAGTACACAGTGATTCATGTACCTAGAGAAGTTACAGACGTTTACACAGAGAATTCCCAGTATAAGTACAAGTAAATAAGAGAGACTTAGAAAAATGGTAAAACCTACATTGTTGATAGAGCTGGGAGTACTTAGCATTGTGGAAACAGCACTGTCACAGAGAGAAATCTACTTGTCTAAGACCGGGAAACAGTGAACAGAGAATGTACGAGTTTCTCAAGATTGGTAACAGATAGAAACAAGAGAAAGTACACAATGATTCTTCTACCTAGGGAAGTTATAGAGGTTTACCCAGAGAATTCCCAGTATAAGTACAAGTAAATAAGAGAGACTTAGAAAACTGGTAAAACCTACATTGTTGATAGAGTTGGGAGTACTTAGCATTGTGAAAACATCACTTTCGCACAAAGAAATCTACTTCTCTAATACCGCGAAACAGTGAAAAGAGAAGGTTTGAGTTTCTCAAGATTGGTAACACATGGAAACAAGACAAAGTACACAGTGATTCATCTTCCTAAAGAAGTTACAGAGGTTGACACAGAGAATTCCAAGTATAAGTACAAGTAAATAAGAGAGACTTAGAAAACTGGTAAAACCTACATTGTTGATAGAGTTGTGAGTACTTAGCACTGTCAAAACAGCACTTTCGCAGAAAGAAATCTACTTTTCTAAGACTGGGAAACAGTGAACAGAGAATGTATGAGTTTCTCAAGATTGGTAACAGATAGAAACAAGAGAAAGTACACAGTGATTCATCTACCTGGAGAAGTTACAGAGGTTTACACAGAGAATTCCAAGTATAAGTACAAGAAAATAAGACTTAGAAAACTGGTAAAACCTACACTGTTGATAGAGTTGGGAGTGCTTAGCACTGTCAAAACAGCCCTTTCGCAGAAAGAAATCTACTTCTCTAAGACTGGGAAACAGTGAACAGAGAAAAGATCAGTTTCTAAAGATTGGTAACAGATAGAAACAACAGAAAGTACACAGTGATTCATGTACCTAGAGAAGTTACAGAGGTTTACACAGAGAATTCACAGTATAAGTACAAGTAAATAAGAGAGACTTAGAAAACTGGTAAAACCTAAATTGTTGATAGAGTTGGAAGTACTTAGCATTGTGAAAACATCACATTCTCATGAAGAAATCTACTTCTCTAAGACCAGGAAACAGTGAACAGAGAATGTATGAGTTTCTCAAGATTGGTAACAGATAGAAACAAGAGAAAGTACACATTGATTCATCTACCTAGAGAAGTTACAGAGGTTTATACAAAGATTTCCAAGTATAAGTACAAGAAAAAAAGAGAGACTTAGAAAACTGGTAAAACCTACATTGTTGATAGAGTTAGGAGTACTTTGCACTGTGAAAACAACACTTTCGCAGAAAGAAATCTATTTCTCTAAGACGGGGAAACAGGGAACAGAGAATGTATGAGTTTCTCAAGATTGGTAACAGATAGAAACAAAAGAAAGTACACAGTGATTCATCTACCTAGAGAAGTTACAGAGGTTCACCCAGAGAATTCCCAGTATAAGTACAACAAAATAAGATAGACTTAGAAAACTGGTAAAACCTACATTGTTGATAGAGTTGGGAGTACTTAGCACTGTGAAAACATCACTTTCGCAGAAAGAAATCTACTTCTCTAAGACCGGGAAACAGTGAAAAGAGAATGTATGAGTTTCTCAAGTTTGGTAACAGATAGAAACAAGAGAAAGTACACAGTGATTCATCTACCTAGAGAAGTTACAGAGGTTTACACAGAGAATTCCAAGTATAAGTACAAGAAAATAAGAGAGACTTAGAAAACTGGTAAAACCTACATTGTTGATAGAATTGGGAGTACTTAGCACTGTGAAAACAGCACTTTCGCAGAGAGAAATCTACTTGTCTAAGACCGGGAAACGGTAAACAGAGAACGTATGAGTTTCTCAAGATTGGTAACAGATAGAAACAAGAGAAAGTACACAGTGATTCATCTACCTAGAGAAGTTACAGAAATTTACACAGAGAATTCCCAGTATAAGTACAAGTAAATAAGAGAGACTTAGAAAACTGGTAAAACCTACATTGTTGATAGAGTTGGGAGTACTTAGCATTGTGAAAACATCACTTTCGCACAAAGAAATCTACTTCTCTAATACCGCGAAACAGTGAAAAGAGAAGGTATCAGTTTCTCAAGATTGGTAACACATGGAAACAAGACAAAGTACACAGTGATTCATCTTCCTAAAGAAGTTACAGAGGTTGACACAGAGAATTCCAAGTATAAGTATAAGTAAATAAGAGAGACTTAGAAAACTGGTAAAACCCACATTGTTGATAGAGTTGGGAGTACTTAGCACTGTGAAAACAGCACTTTTGCAGAGAGAAATCTACTTCTCTAAGACGGGGAAACAGGGAACAGAGAATGTATGAGTTTCTCAAGATTGGTAACAGATAGAAACAAGAGAAAGTACACAGTGATTCATCTACCTAGAGAAGTTACAGAGGTTTATACAAAGAATTCCAAGTATAAGTACAAGAAAATAAGAGAGTTAGAAAACTGATAAAACCTACATTTTTGATAGAGCTTGGAGTACATAGCACTGTGAAAACAGCACTTTCGCAGAAAGAAATCTACTTCTCTAAGACTGGGATACAGTGAACAGAGAATGTGTCAGTTTCTCAAGATTGGTAACAGATAGAAAGAAAAGAAAGTACACAGTGATTCATCTACCTAGAGAAGTTACAGAGGTTTACACAGACAATTCCAAGTATAAGTACAAGAACGTAAGAGAGACTTAGAAAACTGGTAAAACCTACATTGTTGATAGAGCTGGGAGTACTTAGCACTGTGAAAACAGCACTTTCACAGAGAGAAATCAACTTGTCTAAGACCGGGAAACAGTGTACAGAGAATGTACGAGTTTCTCAAGATTGGTAACAGATAGAAACAAGAGAAAGTACACAGTGATTCATCGACCTAGAGAAGTTACAGACGTTTACACAGAGAATTCCAACTATAAGTACAAGAAAATAAGAGAGACTTAGAAAACTGACAAAACCTACATTGTTGATAGAGTTGGGAGTACTTAGCACTGTGAAAACAGCACTTTCGCAGAGAGAAATATACTTGTCTAAGACCGGGAAACATTGAACAGAGAATGTATGAGTTTCTCAACATTGGTAACAGATAGAAACAAGAGAAAGTACACAGTGATTCACCTACCTGGAGAAGTTACAGAGGTTTACACAGAGAATTCCAAGTATAAGTACAAGAAAATAAGAGAGACTTAGAAAACTGGTAAAACCTACATTGTTGATAGAGTTGGGAGTACTTAGCACTGTGAAAAGAGCACTTTCGCAGAGAGAAATATACTTGTCTAAAACCGGGAAACAGTGAACAGAGAATGTATGAGTTTCTCAAGATTGGTAAAAGATAGAAACAAGAGAAAGTACACAATGATTCATCTACCTAGAGAAGTTATAGTGGTTTACACAGGGAATTCTCAGTATAAGTACAATTAAATAAGAGAGACTTAGAAAACTGGTAAAATCTACATTGTTGATAGAGTTGGGAGGACTTAGCATTGTGAAAACATCACTGTCGCACAAGGAAATCTACTTCTCTAATACCGCGAAACAGTGAAAAGTGAAGGTAAGAGTTTCTCAAGATTGGTAACACATAGAAACAAGAGAAAGTACACAGTGATTCATCTTCCTAGAGAAGTTATAGAGTTTGACACAGAGAATTCCCAGAATAAGTACAAGTAAATAAAAGAGACTTAGAAAACTGGTAAAACCTACATTGTTGATAGAGTTGGGCGTACTTAGCACTGTGAAAACAGCACTTTCACACAAAGAACTCTACTTCTCTAAGACCGCGAAACAGTGAACAGAGAATGTATGAGTTTCTCAAGATTGGTAACAGATAGAAACAAGAGAAAGTACACAGTGATTCATCTACCTAGAGAAGTTACAGAGGTTTATACAAAGAATTCCAAGTATAAGTACAAGAAAATAAGAGAGTTAGAAAACTGATAAAACCTACATTGTTGATAGAGCTTGGAGTACTTAGCACTGTGAAAACAGCACTTTCGCAGAAAGAAATCTACTTCTCTAAGACCGGGAAACAC